>CM028349.1:21340377-21940377 GCA_016618105.1 Dendrobium huoshanense
AGCTCGAGGGTCTCCTCTTAAGAGATCTCAGGAGCTCAACAACCGTGTAACCGTCCGGTGATCTCGTCATTCGAAAAGCAAAACCGGATGAGTCTTTAGTCGACTACATCTTGAGGTGGCGAAACCTCTCGATGAAATGTGAACCCCAACTGCAAGAGCAACATGCAGTGGAAATTCTTCTAAAGAACATCCACGGCCTATTGCTTTTTCTGTTGAAAGGGTTTACAATTAAAACCTTTGAAAAGCTTCTTAACAAAGCTAGTAATCTACAAGAAGAGGCTCCCAAAATGCCATTCTTGAAGGATTCTACTGAAGATAAAAAGGTTAGTAAACCGTTGAAGTCCTTTGAGAAAAAGACAGCAACGGTTTCAGCAGTCGACAAGGGAAAGAAGCCGGTCAATGTTCAATCAAGTAACCCTACTGTTCAACAAACTCAGAAACCTCAACCGTTTCAGGTAACTTCTCAACCTACCAGAGAATACTACCGGCCCACTTTTGAAGAGAGATTGGCTCGTCCGTATCCATTCAAAAGGGAGTCGGTGAAGAGAATTTTTAAGAGCCTTCTAAAGAAACCAGATTTTCGATTGCCGGAGGCCAGAAAGCCGGAAGAGGCAAATAAAAAGGACGATCCGACCTTTTGCCCCTACCATCGCATGTTGGGCCACACAATCGAAGACTGTATAGTCTTTAAGGACTGGCTCGAGAAAAACTTCCGTCAAGGTAACATCATAATTCCAAATGAGTACTTGGTTAATCCAGACCAGGGATCTGTCAAATCCATTTCAGGTAAAATTTCTAATCTTTATTTGTCCATTGAAGATGGTTGGGATATAGCACTATCCCGGGCATTTAAAAAGTCGATTAACCAATCTTTTCGTCTTTCTCAACAGTTACCGACGAGAGCCTGGGGCCCGATCTGGGAGGTTGAGCTGGAGGCATCGCAGGAGGATGTTGGGACGATTTCCTCTCCAGTAGTTGTAGGAACTACTGTATTAAATAAAAAGAGTGAACATTTTGTAGAGAGGAAATTTGTTGATGAGAGATCTGTACAAGTGGTGGATGGTGGTTCAAAGCCACTAGCCCCACTTAAGTTATCTGACTTTTACTTTGCCCCATCAAAGGCAAAGGGTCAAAAATTGAATAAAAAAAAAAGATCCTTCTGCGAATATTTTGATGATTAGTGTTGAGAATAAAATTTTAAATGATTCTTCTGTTGAAAATAACCCGGAGTCAGCTGGGGATAATCAAGAAGTTCAAAAACCCAGCTCTCCAGATTTGACCCTTCAAGGGGAAGATGAATCTAATGTCGTATCAGATGGCGATACCCCTGAAATTAATTTCCAAGGGAGTCCCGTCGTGATAGACTTTTCTGATTCAGATTCCCATTCAGAAAATGACAATCAACCGCCTAAGGAGAGCGTAGACCTCCCCGTAGACTGTCCTTCCGATGAAATCGTGCAAGTACAACTACGTGGCGGCAAGGTTTTACCCCCTAGGCTTCCCCCACAGGAAAAGAGAAAACAAGTTGTTTCCACTGATCCGATTCAAGTCTCTACTCAACAATCAAACTCTCTTTCAAATCCACCGGGTCCTGATGTTAATGTTCCAAGTGTTGATTACAACGTCTTAGCTCACCTTAGAAAGTTACCTGCTAAGTTGAGCATCTACGATGCCCTCATCCTTTCAAAAGAGATGAGGGAGACTTTAATTAAAGCACTTCTCGACCCTGAGATTTGCTTAGCTCAACTCGCTTCAACTTCTGAGGATGAAGCTTTGTACTTCAAAGAAATTCCAAGAGTTACCTTCTCCGATGAAGATCTACTCCTTGGAACTGCCGACCACAATCGCCCACTCTACATCACTGTAAATATGGGAAAGTTCAAATTATCAAGAGTTCTTGTTGATCCGGGTGCATCGGTCAATGTGATGAATATAAAGACTCTCGCATACCTTAGAATTGATACTAGCAAGCTCTCAACCGACAAGTTAGTGCTTCGTGGGTTCAATGAAAAAGGCGAGAAGGCTTTAGGTTCAATCACACTTCTTCTAGAGATAGGAGAGTTGAAAACTGAAGCGAAATTTCATATAATTGATTCGGCTACGTCCTTTAATACGCTCCTAGGTAGACCTTGGATCCATGAGTATAGGATGGTTCCTTCCACCCTTCATCAGTGCATCAAGTACCAACGAGATGGCATTGAGTTTGAAATCAAGGGTGATTTGCAACCATTCTCTATTCACGAGATCGGGATCTATGAGGATGCTGCGTACTATGTTCCCAAAGGGTCCACTACCAAATCTAAGGTAGAGATCAACGTTAAGGAGGAAAAGGCAGAAAATCAGAGTTCGAAAGCAATTCAAAAATTGAGAAAAGAAAAAGTCAAGAATCAAAAAGAAGACGATTCTAATAGTGAAGACGACGTCGAGCGCGTGGTTTTTAGGCCTCCAATCAATCTACCTCAAAGAGGTGGGAGGATGGCTCAAAGGGCACACGGCCGAGGCCGCCCTTCCATTGAAAAGAGAAATCCCCCAATGTACATCGAACTTGAAACAAGTTCAGATGAAGAACCAAGAAGGAGGGGTGCTAGAATTGCTTTCGACTACAGAAAAATCAATCATCTTCCAAAGTTTGATCTCACTTTAGATTCAGATAGCGACCAAGAGGGTAACAAATCTAAACCTCAAAGTGACGAACCTGAATTGACTATTTATGAAAAGCTTAATAGGGCAGTTAAGTCCTTAGCCTTAACCCCACTGTCCGCTGACAGAGTCTCAGGGTCAGTAACTAAGGATGCCCCTAACTTAGATGGAAAAGTAAAGAAAGTCCAGAGGTTCTTCCCTGGCACTTCCTCTTCAAGGAATGAGGGTGATGTAATCCTTGAAGAGGCGGATTTCAATGAATTAATGGAATTACCTTTTGGCTACTTTCCTCTTGGTGTTAAAGCTCTTATCTCTAAAGGTTTTGCTCCGAGTCAATGGACTAAGGGTCAAGCTAGATACCACCAAGGTATTTGGAATTCCAAATTCAATAAAAATTGGACGAGTGATATCGGCTTTGGTTCCGTTAGTTTGTTCGACGACGATGAATATTGCTTGATGATAACTATCCATCTTGAATCTGAAAGTGTCCCTGCTGAAGCCGTCGATTCACTCGATAGACTTTGTTTGGAGACCTTGGATGATTCAGATGAAGATCAAATTCGGGATGCACCCCCTGAATTTGAAGAAGAGATTAAGTCAACAGTTGATGAACTTAAAGAAATTAACCTTGGAACAGAGGATGACCCTCGCCCCACATTCATAAGTTCTTTGTTGAGTGACGACGAGTTTAAGGATCTGATTCAACTTCTATCCGAGTTTAAGGACTGTTTCGCTTGGACATACGACGAAATGCCGGGTTTGTCCGCCGATATAGTAGTTCATAAACTCGGAATCCGGTGTGATGCCATTCCTGTCAAACAAGCTCCACGACGCATGCGTCTGGAGATTGAACAACAAGTCATTTCTGAAGTTAAGAAATTGGCCGAAGCCGGATTTATCCGGGAGGAGCAATATCCTTCTTGGGTAGCCAGCGTTGTGCCTGTTCGAAAGAAAAATGGTCAAATCCAGGTCTGTGTTGACTATAGAGACCTGAATAAGGCATGTCCTAAGGATGAATTTCCTTTGCCAATTCCCGAACTAATGGTGGACATTGCCTCTGCGCATGTTGTTTTCTCCTTTATGGACGGCTCGTCTGGTTATAATCAAATCAAGATGGCCCCACAAGATGAGAGAAACACTGCATTCAGAAGTCCTATAGGGATCTTTTGTTATAAAGTGATGCCATTTGGCCTTAAAAATGCTGGTGCAACCTACCAGCGGGCTATGACTCAAATTTTTGACGACTTAATCCACAATCAAGTCGAATGTTACATCGACGATTTAGTTATCAAAAGTAAAGTTAAAGAGGCTCATCTTTATGACTTAAGAATCGTCTTCGAGCGGTTGCGTCGCTACGACCTTAAGATGAATCCTTTGAAGTGCGCCTTCAGTGTCGCGTCAGGGAAATTTCTAGGTTTCGTAGTAAGGCACCGTGGAATTGAAATTGATCCCGCTAAAATCGAAGCTATCTTAAATATGCCGCCTCCTAGGAGTCTTACTCAACTAAGATCTCTTCAAGGTAGACTGGCGTATATAAGAAGATTCATCTCTAATCTTTCCGGAAGATGTCAACCATTCTCGGTCCTCGCTAAAAAGGACGCCAAATTCATTTGGGACGAGAAATGTCAATCTGCTTTTGAAAATATCAAACAATACCTGACAAATCCTCCAGTCTTGGCAGCCCCTATTCCGGGGAGACCTCTAATACTCTACACTGCGGCCCTTGACGAATCTCTCGGGGCCCTCCTTGCTCAAGTCAATGACGAAGGGAAAGAGAATGCTCTCTATTACCTAAGTCGGAGGCTTTTACCAACTGAAATTCGGTATCCAGCGATTGAGAAACACTGTCTCGCCTTAGTCTTTGCAACCCAAAAACTAAGACATTACATACTTTCTCATCATATCAATCTAATTTCCAGTTTTAACCCCTTGCAATATCTTATGACTAGGCCTACGTTGTCAGGACGTTTGGCTCGTTGGTCTATGATATTGCTCCAATTCGAAATCACTTTCATTCCCCTGCGTGCTGTGAAAGGGCAGGCCGTCGCCGACTTCCTTGCGGCACACCCGTTGCCGGCAGAATCTCCTCTAAACGATGATTTGCCCGATGAGCAAATCATGAGTTTCGGGGAAGCTACTACTCAAACCTGGGAAATGTATTTTGATGGTGATGCGTCCTCTCAACGGGGCAAAACACCTGAATCTACTATTCCCGGGAAAGCCGGAGTTGGCCTGGTGTTCATAACACCGGATAAGGGAATGATGTACTTTTCCTACCACTTATCAGAACCTTGTACGAATAACGAAGCTGAGTACGAAGCTCTGATAATTGGCCTGGAACTTACAATTTTGATGGAGATTAAAGAGATTAAAATTTTTGGTGATTCCCAACTGGTGATCAACCAGATTGCAGGAACCTATAAAGTTTTGAATTCTAAACTCCTGAAATACCATCAGTACACCTGTCACTTGCTCGAGCAAATTCCGATTGTAACTATGTAATGGATTCCCCGTGGAAGCAATTCTTCGGCGGATGCCCTCGCAAAGCTTGCAAAGGAATTTGCCTGTCCAGAAGAAGACTCCATCCCTATAGAGGTGCAGGGTCGTCAAATCCTGTCTCCTATAGATTTGGAGCACATCAACGAACAAGTTCTCCAAATCCTCTCTACCTCTTCAGCGGTCGATGAAGAAACAGATTGGAGACAACCGATAATTGAATATCTTCAAGAAGGCAAGCTCCCTCACGAGAGATCACTTGCCCATCAAATTAAGAAACGTGTCCTATCCTACGCACTAGTCAATAATACGTTGTACCGACGATCGTTTGGTCAGATGTGGCTCCGTTGTTTAAACAAATATGAGGCCCTGAAGATCGTTAACGAAGTCCATGCTGGACTATGCGGTGCTCATCAATCGGGTCCAAAGATGAAAATGAAGATCAAAAGACTTGGATACTACTGGCTTACGATGATTGACGATTGCATGAAAATTGCAAAGTGTTGTCATCAATGCCAAGTACATGGTGTCGTTTTACATCAGCCGCCTAATGTGTTGCATCCCACGATAGCCTCGTGGCCCTTCGAAAGTTGGGGCACGGATATTATCGGGCCAATTGACCCTCCCTCCTCGAAGGGTCATCGCTTCATTTTAGCAGCGACTGACTACTTTTCAAAGTGGGCAGAGGCAGTCCCACTAAGAAATGTAACATCACACCATGTAATGAAATTCTTTCGTGACCATATCGTATATAGATTCGGCGTACCACGTAGAATCATATCCGATAATGGGTCCGCTTTCAAGTCGATAAAGATCAATAATTTTGCAAATCGCCATGGTATTGATTGGAGATACTCAACGATCTATTACCCAAAAGCTAATGGATTGGCTGAAGCCTTCAATAAAACCTTGGTTCAAATCATTAAAAAGACCCTCGATGATAATAAACGACAGTGGGATGAGAGGTTGGTGGAGGCTTTGTGGGCCTACAGGACCACTTATCGAACCCCGACCCAATCCACACCGTTTGCACTAGTGTATGGATCCGAGGCCGTACTCCCTCTAGAAGTTCAAATCCCTTCACTCAGAATTGCAATTCAGAATCAGATTACAACTCAACAGAATGCACAACTCCGTCTAGAAGAACTTGAAAGCCTCGAGGGATGTCGTCTTCAGGCTCAGCAAAACTTAGAGTTGTACAAAGCCCGAATGATTCAAGCTCACGATAAGTTAGTGCGACCTAGAACCTTCCAAGTAGGCGACTTGGTCTTGGTTCTTCGGAGGCCTATCTTAGCGCACCGAAAACTCGGTGGAAAGTTTGAACCAACTTGGGAAGGACCCTTCGTAGTGGAAACAACCTACGAAGGAGGCTCGTATCAGCTAGTGGATTGTAAAGGAAATCACCCAATGCTTCCTGTAAACGGGCGTTTCCTTAAGAAATACTATGCTTGATGTAGCTCGAATTTTCAATCAATAAAATCTTCAAGTTTCAATCAATTTTGTTCAATTGTCTACAAATCTTTTTATAATTTAATACCTTTTTTTTTTAGGCTAAGAAATATTTCTTCAGGTCTTCTTGTCTTAACTTCAAGCCTTTTTAGTGGCGGCGTACACCCTTTCGTGGCGCCACCCTAAAATTCATCTTAATCTTGATCTTATATAGAGCAAGTTTCCTCTATATACGATCTTTCAAACCTGATCACTTATGTAAAGCAAGTTTCCTTTACATATGATCAATCCAGACCCGATCATCCGTAGAGCAAGTTTCCTCTACTAATGATCATTTTAATTTTGATCTTATATAAAGCAAGTTTCCTCTATATACGATCTTTCAAACCTGATCACTTTTGTAAAGCAAGTTTCATTTACATATGATCAATCCAGACCCGATCATCCGTAGAGCAAGTTTCCTCTACCCATGATCATTTTAATCTTGATCCTATATAGAGCAAGTTTCCTCTATATACGATTTTTCAAGTCTGATCACTTATGTAAAGCAAGTTTCCTTTACATATGATCAATCCAGACCCGATCATCCGTAGAGCAAGTTTCCTCTACTCATGATCGTCTTAACCTTGATCTTATATAGAGCAAGTTTCCTCTATATACGATCTTTCAAACCTGATCACTTATGTAAAGCAAGTTTCCTTTACATATGATCAATTCAGACCCGATCATCCGTAGAGCAAGTTTCCTCTACCCATGATCATTTTAATCTTGATCCTATATAGAGCAAGTTTCCTCTATATACGATTTTTCAAGTCTGATCTCTTATGTAAAGCAAATTTCCTTTACATATGATCAATCCTGACCCGATCATCCGTAGAGCAAGTTTCCTCTACCCATGATCATTTTAATCTTGATCTTATATAGAGCAAGTTTCCTCTATATACGATCTTTTAAGCCTGATCACCTGTGCAAAGCAAGTTTCCTTTGCACATGATCAATCCAGACCCGATCATCCGTAGAGCAAGTTTCTTCTACTCATGATCATTTTAATCTTGATCCTATATAGAGCAAGTTTCCTCTATATACGATTTTTCAAACCCGATCTCCTGTGTAAAGCAAGTTTCCTTTACATATGATCGATCAAGATCTGATCTGTCATGGGAAACAATGCTTTCTTCCCACTAGATCTTTAATTTTCTCTCCTTAAATTTCGACTCGCTAGTTATAGAATACGCCTTCCATGGCACTACCCTAGTTCCAGATCAAACTCCGATTCTTCAGGGATCGATTTTCCTTCCCTTAGAATCAAAACTCCAGACTTGACCCTTTTCGGTCAACGCCAATATGTGCAATAGAACTTTGTTCTATTACACATATTGGGGGTCCATTTGTTGACCTCATTTTTGTATGAGGTCACTTGGGCCAATCTTGACCCCAGAGCAAGTCAATCTCCAGACCAATCCAAACTCTAGGAGCCTTCTAGACTTTAGATCCTAGGATCTACTCTAGACCCTAGGACTCTTCTAGATTCCATACCTTAATTCAATTCAATTTCCAATCAAATCCAGATCAAATTCAAAAAATCCAGACCCAAATTCAATGCTAAAAGGTCAAGTCCTAAAAGCCTTTTTCAGCAAATTTTCAAACACTTCAAAACCAGTCAAATGACCTCCGATTCAGAGTCTGTCAGTTGCATACTGATGGGACATGTCTATGGAGGAAACTCTCCAAATTTGAGCCCATTATGAGGTCTCTAACCCCAGAAACTTAATCAAAATTCATAGGCTGTAAAATCTTCAAATATTTACGGCCTATGCCACTGGATCTGCCATCCAGTGGATTTTGACCTTAGAGCTCTCTTCAAAGCCTCTAATTACTTCCAGACCCTTAATTATGACTCACTGAGCATTAAACTGCATTTTGGTTGATCCATTTTGGCCCCCAGTTGACCAGGGGTCAAAATGACCAAAATACCCCTATGGGGGCTCAAATGGTGATTTCAAACCAAATGAACTCCGAATTGAACGCAACCACCTCCAGCAAGTTTCAAATGTCAAACCAAACCTGTTGGACCCATTTCCAGGTCTTGGGTCAACCTGGTTGACCAAGTCAACGCAGTTGACCCAAACGACCCTTTAAGGATCCAAATAGGCCTTTTGACCCAAATGACCTCTCCAAGCCATGGAACCACTTTCATTGGTCTTGAAACGTCATTTGAAACCTATTGGACCCATTTCCAAGTCCTGGGTCAACCTGGTTGACCAAGTCAACTTAGTTGACCCAAATGACCCTTTAAGGATCCAAATAGACCTTTTGACCCAAATGACCTCTCCAGGCTATGGAACCACTTCCATTAGTCTTGAAATGTCATTCGAAATCTGTTGAACCCGTTTCCAAATCCTGGACCCAGCCGGTTGACCAAGTCAACTAATTTTGGCTTAAGGGCCCATTAAGGGCCCATTAAGCCCTTTTGACCTAAATGAACCATTTAACCATGGAATCAGCTCTAACAAACTTCAAATATTGTATCAAACCCACCTGGACCAAACCCACATCCTGGGTCAACCTGGTTGACTCAGTCAACCTAGTTTGACCGAACCAACCCTTAAGGCCTCCACTTTGAATTAAATTCCAAATCCACTCAATTCTTTGTCAAACCCTTTTTATGCTTCATAATCAATCTCCTAAATCACTTTGGTTGCCACCTCACCCTTGGTCAACCAGTTGACTGGTCAACATAGTCAACAAACCTCCTTAAGAGGTTTAAATGCCTCAAATGGCTTGATCCAAGCTAGCCCATTCCCCACCAATCCATTCCAGCAATTCTAAACTTTCCCTCACCTGCCACCTCAGCCTCTTTTGACCAGTTGACTGGTCAACATTGTCAAACCCTCATTTAAACCTCTTAAAGGGAGCACCATCATGTGCTAAACCCCTTTTCCTCCATTGGGGCTGCTTTAGGCCGACCCCCCTTTTGGTTTAAAGCTCACTCAGAGCTCCCCTAACAAAGATCAGGCCCTAGTTTAGCCTCAAATGGCAGTGGTCCCCCCCACCTCCCTTAGCTTGGCCAATGGTTGGAGGGCCTTTCCCAGCCTTTCTCCCTGCCACCTAATGGCTTGGGACACTTGTCCCTCATCAGGAAGAGCCCCCTGATGCATCCCAGCCATCCATTTGGCTTGGGGACGTTTGAATAGGGAAAAGAGGGCCTAATGCCTCTCATTCTAACCCTAACCCTCTCTCTCCACTTAAGCTCTCTCAAGCCCAGCCCCCTGTTCCATTGAGCTCCCCAGACATTTCCCAACTCATCCCCACTCAAATCCGGCCGGTCAAAGCGGTGGCCGACGATCTTCCGGCGAACTCAAGCTTCAATCGGTCCAAGGCTTTTACAAGGAGATTCGTGGAGCATTGGAGCGTGGATTCAACAGGACAAATAAACGTGGACAGTCTACAAATTCAGAGAATCCAAAAACGGTCCAAACCGTCCTTTGAATCGCTGTAAAACTCTAACCCTAGTTTAAGACACCTAGTTTAAATAGCGTTTCGTTTAGTGAATATTGTGCTAAAAAATTGGTTCCCCATTGCTTCTGTTCATCACCTTAATCCTTGTTTAAAATTTCAAGTTATTTCATTAACTATATCGATCGAACGAGCTCAAAAACCTTTTTAGGGCTTCGGACGAACTGCGCCTGAACTGTACGTTTTTTTGGGCCGTTGATCTCCCGATCAACGGCTCCGATTAAGTCATTCGGTCGCAGGGTCCAACGTGTATTCGATCCTGCGGTTTCGTTTTTCGTCCGGCTAGATCTGGGCGTTCCATCCAGAACAGCGGGATTGACTGTGCGCCGTCTGATCTCTCCTAACTAAGATCAAACGGCGGGATTCAATCCCTGCCGTTCGTGTAATCCGCCTCGATCCGACGGTTAGAAATGCGGGCTTACGTGGATAAGTTGAAACCGCGTGAAGCCATCCACGGTTGACGCGTGGAGCCGCCGCCGCCGAGGTTGCTGGACGAACCCGGAGACGCCACGTGGAGCCGCCGTCTTTTTTTAAAAAAAATGTTTTAAAATGAGTTTTAAATCCTTTTTAATTACAGAATTCTTTTAAATTAGCATAAAATTATTTTAAAATTATAAAAATATTTATTTTGTATAAATATTATCAGTAAATTAAAAGTGGTAATTTAAAATTAATCTTAAATTAAAATATTAATATCTTTTAAAATATTTTAAATATTGATTAATTTAAGTTAATATTTAATTAAAACAATATTACATGTTTAATGAAAATTAAAAAAAGGGGTTTACTTTAAAATATATGTTGATATTTAAAATACAGATATGTATTTTTATTATTTTTTTTTTAAAAAAAAAACTATTTCAATATTTAAAGCTCAATTTTATTTTTATTGATTCTAATTATTTGAATACGTTTAATATTGAATTAATATTTAATTAAATATTATATTGAATATTTAAAAAAAATTATTTCCAAGTGATTAAAAAAAAATCAGTGGATCTCTCAATATTTAAAAATATTTTAGCTTGAATATTTTAAATTACTTTATATATATATATACATTTTAAAACTATTATAAAAAAAACCTATATACATTTAGACCTTGAACCTTTGAGAGATCCACCTTGAAACTTTAAACATAGATTTAGGCATTTGAATGGAATTTATGGGGAATTGATTAGTGAATAACTATGTTTTAATTAATTATTCACTAATCACATCATTAGTCATTTCAATTAATGTTAACCTATACATGTTTAGGGAAGCACACACTTGCACTTAGTCTAAGGCTCTCTTAGATCTAGGAATTGGTTGATATTGTGTGTCTACTTCATGCTTGGTCAAAGGGTTAGTGAAAACCTTGATTCAAACCTAGTGAACCTAGTGACACAAATAAGGACAAAAATTAAGGACTTTGATTAGAGAACTTTGAAAATTCATTATAATTAGGATACACTTCATTTGAACTTGAACTTTGAACATCTCAAACATAGTGACACTCACAGCCATTAGGGAAGACTCTACTGATTTTTGAAGTCATTAAGCCTCTTAAACAATTTTCTTAAGTTTAAACCCTAATTAAGCCTCTAAACCTTCCAGAAAATGTAATAAATCATATTTAAATCCAAAAATTATGTTTAAACCCTCTATCTGACCATAATTAAACCCTTAACCAATGAAAATTAAAATCAAAATTATTTGACAGCAATTTGAGCCCTAATCTAATTTTAAGTAAAAATCAATATTTAATTCATTTAATTAATTAAAAAATATTAAAAATTCCAAAAATTTCCCAAACACTTGGAAATCTCTCCTTAGGTCATTTCTGACCTTTGGAGTTGATTTCAAGGAGTTTGGGATTCATTTGGAGAAAAATCATAAAATGGCCCTCTAATTAAGAAATTTCAAAATTCATTAAATAGTCAAAACTTCAAACCTTCATAATTAATTCCAGAAAAATCAAAATCACCCAAACTCACTTGCATTCAATTCCTAATAAGCTCTAATATTTATTAAAAATCTTAAACTCCAGAAATCTGCAATATTTCAAAAAGTCAACAAATTGGTCAACTCTAGGTCAAAACTAGTTCAAAACTTCAAACCTTCGTAATAAAATGTAGAAAAATCTGATTTCAACGTACTTACCTTCTAACTGATCGTAGTAAGGTCTAGTATTTTAATAAAATGCAAACATTCCAGAATTTGAACTTAATCAAAAACTCAATTTTCAACCCTTTAATTAAATGATTAAAATATTCAAAAATTCACAAAACTCAAAATCATTCTAAAATTCCAGAAAATGTTAACTTAATGTTTAAAACGTTCAACAAACCTTTTAAAACATAACAACCATCCTAAGGATGAAGTTTATTGGCTGGACTACTCCGGGCCGCGGGGCTAAGTGTCCTAAGGAGGCTGGTTCCTCGAGCCTGGTGGCACAACGCCACGAATGGATTCCAAGGGGTGTTAAACCTTAAAAATAGATTAATTATTAATTATCTAACCTTTTAAAATCTCTAATTTAACTACATTAATTTGGTTTATCGGCTGGACTACTCCGGGCTGCGGGGCTAAGTGTCCTAAGGAGGCTGGTTCCTCGAGCCTGGTGGCACAACGCCACGAATCGATTAATGACAAACTTAAATTAATCAATTTTAAAAATCAGCAATCAAATTTTTTTTATAAAATTTATTAATTCTTAAGCCTAAATGAACCTAAAATATTTAATTATACCGGGTACCATTGGGTAACCCAGGCCTACGAGGCTATTAACTTAGCCCCAAGGAAGGTGAAATAAACTTCACGGCCTCGGTGTGAAACAAAGGTGATATCCAACAAATAATTAAATGAATCTTAAAATTAATCTTAAGCCATTAATATTTGAATTCAAACTTAAATCCCTTAAACCTTCCAACCAATCGAATTTTAGACAACTTTAACTAATAATCCTGATTAGGACACATCAAAACCACACGACCTACCTCACACACTTTAGATGGTTTGCTAGGATCACCGACTCTAGTTTTAGGATAGGCTGGTGTTTTACTTTCTGCAGTTGTGTGCCGAGTTTTCGAGTTTTTACTGCATGCTGTTTGCTAGTGTAGAATTGATGTGTTTATTTACTTACTTCCTGCATTTTGTGATTGATTGTATGCTAGATTTACCCCTAGGTTAGGAGCGAATTATACTTGTGCAATCTTATGCAGGTGGCCATGCTCATACAGGGAGCTGAAAAAATTAAAGGGGGTAGTTAATAAAAATATATATACTCTTTGCACAGGTACCCGCCGCGCTTAAGACCCCCTTTAAATAAAAAGAGCATGACCAAGTGTGGCTAAAAAAAATGCATTTCAAATTTTCATATTATAACTGTTTGGGAATATATACAACTGTTGATTATTAGGATAATCTTGCAGGATCGAGTCTAGATTTGTTTGAATAGTTGCTATTTGAATGATTTATATTTGTGCAACTTATGTAGTTTTGATGATTCCAAACATTATTGTTCAGATGTATAATTATCTCCTAACAATTTAGAAGATTTGCACTTGCTCTTGTGTATACTAACATTTCAGGAAAATCAGACTCCAGACTACGAAAACTTCAAATCAAATTCAACATGAGAAATTTTGTTTATTTGAAGTGTCTTTTCTTTGAATTAATTTTGAAAGGGAGTGATTGTAATTGAGTGAATAAAATCACACACACAAACTAAGGAGATCTTGAAATTCTATACTGATCGTACAGGACGATATATATCGTACTGGACGATCTGTCAGTTATCTCCTATAGAGCATTTGGAACGAATAGGAACTTGCTTCGAAAATTTTTTCTAAGTCCTATTCGTCCAGGACGAATTTTTATATCGTCCCCGGCGATGGGCGCTCTGGAAAATTTTCGTACAGACGAAAATAAATTTCGTACCGGACGAACAGCTCTCTGGAAAATTTTCGTCCAGACGAAACCATATTATCGTCCCCGGCGATGGGCGCTCTGGAAAATTTTCGTCCAGACGAAATAAATCATCGTCCAGGACGATCGGCTCTCTGGAAAATTTTCGTCCAGACGATCAAATTTTCGTCCAAACGATAAACCGACTTAGGACAGTTTTCAGCAGTTTCTAGAACCGACCTTGTAATAACCGTTCGTACTGGACGAACCTAGTTCGTACAGGACGATCAGCTGTACGAAGTCATTTCGTACACATATACAAATTGGGTCGTTTCAGATCGTTTAAGTAAAATCGTCCAGGACGATCCACGATCGTACCGGACGATCCACTGCGTACAGAATTGAAAACTTGCAGTTTTTGGGCGGTTTTTCTTGTCTTTTGTATAAATACTTCAAATTAGACTGCCACCCAATCTTTTTGTCATTTGATCTTCGTGCCTATTGAGAGAATAGTCAAGGGGAGAGTGGAAGAGAGCATTCAAAGGAGGATTCCTACCATTGGAGCAAGAAGGCTTCACTTGGATTGCTAAGGTAAGAATCTCTACTTGTGAAATTGGATTCCTTCACTCTTTTCTTTCTTTCTTTTAGGTTCTTGTGAGAAGATAATTCAAGAAGGTCCGGTTCTCTGCCGACACTTGGAGAGTGTGAACAGCCGTGGGTTCTCTGCCTACACTAGGAGAGTGTAAAAGGAAGAAGGTTCTCTGCCTACACTTGGAGAGTGTGAACAGCCGTAGGGTTCTCTGCCCACACTAGGAGAGTGTAAAAGGACGACGGTTCTCTGCCAGCACTGTGGATTGTGTAAAAGGACGACGGTTCTCTGCCGCACCGGGGAGTGGTGAAAAGAGGGTTTTGTACAGGCTTCTCCGCCTTGCTGTGGGTGCTAAAGGAGAGTCACTTTGTGGTATTAGTGCAATACTCAGAGGGTGCCTCTGAGGAGTGGATGTAGGTCTGGTTATAGACCGAACCACTATAAATCTGGTGTCATTTACTTATTGCTTTTACGTTTCCGCATTTTAAATTTCTGTTTTAACAACTCTGTGGTTGAAAAACATTTTTCTACAAACTTTAAAAGACAATTTCATTTCGGTTCAACTTTAATTTTAAGAGGGTTTAAAATTTTTAAAAACTACCAATTCACCCCCCTCTTGGTAGCCTTGGGACATTTACTTAGGCTTAACAACCTAATTACTAGACTCAACAAGTTGGTATCAGAGCATTGTTTCAAAATCATAAGTTTGAACTACTTTTTGATTAACGTAGATGGCTACATTTGGAAACCGAAACACTCCTGAGGGTTACTCTATCACTAGACCTCCACTGTTTGACAATATTCCTTTTGATTTTTGGAAAACACGCATGTCTACTTTCTTACAGTCACTTGACTTATCGCATGTGGATGTTAGTCCAGGAAGGTTACACAAAACCAACTAGATTAGTTGATGGAATTAGGGTAGATGCACCCTATGCAGATTGGACTATAGAAGAACGTGACTTAGCACAATTAAATGCAAAATGTTTAAATAGTTTCTTTTGTGCTTTAAAATCTGAAGATTACATGCGAGTTTCTACTTGTAAAAGCGGAAAAGACATATGGGATAGACTTTGTATTACTTATGAAGGGACAAATGAGGTTAAGCAATCTAGGCTAAATATCTTGTTACATGACTACGAACTATTTCGCATGAAACCTAATGAATCTATATCTGACATGTACACAAGATTCACTCAAATTGTCACCTCTTTGCATGCACTTGGTAGGGAATTAACTAATGCTGAAATGGTTAATAAGATTCTTCGTTGTTTACCTACTGCATACGATGCTAAAATTACTGCAATTACAGAGTCAAAAGATCTGAACATTTATTCTATTGACAATCTTCTTGGTTCACTCATTGCTTACGAGCAAGGAGTAAGTCAAAGAAAGATTGATGTAGGTGAACAAAGAAAGGACAAGAATATTGCACTAAATGTGGAAGAGTCAGAAAGTGAACACTCACAACCTGAGGATGAAGATGATATAGCACTGATGACTAGACAATTCAAAAGCTTTTTAAAGAGGAAGCAGAAGAGACGCCAGCAATGGAATAGAGGTAAGTATAATAGAAATGGCAAGGTTTCTAATGAAGTAATTTGTTATGAATACAGGAAACCAGGCCATATAAAGACTGACTGTCCAAAACTCAAAGCCTCTCCTAGCAAGGAGAAGGTAGAGGAGAAACCAATGGTAAAGAAGGGCAAGAAGAAGTTTCAAAAGGCTTTTTGGGCGGACTCAGCTTCAGACTCATCTGAGACTGATAAAGAAGAAGAAGTCACCAACCTTTGCTTGATGGCAGATAAAGCTGAACAATCAGATCAAGAAGAGGTATGTGATTTAACTTATAATGAATTGTTTGAAGTTTCTGAACACATGCATGATGCATATAGGAAAACTAAAAAGATGCATGCTAGTATAGTTTTAGAATTGGAAGAGCTTAATAAGGAACACGAAATCCTTAGGAAAGATCATGCTTTAATTGATAGCAACCACATGAAACTACTTGATGAATATGATGACTTGAATAAAAATTTTGAGAATTTAAAATCATCCTACGTGCTGAACTTGAAAAAGAATTTGAGAAATTTAAGGATGAATCTGAGCACAAGACATATAGAGTCAATTATACAAATCGAATCTTGGAAGAAATGAATTCATTTTATAAACTTACTATAAGTGCTCTCGAGGATAATAGGATCCCCCCTAAACATGAAGATTTTACAAATCCTAAGTATTATCCTAAATTTATGAAATCCCTTAGAAGACAATCATATGAGAGAAAACATAGGAATATTTTTCCTAATGTTAAATGTAACAATTGTGGATTTTTAGGACATATATCTCACACCTGCACTTTAAAGATAAAACCTAATCTTGGTGTGGAGATCTAAGATGCAAAAATCCTAGACATATCACACATGCATCTGATTATAAATTTCATAAAGGTGAACCCAAACTAGTTTGGGTTCCCAGGTCTAACATTTGAGAATTTTGCAGGTATACTCTCACACAAGACCTCGTGAGAGTATATGGTACCTGGACAGCGGATGTTCTAAGCACATGACTGGAGATACTGCTCAATTCATAACGCTGGAAGCCAGGAGTGGAGGCAAGGTTACACTTGGAGATAATACCACAAAGAAAGTGGTTGGATCAGGTATGATTGGAAACTTGAAAAACTTTTTCATAGATAATGTTTTATTAGTTGAAGGCTTGAAACATAATTTGCTTAGCATAAGTCAGCTATGTGATAAGGGCTATAATGTAAAATTTTTACCTACTAGCTGCATAATTAGCCTAAATGGAAAAATTGTTTTAAATGGAAAAAGGGTGAACAATGTTTACATGCTAGATTTAAATTGTATTCAATCTCCTACTGCTTTTTGTTTGAAAACTGTTTCTGATGAATCATGGCTTTGGCATAGGAGACTTTGTCATTCTAGTATGAAAAATCTTAGAAAAATTACCCAAAAGAATTTGGTGAGAGGATTACCTAAACTAGACTTTACTAAGGACCATCTGTGTGATGCATGTCAATTAGGAAAACAAGTAAGGTCCTCATTTAAGTCCATTAAAGATCTTAGGACAAGTAAACCTTTAGAAATTCTACACATGGATCTTTTTGGACCAGTAAGCACTGTTAGTCTAGGAGGAAAGGTATATGGTTTTGTTATAGTAGATGATTTTTCAAGATTCACCTGGGTTAAATTTCTTTTTCATAAGAGTGAATCATTTGAGGAATTCAGAAATTTTTCAACTTGGATACAAAGAAAACTAGGATGTGAAATAATTTCTATACAAAGTGATCATGGAGGAGAATTTGAAAATGAAAGATTTGAAGATTTCTGTAAAGAAAAGGGGATTGATCACAATTTTTCTGCACCTAGAACTCCTCAACAAAATGGAGTAGTTGAAAGAAAGAACAGAACATTAATAGAAGCCGCCCGAGCAATGTTAGCAGAATACTCTCTTCCTAGGTATTTTTGGGCTGAGGCGGTTAGCACTGCATGCTATGTTCTGAATAGGGTGAATGTGAGATCTAATTTGAATAAAACACCCTATGAGTTGCTAAAAGGAAGAACACCAAATTTGTCTCATTTGCATGTATTTGGTTGCAAGGTGTTCATACATAATAATGGAAAATCTGCCTTAGGAAAATTTGATCCAAAATCAGATGAAGGAATTTTTGTTGGATATTCAAGTGTTGGAAAATCTTATAGAGTATTCAACAAAAGAACTTTAGTCATTGAAGAAACCACACATGTTGTTTTTGATGAAAATGGAAACATGGAAGAGCCAAAAGTTGTTGAAGAAGAAATTGAAGAAAACTCTCAAAAGATAGATAGATTAAATTTGGAAGAAAATGTGGAAGAAAATTTAGAAAGAGAAGACCCTTTGCCTAGAGATTTGAGATTTTCTAAAAACCACCCAAAGGAATTAATCATAGGTGAACCAAGTGAGGGTGTTAGAACTAGGCGTGGATTAAACAAGGAAGTCAATCATTCAGCCTTTATTTCTACTGTTGAACCCACTAACATTGATCAAGCACTTTCAGATGAATTTTGGATATTGGCCATGCAAGAAGAGTTGAATCAATTTGTAAGAAATAAAGTTTGGGAACTAACTACAAGGCCAAAAGATCAAAGTGTTGTTGGAACCAAGTGGGTGTTCAAGAATAAAATGAATGACTCAGGAGTAGTCATTAGAAATAAGGCTAGATTAGTAGCTAAGGGGTATAACCAAATTGAAGGAATTGATTTTGAGGAAACTTTTGCCCCTGTAGCTAGACTTGAAGCAATTAGGGTTTTACTAGCCTTTGCCTGTTTTAAAGGTTTTAAATTGTTTCAAATGGATGTCAAAAGTGCCTTTTTAAATGGAATAATTGAAGAAGATGTTTTTGTAGAACAACCTCCAGGTTTTGAAAACTCTAAATTTCCAAATCATGTTTTCAAATTAAAAAAGGCATTATATGGATTGAAACAGGCACCTAGGGCTTGGTATGAGAGGTTAAGCACCTTCCTACTTGAAAGATCTTTTGAAAAAGGAAGTGTGGATACAACTCTCTTTTTAAGGAAAATTGGAAAGGATATACTTATTGTTCAAATTTATGTGGATGACATCATCTTTGGATCTTCAAATAAACATCTTTGTGATGATTTTTCTAAAACAATGAGTAGTGAATTTGAAATGAGTCTAATGGGAGATTTAAATTACTTTCTAGGTTTTAGCATTAAGCAACTTGAGGAAGGTACTTTTCTTAGTCAAACCAAATATATTAAGGACATCCTCAAAAAATATGAAATGGACAATGCTAAACCTGTTAGTACACCAATGAGTTCTTCAGTTCAGTTAGATAAAGACCTTAAGGGAAAATCTGTTGATCAAAAGAAATTTAGAGGGATAATTGGATCTTTACTTTACTTGACTGCTAGCCGACCAGATATTATGTTTAGTGTTTGCTTATGTGCTAGATTTCAATCAGATCCAAAAGAATCACATTTGACAGCAGTGAAAAGGATTTTAAGATATCTACTAGGAACTCAAAACTTAGGAATTTGGTATCCTAAGTTTAGCTCTTCATTTGAAATTATAGGTTACTCAGATTCTGACTTTGCAGGCTGTAGAGTGGATAGGAAAAGCACTTCTGGAACATGTCAATTCATTGGAAATTCATTAGTTTCATGGTCTAGTAGAAAACAAAATTCAGTGGCACTATCTACTGCAGAAGCAGAATACATTGCATTAGGAAGTTGTGTGGCACAAGTACTTTGGTTAAAACAACAGTTGATTGACTTAGGATTAACTATAGGCACTATTCCAATTTATTGTGACAATACTAGTGCTATTTGCATTTCCAAAAATCCTATTCAACATTCTAGAACCAAACACATTGATATAAGGCATCATTTCATAAGGGATCATGTATCCAAAGGAGAAATTGAACTCATACATGTTTCAACTGAAAATCAACTTGCAGACATTTTTACAAAACCTTTAGCCTTTGATACCTTCAGTACTTTAAGAACAAGGCTTGGTGTTATTGATTTGAATGCTTAACCAAAATGTCTTTGCAACATTGATATTTGTTGTATTTTGTTTTTGTGATTTTGTGAATTTTTGTGTTTTTGTATGAATTGTTTTTGAATTTATGTTTTTATCTTATGTTTTCTGTGTTGTTGATTATTTTTTGTTGTTTTTGTTAATTTAAAAATTTAAAAATCAAAAATTTTTTTTGGAGATCGTCCAGGACGAAATTGTTCGTACAGGACGATGTGTTAAGAAACAGTTTGCGCGAATTTAAACCGTTTTGAGAGCAGTTTTTTATTGGATCGTCTGTACGATCTGTGATCGTCCAGTACGAATTTTTTTTTTTCTCTCTCAAACGTCGGGACGATTGAATGCAGCGGTTGAGTGGATAAGACAGTTTTTAATACGAATTTCGTCTGTACGAAATTTTTTCGTATGTACGAACATGTGTCGATTCATTGTAGGGGACGGTTTTCAAGAGTCATTAAAACGAAACGCTTTTCTGATCGTCTGTACGAAATATTTTCGTATGTACGATCGGTCAAGTCAAAAAGCCTGTACGAAGGGACGCATCGTAAGTTGTGTTGAATACGAAAAGCCGTTACATTTTGGACGAATTGGATCGTCTGTACGAAATTACTTCGTCCAGACGAACGATAATTTTTCGTCCAGGACGAATATTTTCGTCCAGGACGAACATATCGTTTTTCTTTAAATATGAGGGCTTTCAAACTTGAAAATCACACTTTCAAACATCTTTTTCAATCCCTTTCTACATCAAATCAACTATGGCCTCCTCTAGCAAGAGACAAAAAGTTTTGGTGAAGAAACCCAACAGGAATGCTCCAGACAACTTCCTTTCCAAAGCAAATGAGGAATCTTTTCCTCGTTTTGCTTCTGCAAAAATCACTCCGTCTCGCATTCTTATCCAAACGGAGTTGAAATTTCGGGTATTACACCTCTTTGCCTCAACCCAATTTCATTTCATTCTCTCTCTTGTCCACTTCTACAATAAGCAAACCTTCCATTACTTCCTAGCCAACATGAGTTTCAATTCTGACCACTCTATCATTAGTTCTTTTGTTTTTAAGAAAAAAGTTGAGATCACCAAGCACGACCTTGGTGCATTTTTAAACTTAAGGACTGAAGGATATAGAGCTCACACCCTAATGTCAGAAAACGTCTTCCATTGGTATGAAATCAATAGGGTAATTAGAGAAAATGGAATTGACAATCATGTTGCTAGAGTGGCCGGTATGACCCAAGATGCCCGAATCATCCAGCATATCCTTAGATCCTCAATTATTCCTAAAGCTGGTGATAGGATTAACATTACTCCTCTTCTTTCTTGTCTAACTTTTTTAATCATGAAAAGACAACCTATTGATGAAGCCCAACTCATCCTAGATCATATCTATGGGCTTTCAGAAATAGGACATCCTAATCAGAAAAGGAAGAAGAATATTTCTTTAGGGCACTTGATTTGTTATGTTTTGGAGAAGAAGTACAATATAGTCCATCCTGATGAGGAATATGAAGAGCCAGTTTATTACAACGATGCATCTTTCAGACTGCTATTCAGGGAGGAAAAAGAAAAAGAAAAAGCACATGATAGTGCTTCAGAAGAAGAAGAAGAAGGAGTGCAAGCTTCTGCTTCTCAATCAGATTACCAGAATCTGATTGAGAGATTTGATAGACTAGAGACTCACCTTGATCAAAGGTTTGATCAATTTGATGCTCATCTTACGCAGCAGCAACATGATATTGGTAATATTAGAGATGAAGTTCATGAAATAAATACCAATGTAATGTTAATGGCCTCCTACTTCAATCTCTTTGGCGGCATTCCTCCTCCTCCTCCTCCAGAACAGTAGAAGTTTTTTTTTATGTGTGTCTGATGTTTTTTTTTTTTGTTTTGTTGTTATGTTTTTTTTTGTTTAAGTTCAATGTTTTTATGTAATTTTCTTTTTAATTAATGAAAGTTTGTTTGTCTTAGATTTGTTTTGAAATGTGGCTAATCTTTATGAATTTCATTAATATTATTTTTAATCTACATTGTGCTCAAATTTGATTGTAATATGAGATTATCTATATTAGAAAATCTAGACTTTCTAAATTTATAATTTGTTTATAACTTGTTGTAGTTAGAATTTTTAAGTTCATGTCTATTCATTTAGACTACATAAAATTTAATATTGTTATTGCAATTTTGATGTTATCTTATTTTGTATTTCTATGCTCAAATGATGTTTATGCACCTAGAAATATTTGAAATGTTAGATTATAGATTTTGGAAAGAATTGGTCAAATTACTCTTGAAAATTGTACAAATGTACAAAAATCAAAAGGGATTCGCAAAAATTGTTTAAAGTTAAAAAGAGGCACAAAATAAGCCCAACCAAAGACAAATGCACAAAAATGTGCCCCAAAACTTTGAAAAGATGTGCAAAGCACCACATGTGGTAATTCTCTTCTTTCCAAATTCGTTTAATCTCTTAATTCAAATTGATCTAATGTTCATTTATATTCTATTGAACTTTGAAATATAGAATTTTTTTTTACATCTCACTTGTAATGATTTTCAATAATCAAAATGTCTAAATTGAATCATGTCTTTGATAAATTCTTCTTACTTACAATGTTATATCATTTCATAAATTTATGAATTTCTATGATTGACCTAATATCTTTAGTTTAAAATTGCATACTCTATGTCAAATCACAATTTAGATTAAATTTTAACAATGAATTTCATATTATTATTTACATTTCTTGTCTTTTTCTTCTTCACTTTTTGTTGCTGTCAAAAAGGGGGAGAAATTATTATGTTTGTATTTTTGTTTTTGTTTGTGTTTTGTGTTTTCTGTTAAAATTTTTTTTAAAAAAAAATATTTAACAAACAAAAATTTTTGTTCTTTAATGCCTCCTTAATTTTTAATGTACTCATAAATTCAGGGGGAGTTTAGGAGATAAGAGATTATGTTTTAACTTGAAACCATACTAATAATAATTGTTTTGCCATCATCAAAAAGGGGGAGATTGTTTGAATAGTTGCTATTTGAATGATTTATATTTGTGCAACTTATGTAGTTTTGATGATTCCAAACATTATTGTTCAGATGTATAATTATCTCCTAACAATTTAGAAGATTTGCACTTGCTCTTGTGTATACTAACATTTCAGGAAAATCAGACTCCAGACTACGAAAACTTCAAATCAAATTCAACATGAGAAATTTTGTTTATTTGAAGTGTCTTTTCTTTGAATTAATTTTGAAAGGGAGTGATTGTAATTGAGTGAATAAAATCACACACACAAACTAAGGAGATCTTGAAATTCTATACTGATCGTACAGGACGATATATATCGTACTGGACGATCTGTCAGTTATCTCCTATAGAGCATTTGGAACGAATAGGAACTTGCTTCGAAAATTTTTTCTAAGTCCTATTCGTCCAGGACGAATTTTTATATCGTCCCCGGCGATGGGCGCTCTGGAAAATTTTCGTACAGACGAAAATAAATTTCGTACCGGACGAACAGCTCTCTGGAAAATTTTCGTCCAGACGAAACCATATTATCGTCCCCGGCGATGGGCGCTCTGGAAAATTTTCGTCCAGACGAAATAAATCATCGTCCAGGACGATCGGCTCTCTGGAAAATTTTCGTCCAGACGATCAAATTTTCGTCCAAACGATAAACCGACTTAGGACAGTTTTCAGCAGTTTCTAGAACCGACCTTGTAATAACCGTTCGTACTGGACGAACCTAGTTCGTACAGGACGATCAGCTGTACGAAGTCATTTCGTACACATATACAAATTGGGTCGTTTCAGATCGTTTAAGTAAAATCGTCCAGGACGATCCACGATCGTACCGGACGATCCACTGCGTACAGAATTGAAAACTTGCAGTTTTTGGGCGGTTTTTCTTGTCTTTTGTATAAATACTTCAAATTAGACTGCCACCCAATCTTTTTGTCATTTGATCTTCGTGCCTATTGAGAGAATAGTCAAGGGGAGAGTGGAAGAGAGCATTCAAAGGAGGATTCCTACCATTGGAGCAAGAAGGCTTCACTTGGATTGCTAAGGTAAGAATCTCTACTTGTGAAATTGGATTCCTTCACTCTTTTCTTTCTTTCTTTTAGGTTCTTGTGAGAAGATAATTCAAGAAGGTCCGGTTCTCTGCCGACACTTGGAGAGTGTGAACAGCCGTGGGTTCTCTGCCTACACTAGGAGAGTGTAAAAGGAAGAAGGTTCTCTGCCTACACTTGGAGAGTGTGAACAGCCGTAGGGTTCTCTGCCCACACTAGGAGAGTGTAAAAGGACGACGGTTCTCTGCCAGCACTGTGGATTGTGTAAAAGGACGACGGTTCTCTGCCGCACCGGGGAGTGGTGAAAAGAGGGTTTTGTACAGGCTTCTCCGCCTTGCTGTGGGTGCTAAAGGAGAGTCACTTTGTGGTATTAGTGCAATACTCAGAGGGTGCCTCTGAGGAGTGGATGTAGGTCTGGTTATAGACCGAACCACTATAAATCTGGTGTCATTTACTCTATTGCTTTTACGTTTCCGCATTTTAAATTTCTGTTTTAACAACTCTGTGGTTGAAAAACATTTTTCTACAAACTTTAAAAGACAATTTCATTTCGGTTCAACTTTAATTTTAAGAGGGTTTAAAATTTTTTAAAAACTACCAATTCACCCCCCTCTTGGTAGCCTTGGGACATTTACTTAGGCTTAACAACCTAATTACTAGACTCAACAAGATTTTCTTATTTCTATCAATGTAAATTTAATTCATTTAAGGTTGTATTTCTTTAAAATGTTTTGAGATTGGGATATGAATATCCAATTTGAATTCCAAAGAGGTGAAGACATCCCTAAAGGGGAGAGTCTTCTTCCATTTGGAATTCAAATTAGGATACTTTGCAAGTATCCAAAGAGGAAGGATGACACCCCGATCAAGGGGGAGTTTCTTTCCATTTGGATATCCTGAACCGACGAATCGAGATGCTCGTGAGAAGATGAAAGATCGGACAACGAGAAGAATCCCAAGTCTCAAAATCATTTGATTTAGGATTAGAAATCCGGGTTGTAGTCAGTGGTGCCCGGCCACTTTAATTCCTTGTAATTTTTGAGATGTAATAATGAGTGGCACTTGCCATATGGACATTCAATTTGATATATTTAATTGATTTATTTAATTGATTTCGCATTAGAACTCCTGCTTTTCTAGTCTTTTTACTTGCATGCCGTATTTGATTTGACCTGGAGTTCGAATTTAGGCTCTTAGGGGTCTGTCAAAATTCTTCTACTTTAATTAAATAAAATTTTTAAGATAAGATAGAAACTCTAAACGGTCTTAAGAAGTAAGCTCGGACTCGCCGAGGGTTTTTCATGCATTCATATTATACATTCTCAATCTTGTTAGGCATCTCCCCGCCTGCGAGTTCTGGCAGACCACCTGGCCTATGAGGGTGCCGATCTGTCAAGGGGATGTTATGCAATCTCTAGGGAAAAACCTATTTTCTAAGCCAAAAATTTTTAAACTGCTACATACAAATTCTGCATTCAATCGAGTCAATTAGCATGCATCGCATTAGCAACAAATTTAAAAGAGTCTAAAATTTTATTGCATTGCTTAGACATCAAACCCAACATAAGTTTAAGGGACCATTTAGGATCTGCTCTAGATGTCGGTCCCGTTCTCAAATACCTTTCTTAAATAACGTCCCGACCACTCTACATAAAAAGACCGGATTCATATTTTAAAATCGTTTAGGTGGTTTAGCTGGCTCCCCAATCCAGGCCGGGATAAGACCAGATTCGCATTGCACTAGCTAGGTTTGGGGTGCTAATTTTTAGTGCCCAATTTAGACTTAGGTTCTGAGGCTGGCTCGGACCATAAGACCTCAATTTTCGGGAATCGAATCCCAAATTTCTAATAAAATGAACCACTTAAACTAAAAATTTTTCTTTCAATCAAATACAAGCCTAACACTTAGGATAGATTGGGGTGTTTCTAAAGTAATTCAGAATCCCAAAACACTCCCTACTTCTCTTCCTTTGACTCTAAAAATAACTGCTCAAATTTGAACCAATACTATTTGAATTTCCTACCCTTTTCTTCCTTTGATGTCAAACTTTGAAAATCTAAATAAAATTTATACCGCTATTTTAATCGAGAGTTTTCGTAGGAAATTTCGATTTCCTACGATGTAATTAACTACGAGGGCTTGCGCTCGTAGGAGATTTAGAAACCCAGAATTGATTTTCAAAACCAATTTTTCAAAAACTCTAATTAATTCTCTTTGGGAAATTTAAATTCAACGATCATTTTCATCATTTTCAAACGATCAATAGTGATTGATAATTTCTTTCCTCGGATTGATATATCAATTACTATCGTGATTTTGATTATGAAATTAATGATCTTTTTATCCAAATTAGCGTAGTCAAATAATTGATTAAATTCCATTTTGATCCTCCGGGGTCAAATGTGATTCTCCCTTTGAGTTTGACTACGATAATCCGGATAAAGTTGAGATTCTGAAATTTGAACCCATTAGCGAACGATATGATCATCTCCTGAGATGATATACTGTTCATAATGACGCGTTCAATTTTAAAATTTAAAATTAAAAATATTCCCAAAGAAAATTAATACATTTTCAAAATATAACTATATTTTTTTTTAATCAAAACAATGTCTCTAGTTTGTTGCTCTACTTCTCATAGTGTTGGCCTTTTAGTCAATGGCATCAATCCACGCTCACCATATTTGAAAGGATGTTGGATCTAAATTTATACATATGATAACACTTTGATCATACTTGCAAGACTAGCTATATTATCATAGAATGAAGAATGATGAGGTGGACAAGTAGGAAGAGGAGCTCTGAGACTCTACTCTTTCTGAATAGCGAAAAATGGCCTAAGTCTAAAAAAATTCTCTGAACTCACAAGTGGATGATCCTACCTAATGTGGCCCAACAATGGTTAGCAAGCTAAAAACTTTTAGTGAGTATTTTGAATCAGTCATCAACTAACTAGGCACAAATGCCATTGTTGAATAGAGGTGGGTGACAATCTCTTAATAATGAGTGAATATATCCTCTGGCTAAGGTGAATGACCCCTTAGGGGAACCCTTCCAAGATGAGTGCTCTTGGGGCGAGTGCCACAATGGACAAGTGCTTGTGAAGTGAGTCCCCTTCGTGTCCTTTAACTCTTTGGCTAACGTTTCTCATTTCCTTGCCTCATATAAACACTCATAACAAAAATAGATACATCATATCACAATTAAATAGATCATGCATTTTTTTGAGCTAATTATTTGCAAGAAAGAATTATATGTACTATTTCATTGAACAAAATTATTAAAATTTATTATTACCCACAATCCTACATGCAAGATCATCATAACAATTAAATATATCCATATATATAATTAATTTTATAAAAATATATCTTAGGAATAAAATATATTAAAATCGATCATTTAAAGTTTATGATGGATGATAAGAATTATATGATGAAAAATATTCCATTTCTTTTTAATTAAATAGTTGTATATAATATATATAATGCAAAAAAGTTTTATTAAAAAAACTGAAATACTTTTATTTTTGTACTTGGCATGAACATATATATCCAGAAATAGTCAAAACGATCCATAAGGCCGCCTCTCAAGTCTCAACCTAAGATCAGGCTAATTCCACTGTCACCTATAATGACAAAATGGTAACCGACTCGCAGCTCCGAGCGTGTTAATGGAACCCCGGCCGTATAAAATGAATGTACTAATAGAAATCTATGGAGTGGGGAACCGTACATAGAGAGACTCGAGAGACGGACAAAGACAGGTTCTCTTCCCCTCTCCCCCCGTCTCTCCCCTGACGCAAAACCCTCGATTTCCTCTCGCCGGAAACCTCGCCTGCTCAACTCCTCCACTGCTGCGTCCGCCGCCGAGGTGCATATGGTTTCACCTTTGCGCAAGCGTCTCTTCTTCTGTGAGTCGACAATCCCTAAAAGTTTACTTCTTTTTTCGTACGCTTCGCTGCCCCTGCCCAAAGTGCTGGCATTCTTGATCATTTGGGGGCATCCAACAGCGGTTTTATCGGCACGCGCCATGTGCTCTTTGGTCTTAAATAGTGGTCCTTTTGTTTCAATTTTGAAGGCCTTTTCAAATCCGTTGGATTCTGTTTTCTGGACGTTTGTGCTCTCCCCTTTTTGGGAGTTTATGGTGTTTGAAATAAAGTTTGATCGTTATTTGCGTGTTTGATTTGGGGCCATGGGTTTTTTCAACTGATTTTGTCAAAGATTGCAGGCCTTGGTTCTTATTTGCTTAGCTTTTTTTATTCCTTCAACTTTCACCTTAGCGGAGATAGTTATATGGAAGCCATAGCCATTGTGGGTTTTCTGTTGTTCTGTAATATGATGTTTTGGTAGCGGACATTAACCCTTTTGACGATCCTAGAATTGTTTCCCTTTCCGTTTATGAGAAATTTATCCGATTGCACCATGGAACTGCAGCTCAGAGCTTGGTTTCTCTGACTTGCATAATGTATGCCGAGTTTCCCCCAACTTTTTTTTCTTGCTTGGTACTAATTACTTTTGACTTGAGTTTGGTACTATATCAATGCTAAAATTGTTGAAATTTTCCTTCTCTTCACATATTCCTTCATCAGAGGTTGTAGTATTGGCTTTCTATGAAAATGGCATGGCCCGAAGTGGATGTAGGTAATGGGAGAGGGAGAGATAGTCTGGTATCTGAGATTGACTGCATTAAAGGGATGGGAACGTTATCTGATGCAGTTGATTCTACAACCCAATCTAATCCTCTAGGGATTAAATTTGAAGGGAAGGATGCTCTTTCTTATGCCAATATACTTCGTTCTCGAAACAAATTTGGAGATGCTCTTGTGTTATATAACATTGTTCTAGAAAAAGAAAGCGAGAACCTAGAAGGCCTTGTTGGAAAAGGGATTTGTCTCCAGGCACAGAATCTGAACCGGCAAGCTTTTGAGAGCTTTATGGAAGTTATTAAGTTGGATCCGCAAAATGCTTGTGCTCTCACTCATTGTGGAGTTCTGTATAAGGATGAAGGTCGTCTTCTTGAAGCTGCTGAGGTATGGCTCCAAAGCATCTTTGTTCCTTATGATGGCAACTGCAGAATTTTACAATCTGGCATGTTGTTAGAATTTGTTTCATTGCATTTGGAATTTCTCTCCTTTTTTTCTGTAAATTTTAATTTTTTTTGGAGTTTGTAAGTACTGCTCTATAATTGATACCATTGACCATCTCCTTGATGTTTTTCGTTTTTTCTTGTGTCCATGTGATCTGCTGATTCAACTTATTTGAGGTACTGAGATGAAAAGCCCTTGCAGACATTCAAGAAAGATTATTATTTGCACAAGCATGTAGAATAACTCATTCTACTCACAATTCTTTTCTTCTGTTTGCGATATTTTTTTTTATTTCTGAACTTTGATGAGTATCCTGAATGTGTTTTTGATTGGTATAACTTTGATCTGGTTGCATCCAGATTTCTTTTAGATTAGTTGTTCATTGTTCCAACAAGGAAAATTTATTCATGACATAGCCTTTTGTAATTTATATTTGTGGGAAACACTACCTAAATTTCATTCTCTCTTGTTCACTCCCCACAAAGCTTCATGATCATTGAAAATGAAGTTGAGGAGAATCTTCTCCATCCATATGAGATTAGCGAAATCCTTATTTTGTACAAAACAATGTAACTTGATATTATTATAAAAACCCTTTGTATCATATGTTACGGTAGTTATTTTTTGTTAGTTTGAGGGGTTCTTTTTGCTTGACATCTGTTTGACAAAATGAATATTAGTTGATCATTGTAAAGATTGAGTATTTCAACGTAAATTGGGAAGCATAAATTAGTATTCAGTGGATTCTTCATATTTATAGCCTTCCTAGAAGAAATTCAATCTCGAGTTTGATATTTGATGAAGCATCACTTGCCTAACTCAGACTTTTCAATCACTAACTAGTCCCCACTAACCATCTTTAATTGGCCAAAGTGTTTATATTTGATGCTATAAAATGCTTATAAATGGAAAGATTTTTAGAGAGCTTAAGGATGAGAGACTGTGATATTTCTTTTGTTTGAGTGATTATTACCTCAATGTAACGGGTAAGTGAGCTCCCTAGGGTGTGTGATTCACCAATTGATATGGGTGAGCAATTTTCCATAATTTTGGTGAATGATTCCTATTATTGCCTATAATTTCATATTAATGAAATCTTTCTTCCTATCTTCTTACAATTATTTTTATTTTATTTTTTTGTACGTACAAAACAATGGCATTAATTGAAATTTATAGCAAGGGTAATGTATTCCAGCTTAAAGAAGAAAAATTTCACCTGCAATTTTTGTGCAAGTTGAATAAAAGGCATGGTGCTTTATGAACATGCTCTATGCTAATTTTATCCTATAAAGTGGTCACATTGCCATTGTAGCCATGGGATCAAGAGGGTTTTGGCATAAATGGACTATTTTTCTTTATTATTTTCTTTTTGGCACCTCATTAACTGTCATCATTTCACTCTCAGTTAGAGATTTATATCAAGATAGTTTCAAATCTACTTTCCTCCCTCTTAATTCTTCTATACAAATTCTTCACCCTTTATGTTTCTTTGTTGTGCATGCCTTACATGTTATCCAATCTATTGAATCTTCTTATATATGCTACTCTTTTTCCTTGCCTAATCACTCATCCCTACATCATTTTCCCGTTTTTGTCACTCAAGCATTGTTTCATTTCAGATCAAAATTTCAAGCATAATTATCTCGTTTCAGATCAAAATTTCAAGCATAATTATTCGGAGGATCTACTACTTAGAGAAAGCCTATGTTAATAAGTTGTTGCTTTCTATTAAATTCTATAACCTTTTGTTTAAATCCATTCAACATTAAATATTGAATTAAGCGAATGCTAATTATGACTTGTGCGGATATATTAATTGACAATGTTGGTTATCAAGACTTGATTGATGAGTTTAGGTTGATGAAGCACAAACACTACACAATACATGATATGACACTGGCGCAAGAATACAAAATAACATAAAAATAGAATGCAAAATTCTATGGACTCGATATTATTTTAGAAATTATTAATATTAAATGTATAATCAACACACTTAATGTCTATATTTTATTTTAGAAAGTATTATAAATGAAATATCATGTCATATGCATCACATAAGAGCTCAAGGACCAACTAAACAAAGCATTGGCTTAATTATAATTATATTACAATATTTTATCACGCATTTTTTTAATCAATTGTACTGAATTGTTAATAACACATCAATATAATTAACATTAGTCATTAGATATGAATTTGTTAATATCAACATTATATTGTCCATGCAAAATAACAAAAAATAAAAGTTATATAATCCTCACAATGCCTATAAAATATAAACACATTATGTATCAATAATTGACCTCACATGCTTCACTCCATGATCTTCATTGGCTATGACAACAATGTCCTCTTCAATAGAATCTTCACTATAATTGATAAATCCTCAAAATGCTTGAATTTGTGATATTCATTGACTACAACACCATTGTCATCTTCAAAAGAATTCATTATAATCGATGAAAGTATAGTTTACTAAGTTAGCTAAAAAAATTACACTTTATCATGAATAAATGTTCTACGGATGTTGGGATGTGTCTTGGTCATATTGGTGTGTTTCCTAATCGTGTGACCGTGTCTAACTCTTTTTTTACAAAAAATGTATATCATATACTTTTTTCAATAGGGTAAACTTCAAATTAATCCCTTGATTATTCATATATAACCAATTTATCCAAGAGTATTATGTTGCACCTATTTAATTTGTCAACTATATAAAATTGATCCAAAATGATCCCTTGGGACTAAATTGAGATCAATTTTGTATAGTCGAAAGATAAAATTAGGATCAATTTTTGATGAGGGTATCAGATTTCGACGTGTGTACCATCGTCGGGGACGACGATCGACGGCCTTGATTCAGAGACTTTGTTACTACATTAACTCCCATGATTCTAATTTGAAATTCAAATTAGGAGTCATTAATTTTCCCCCCATGTGGACTAAAACTGAAATAATTTCAGTTTAATCCCTTCCCCATCTATTCCTCCCACCGCCGGCCTCATATCCCTCTCCCCCATTAATTTTCATTAAGGAGTTAATTCCTCCCCTCTTTGGAATTCGAATTCCCCCTCCAAAATTCCCCTAAGCTGAAATTATTCTCAGCTTTGTGATTGTTTCCTGCACCCATATCCTCCTCACCCCACTTCCACCACCGGCCTCCCATCCAGCCTTCAACCCGCTGCCCCCCATCTATCCTCCTTGGAGATTTAGTTGCGGTGACCACCCTTTCTCCTCTCCAAGGATGCATGGAGGTTCCCGAGTGGAATTTCGGGTTTGAATACGACAACCGCGGACGAGTGAACATCCTCCGATCTCCCTTCTTTGACGTCGGATTCGACTTCGACGACACCGTCGAGGAGTATTTGGACCGGATCCTACCCGCTCTAGTGGAGTCCATCGACGATCATTTTTCTGTCTACACGTGGATCGTTGAAGGGCGTCGTTTTGAACCACCTCCACGACCCGCGCCGACCTCTTCTTCCCTACGGATCTACGACACCCTCGCCCTTGGAGTGGTCGTATCAATCGTGTGGTTCTTCTTCTCCCAACAAGCCTAGAAGTAGGTAAATGAGAGCGGCCTCAAGGTGAGACAATCGCTTTGTTAACCGCGGGATTCTAGTTGGCTTTTCGTTTGCTTTACTTTATCACAGTTGTTATTTTCTTGGTCTTGCTAATTTAGGTGTAAGTTCTTGCCTAACCATAGTCAAATTCTAAGATCTTCGAGAAGTTTCATTTGAGAACAAAATTAAATTTCGAATTTCATCACTTGAGCAATATTTTGTTAAATTTCTAAATTCAATTCCTGATTTTACATCAATTTTATATCACAATTACAATATGGACGATCATTTTGGATCAATTTTGTATGGTTGAGGGACTAAATTGGAGCAACATGATACTCTGGGACTAAATTTGTCACACTTGATTAGTCTGGTTACTATTTTGGGATTTTTTTGAACTTCAATGTGTCAAACACTTGTTGTAGGTGTCATGAGTGTTCGTGTTTTAACATGTAAAAAAAATTAAAAATGCACATGTCAAAAACTTCAATGTGTCAAACACTTTTTGGAATAGTTTTCCTTCATAAGTTTAGATGAATTGGGAGAATTGATGATCTACTCTCATATTGGTTATGTCTTTTTTATTTTCATTTACTAAAGTTCAAACCTAAGTGTTGAACTATAAAAAAATAAATGAAAATCATGTTGGATGTGGTACAAATTAGATGGATATGTGGTAAAACCAAGATGAGAATGATATAGTTACAGCGGGCATATTAGTAGTTAGCATTCATTTGAGATATGATTATAGAAAACAAACATGCTGTTTGGGTTTGTATAACGTTGTGCAAAAGGTGGAAGCTAGATAGAATCAATATGAAGGGTGTGAGAAGTGTTGACCACCATCCCAAACACATGCCGACTTAAGACTTGTGCTCGCACACGAAACCGTCGTTCGACTCATCCCACCTTGCGACCCCACCTCAGGCGCATTCGCCCAAACGATGCGATACTTCCCTTAAATAACTTCCTCCCAACAACACAACTGCTGTTTATTTCCTCAAAACTGAAAACACGTACGGAACTCCCTCTCATTTGAACTCCCATGCACAAAACTCTCTATCCCTCGACCTCATGATCCCGCACGCAAGAAGCCTAACCCGACCTCCTTGCTCCCATCCTCTTGATCTCAAATGCAAGGAAGTCATCGGACCAAGCCTCGCCTACGGTCCTGCGCCCGACTCGTTGCTAGGCGTACACTTCTTGCACCCGTTGATCCCAGACGCCCGTTGCTTCCTATTGCGACCAGGCCCTGCCTCCGGCCTTGCATCCGGCCCGAACCCATCCGCCTGTTCCCACTCTCGTGCGCCACATTCGCAAGTGGCTTCACCCTCTTCCCGCGATCGGACAAGAGCCCCCCATTTTGTAGATCCGCATGCGATTTGCCGACTCCTTCCAGTGTTAGTGCAGTGTGCAAGGCAAGATTGTGTGTGTGTGTATATATATATATATATATATATATATATATATATAACAGGTACTACGACAGGGATCTTTGAAGACTCATGTCAGGACCAATCTTTGTCCTAAAGCCCTCAACTGTCAAATCTTTGATCAGGTCGGGCGGATTGAAAGGGTAAGTGCCCTCCCTACCTCCTTTCGTGGGGAATAGATGTCGAGTGGTTGACGGATTTTCAAAAAACTAGAAGAGGATTTTTTAATTAAATCCTATTTAATTAACATGCATTGTAATTGCAAATTGAAGGATTTGAGGGCCTGTACTGGGACCAATAATCATCTCGAAGCCCTCGGCCGTCGAATCTTTAATCCGACCGGGCGGATTTGAAAGACAAGTGCTTGCCAACTTCCCTTTGCGGGAAGGGGACGCTGGGAGGTTACCAAACTTTTGAATGAACAAAGGATTGTCATTTTAAATGATAAAAAGAATTAATTAATTATACAATGTATGTCATTTCAAAAAAAAAAAAAAGGAAAAGTATTAATGATGCATTGACACTTCTCCTCAAAGAGCGTGCAGTGCCCGACACGTATTCGACACGACACTGTCTGACACTTCTTCGACACGTGTTAGACACGCCGAAAACGTGTCCGATTAAACAAAATTTAAATACAAATTAGACACGTGTGTCCGACATGCATATCTTAAATATTTTATGAATTTTTTTAAATATAATTTCTTGTATTTAAAATTTTTACTTATTTAAAATATAAAAATTAAATATCTTATTTCTTATTTACAACAACAAATCAATCATCCACACTTAACACATTCATCGAATATTCTCTTTTTCATTTCTTTTTGGCAGTGAAGTTATTTTCATCTCCTCTCTCGATGACTGATAAACGACATCGAGGCCCAACTCTTGACATCCTAATATTAATCATTTTAAGCACAAATTCTAGTTAAATAGCGTATTATTTCTAAATTATTTTTTAAATTATACTTATTTAATTTTTATATACTATTTTTAAATATAAAAACTATAATACCGCGTTCAACCTGTGTCCGTGTCCTATATTTTCAATAATTGATGTGTACCGTGTCCGTGCTGTGTCGTATCTGTGTCACCGTGTTTGTCTGTGCATCATAGAAAAGTATAGAAGGGTGGGTTTCATTAAGTAATATCAATTATGCACAATGGGATTACCACAACTCCTGATTTTACATCACTTGTGCAAATCAGAGAAAAGGTGGGTGATTAAATTTGATATCATGTAGCACTTTATCAAGGACTATTAGAGGATGAAGATTCATCAGGCATGCAACAAATAGTCATTAAAAGGTTTTTTTTTTTAAATGATAAAGATAACAATCAAGTAGCACTTGATATGCAGAGCAAAGAGACAAATAAATCAAACTAGATGATGTAATTTCAATTTTTCATATTGGGTGTTAAAAGCTATAGTTGATTAACCATCAAGCTAAATTACAAGTTTTGATGACAAAGTCTAAAAGTGCATAATATATGTTTTGATTCGTGATTGCATTAGTATGATGTTAAGGTTAAGCTGCGCTATGCAACTATTGGAAGGAACACTAATTGCAGTTATATGACAAATTGGCTTGATATATGGTACATGCAATTAAGGTTTTATATGTTGTTTGTATGGACAATCCTCATGATCTAGAGAAAATTAATATATTAAGGACCAAAGCTAGTATTAAGTTTCATAAAGAGTTAATCGAGTTCATGGCTCAACAAGATTTTACACTCAAAGAAATAGCAAAACTGCTTAGGCTACTCTCAAATCATGAATGACAGTGATTACATAAGCAAATCATACACACTATCAAACAAATTTCAAAATTGAATATAACACTCAACATATTACAATTATAAGAGTCATAATGCGATTGCAATATAAATATATTGCAAGTGTAAATTGTTTTATACCATAATGATGTGTAGAATACATTATGTAAAATATAGCAAGATGTATTATGCAAGGACAAATATGTTGTGCAAGTATAGTGATTAAAATATGAATGCATTATTTAAATGTATTATGCATAGGCAAATAAAAACGTATCATGTAAGTGCAAAAATGCAAAATACATTATGTATGTGTATAAGCATTAATCAATACGTTAAATTCATTACACATATACTAAATACGTCCTGCATGTGTTCCGATCACTACATTTAATTTCTAAATCTAAAGGTCCGAGAATGCTGCTTAGGTCAAATATTCAAATTTTATCCTCCTCCTTAAAAGGACTGGAGTCGACATGACTTGAAGCAACTAACAAATGCTTAATCATAAAACTACTGTAACTCTTCAAAGGTTCTATAGATGAAACTCATCATAAAACACAAGCCTTCAGTTTAATGTGCATGTGTACATTGCTTTCTCAATCAGTACCATACGGGGGTGAACTCTTGTAATTTTTCATGCATGCATCTTTTTCATCTTTTAATTCGTCCATTTTAGTTAAATCATCATTATGGATTTCATTTTCTTTATATTTTATAGTAATCTATTTAGTCATTTTTTTATATATATTACATTATAAATCTCAATAATTCACTCAGTCTCAAGTTTGTTGCATATGTAACATTCAACTATATCATATGTACTACAGTAATTACATACGATGAAAATTTATATTTCCATTTTCATTATTCTCTCCATTAATTCATATAATATGCAATAATTGTAATACTTAAAAGAGAAAGGAATTGTAATAACATAAAAAGAAGTTGAAATTTGAATAAAACAATTACATTATAATTACCCACTTTAATTGCTTATGTACTTCAATTCCCTTCAAATAGTTGATCCCTAAAATAGCCTTGCTTAATGCAACCGAAAGTTACATATCCAATTACATAACTATTATCATCCTTAATTTTCATTAATTTCATGTGAATATTTCCTAAAGCATAATCTTACCTAAAATCCCTTTTGATATCGTTTATTGGCTTCGACACTTCACCTTCATGCAATATGTTAATCAAACCCTCCACTGTTCCAAATCATTTTCAATTGTATTAATCATTGCTAACTAGTTTTATAAAGTAATTATTATGATAACATTAATTTGATTTGATGTCTTTAATAACAACTTCCAAAGTGTGAATAATCATTTATATAACTATCAAGCATGAATTATTTGTTAATATGATTTCCACAATAAGCCTTCTTTTCGTTCTCTTTGAATCGAGACACCAGATTTCTTCTTCCTATTTGACAATCACCTATTATTTCGTTAATTAGAGAAATGTCAATATAAATATTCTATCTAAGTTGAACAACAAAAATATTGATAATTTAAACATTTATTATTTCCTTCACCGTTTGAGAAATAGAAAAAACTATAAAAATCCCCAAATTTTTCTTATTTTTCTTTCAACTTTTCTTCCTTTACCTTTAGAGAAGATGTTCCCCGCAGTTTATATAAAATAACATGGAAGAAATTATACATAAATGAAAAAAATTGATAACCAAACCTCCTTTATTCTTCTTCCTCTCGGTCATTGTTTTTAGTATGTTTCCTTTCATTGGAGTGAGTGAAATGAACATATTTCTCATGAGGAGTCACTTGTTTTCATTTCCATACGCGATTCTTCGATCGGAATCTAAAATCGACTTAGTTTGATGTTTTATGCATGCGGCCGGCTTCGCCCAGCCCGCATTCTGCTTCTCCTGCTAGTGTGGGTTAATAATCAAGGCTGACCGGTTCAATTGAACCATCCAGATTGAACCAGCTATTACATAACTAATTATTTAAGACCCCGATGATGACCATATTGAATGTAAATCTCACTTGGAGGGGATACCATATTTTCAATATGCATACTTTATGAAATATAAACATTTAAAGTGATTTTAAAACTACCCCGATTATGGCCGTGTCGAATGTCTCAACCAGAGTGGTCAATTCTCAAAGCTTATTTCAAAATCTAATATCTATTAAATTCTAAACTTTTAAAAGGAAGTTTAATCATCAAAAACTTAAAATTAAAATTCATCCGGCTCCTGCAACTATTTGTTGGGGGTTATAAATTTGAAACTAACTTCAGCTGACAAAGAGCGAATGTCATGTCAGGTATCACTAAGATTCATTATCAAATAATCTCGCTAGTAGGAACGTGACACGTGCTCTCTGATTGGGTAATTTTGCTATAAAATAGCACCAGTATATTATAATTATGGACAAAACCCGTATGCTCTTTAATGTCTTGAAATCTTTGAGTAATGAATCATAGGATATACTTGATAGTCATAAAGACCCTTTGTCAGACAAGGTAGACTCAGATCTATCCCCTTAAGACAAACACCACTCCAAGTCTACAAGGTATTTTTGGACAAAGCAACCAATGGCTGCTGAGAAGGTTCTTTCTGTCAGGTTGAGTCGACTAGCTCCTCTAAGTAGACCGGGGACCATGATATTTTGGGATGACGGAATCATAGGATCTTGATCAGACCCATCCTCATTCCTCTATCATCAATTTTAAGCATATAGTGATAAATCTCAAATCTTAAACTCCAAAATTCAAAATCAAATTCAAATCCTAAAATTGTTGCGGGTCGGGTTCGGGTCGTGTTTCGGGTCGATCTCGGGTTTTCGAGTCTACAAGGTATTTTTGGACAAAGCATCTATCTATCTATTTTATATAGCATGTACTCTTTCAGTTATTACATTATAATCTTAATTAAAATAAAAAATTAATTGAAAAGGTCTCTTCTTTCCCCAAGTAGCAGATGATTTTAACAAAGTCTAAATTTAAACATTTGATGGATAAAGAAAGTGAATGTCTATCATATTTGAATCTAACAAAATGCAATAGTTTAATTTCATAATAAGATTTCCTTAAATTTTTTTGTATATTCATTGTATCTAATATAATATATTTACCATGCTCTAGTTTTATTGATTTATTTTTTTTTCATATAAAGAATAAATTTGCAAATAACTTTTTCTTTTAATTATTAAGAAGTTTAAATAATCTCAAATAAATATTATTCTACTATTGGGTCTATTTTTAAATTTTTAATTTTTAGAATGATTCAAGATATTTTTTATCATTTAATTTTTCTAAAATCACATAATAAATTTTAAGTTAATTTTTAATTAGGTTTGTATTTTAAAAATTGGGTCAACTTTTAGCTCAGGCCAAGCCTTTACAAAGTCAGTGAGTTAAGTCTTACTCAGGTTGAAGCCTTGCATGTATCAACATGAGTTAGCTTAAAGTTCAAATTAAAGTCTATATGCATATATGCTTGAATGCATATGCATGTTTGTTTAGGAAAATTACGCACGGAACACCCAAAATTTTCCTATTATTAAACTACCACCTAGCACAAAAAAAAAAAAAAAAAAACAAGCAAACCCATGTATCGCATGTTTTATGCAAAATTGTTGAGAAGTTCATGAAATAAAAAATATGGGTTAGGATTTTATTATCCTCTTCAAGATTTGGGTGGGTGCTATAACTGTAAATGGAAGTAGTTGTGTTAGTTTTATGAATATCTCAGTTATATTTAAATTATTGTATGTGTGTTTAGATCTATTGGACTCAAATCATGCCCAGACCAATGTTAATGAATCATGCTTGACTTGATTCAATGTTGGATTGCGCTAGCCTATTACTAGACTTAATTTGCTCGAGATGAGATCGAATAACTTCAAGTCAATTTTGAACCAAGGTTGGATCAACTCAAGATCAAATTGTTATTGTCTCTATAATAAAGTACCTAAACTAAATGAAATAAGAAAACATTTTCATTATTATTATTTTAAAATAGTTATATAACGCCTAATGTCTATTTTATATTCTTCCATGTATTGAATCTGTTAAATTTCTTCTTACTGGGTAAAGCTGAAATTGGAAAACTTTTGGGGATGATGGGCAATTGTGTGTTTAAATTACAATATCAGTTTACTGTTGAGTACTTCAATTTGTCTTTGGTTTTTTCTATTTTAAGAATTTAACTTAACACTGTCGTTGCTAGGTCCCAAGTCCTGGATGAGAAAAGTGGAGGGTTGTGTTAGGTAGTCGACATCCAGCATAAAACTTGTCGAATAATCATGACACGAATCCTTTAAAAAATTGTGTTAATACTAAGACGTCCATTGGAAGCGACGCGCTGTATGTCCTGAATATAATGACAAGTGTGCAAGGGCTGTTGCACCGACACCCGGGTGTAGTGTTAAACAGGCAAGGGTTCCACATCATGGATTTATGTGGCCAAAAAAGCTAGTCCATGAAATTAAAAGTAGGAGAGAACTTAAAATATATGCTCCATTGCAGAAAAATTAATGAAATTAATAGATATTATGAATTATAGGAAAATAAATATTTGTGCATTGAGGAAACTAAATGGGTTGGAGAAAAGGCTAAGGGTATTGATAGTTTAACATATAAATTATGGTATTCCGGTAGGAGTCGTACTATAAATGATGTAAGTGTGATTATAGAGAAGAGTTTGAAGGATAATATTATAAAAAATTAATAAAATTGGAGATAGAATTATAACTTTTAAGATTATTGTTGATGCTAAGATTGTTAATATTTTAAGTGTTTATGCTCCTCAAAACGGTTTGGACATGGGTTCTAAATTAAAATTTTCGAATGATTTAGAAGAATTAGTACTAAAGACATCTCTTGAAAAAAGAGTTTTTTTGGAGGAGATTTAAATGGACATTTTGATAGAGAGGTAGATGATTTTAAAAGCATTCGTGGTGGTCATGAGTTTGGAACGACAAATGAAAGTGATAATACCATATTAGATTTTTGTCTAGCTTATGATTTCTTAATAGCTAATGCCTTATTTAAGAAAAGAGATGAACATCTTATCACTTATAAAAATGGATATAATAAAATGCAGATTGATTATTTTCTTATAAGGAAATTAGATTGTTTAGATTGCAAAGATTATAAAGTTATTCCGAGTGAAAATTTATGTACCCAACATCGATTATTAGTTTTGGACTTTAATATAAAGTGCAGAAAATAAAAAAAATAAAGTAAAATGATTTTATAGGATCAAATGGTGGCATTTAAAAATATTAACAAAAGTATTTTTGAGAGTAAGATTTTAGATCTTAAGATTTTGTATGTGCATGAGAATGCTAATGTTATGTGGGAAAAATGGCTAGTTATATTAAGAATATTATGAAAGATCTACTTCGAGTTTCGAAAGAAAAAACTCATAATTATAAAAATAGTTGGTGGTGGAATCCAAATGTGCAAGAAAAGATAAAAAATAAGAAGATTTTTATAAAAATTAGTTTGGATATAAAAATTCTGATAATTGGGAAAGCTATAAAGAGGCTCGTAAGGAATCTAAGAAAGCTATTTGCGATGTAAAGAACTTAGCTTTTAATGATTTATTTAATATATTAGATACTATGGAGAGAGAAAGATATATGTATAAGTTAGCCAAACAAAGAGATAAGAGTAGTAATGATTTAGTTCAAGTGAAGTGTATTAAGGATGTGTTGCAGACATTCAACCGTCCATGTCTATTCGAGGAGGAGCTGAAGATCGACGGTTGTGATCTTATGTAAGCCCTAGGGGCATGATCCTACGTTTTCTTAAATTTTATTTGTAATTTTTATTTTAATTATTCATTTTTTGTTTTTATCCTTACTTAAGGGTCTAATCTTATGTAAGCCATAGGGGCATGATTGTCTTATTTTAGTTTCTTTTATTTCTGAGGCCTATATATAAAGGGCATTGCTAATGTGGAGTTTTAATAAAATTTTGTTATGTACTTTTATTCTTTGGGAGGACGTTAGTTAGAATCCCTATGGAGGGAATTGTGGTTTTCAATAGCCGTAGGATGGGTCTGGGCTTGTGGTTTGAAGTCCCTTGGTGAAGGGCATCATATCACCCGTCAGTCTTCGGAAAAGTCCAAGGCTCGTGGTTCTATCTTTTTTTTTCTTTGCTTTGTTTTTCCTTATTTCCTTAAACTGTCACCTCCTCAAACCCTCCACCAAGGCGCGATCCTCACACCGCATCACCTCCACACCATCGACTTACACTAGCCCCTTTCTTCCTCCCTCCCCTTGGCCGAAATCCACCATGGCTCCACCCACCCGCCGGCCACCTCCTTCCTTAACCTCACTTCCCTCCAAAAATCCCTCTTTCCTTATTTAAGTTGTCATTAATTTGGAAAGATTTTATATTCAAATTAATCTAATTTGAATTTCAAATCTATCATCATTAATTACATTAATTTTGGAAACTTTTTTCATTCAATTAATTGATCAATTCTAAAATTGATTGTTTAATTAATCCCTAGTCCAAATATATTAAACCTAGACACCCCTATTCCCCCATCCCTCTTTCTTCCTCCATTCAATTAATTTCCTTCCCCTTATTGCTCCCCAATTAACTCCCATATCTTAATTTTGAATTTTAAATTTTGAAAGGTCTTTATTCCCTTTTCTAATTTAAGATTTTAATTAAAGAATTATTCAATTACCCCATTACCATCTTCCTAATTTAGCCCGATCTTATTTGAAAAGATTTCGTAATTCAAATTCAAATGAATTTAAATTTTAAAATCTTTCCTAAATATCCTATACCTATTTTATGAAATTCCTCTCAATTAGTGCAAATCTGAATTAAATGATTGGATTTGAATTTAATTTCACCTATTCAATGTATGTGTCAACATACATTAAATGTGGACAATTCTCCCTTTCCCCTCTCTCTTTTTCCGGCCCCCATCCCTCCCTTCTCCAATAAATTAAGAAATTTTAAAATTCAAATGACCCCTCCATCGTTCTACATCAGGATGAAGATCAAAAAGTATTTTTCTTAGAAGATGATATTCAACAAAGACGGATGAGATATTTTGCTAAACTTTTTAATGAAAAATGTGAAAATGCAATTGACTTTAGTGAATTTAGTACCCTATGTGAAAATAAAGATTTTTATTTTTATCGGGGTATTAGTAAAAACAAAGTTAGAGAGGCTTTAAAGAAAATGAAGTGTGGAAAAGCTGCTGGACCTGATGATATTCCAATAAAGATGTGGAAATGCTTAGGAGAAGAAGAAATTTCTTGGCTTACTAAACTTTTTAATACTGTTTTGAAGATTAAAAAGATGCCAGATCAGTGAAGAATGAGTGTGTTAATTCATATTTTTAAGAATAAAGGTGATGCACATGAGTGTGCGAACTATAGAGGAATTAAGTTATTGTATCATACTTTAAAACTATGGGAGCGAGTTATGGAGCGTAGGTTGTGGCGTGATACTAATGTTTCTCAAAATCAATTTGGATTCATGCCGGGTAGGTCTACTATGGAAGCCATACATTTATTGAGAGGTTTGATGGAGAAATATAGAGAGAATAAGGAGGATCTAAATATGATATTTATTGATTTAGAGAAAGCATATGATAAAGTTCCAAGAGAAGTGCTATGAAGAGTTCTTGAAAAGAAAAAAGTTAATAACGCTTATATTCAAATCATTAAAGATATGTATATAGGAGCTATTACTTGTCTTCAAACACAAGATGGTTTGACCAAGTATTTTCCTATTTTGGTTGGATTACATCAAGGATCAGCCTTAAGTCTATATATATTTGCTTTAGTCTTGGATGTTCTCACTAGACATTTGCAAGAAGATGTACCTTGTTGTATGCTTTTTGCTGATGATATTCTTATTGTTGATAAGACTAGAGAGAGAGTTGAAGGTAAACTTGAATTATGGAGGTCAGCCTTAGAGTTTAAAGGTTTTCGCTTGAGTAGATCTAAAACGGAATATATGGAGTGTAATTTTAGTAGCAATAGACCTAGTGAGGGATTGTGACTTTGGGCGATCAAGTCATTAATAAGAGTACACATTTTAGATACTTTGGATCTATTGTTTAGAGTGATGGTGAAATAGATGGGGATATTATCAGTAGAATTTAAGTTGGATGGTTGAAGTGGAGGAATGCATCGGGCTTTTTGTGCGCTAGAAAAGTCCCCCTTAAACTTAAGGAAAATTCTATAAGATGGTGGTGAGACCTGCAATGCTTTATGATGCTGAATGTTGGCCATTAAAAGAGAAGCATAATACTAAGTTAAGTGTTGTAGAGACGAGGATGCTTAGGCGGATGAGTGGCTCTACCCTTAGAGATAGGATTCGAAATGAGCATGCACGTGAAAAGGTTGGAGTAGCTCCAATGGAAGATAAGATTAGAGAGAGTCGTCTTAGATGGTTTGGTCACATTAAACGGAGGTCTTCTGATGATCCGGTTAGGAAAGTTGAGGTATTAGATTTGACTTATATTAAGAAAGGTAGAGGTAGACCTAAAAAGACTTGGTTATAAAAGTATTAGAAATGATCTTTCTTTATTAGATTTGAATGAGAATTTGGCTTTTAATTGGACACAATGGCGAAAAAGGATTCATGTAGCTGACCCTATGTAGTGGGACAAAGGCTTGATGTTGTTGTAAGAATTTCATACTAATGAGCTTGAACTTTCTATATTATCGTTATTTACTGAACCTGGCCAGCTAGTTTGCTTTTTAGTCATGGCATTTTATCCATGCTTTTAGTTGATATGACCAAGTTTTTGTTGATCAACTTAATTGTTTTTAGAAATTTTTTCATGGTAGAATGTTTATACAAATTTATGAGTCTTAACAATATAATGGATGCAGTCATATCAGAAAGCTCTCAAGGTGGACTCCTCATACAGACCGGCTGCAGAATGCCTTGCAGTTGTCCTGACGGATATTGGTACCAGCTTAAAACTTGCTGGGAACACGGAGGCTGGTATTCAAAAGTATTGTGAAGCACTTAATGCAGACAGTCGATATGCTGTAAAGTCACCACTAATGTCTCTTTTTTATTTAGTTGACATTATCTTTTGATGATTACACATGACAATCTTTTTGATGCAGCCTGCATATTATAATCTTGGAGTGGTTTACTCTGAGATGATGCAATTTGATTTGGCCCTTACTTGTTATGAGAAGGCTGCCTTGCAAAGGCCTATGTATGCAGAAGCATACTGCAACATGGGGGTCATCTATAAGAATCGTGGGGACCTAGAAACTGCTATTGCTTGTTATGAAAGGTACTCTGTACTCTGATGGGCATTCTTCATTTATTATTTTGGTGAAAACATTGTTTTTTTAGTTGTTGCAAGTTTAGTCTGGCTTTCATCATCATCATCATCATCATCATCAACAGGCTTATCAATTATTTGTGCATACTTTTATCTTTTTTGTATTTTATTTTCAGGTGTTTGGCTGTATCTCCAAACTTTGAGATTGCAAAGAATAATATGGCAATAGCTTTGACTGATTTGGGTACGAAGGTGGGTTGTATGTTAACTAGAAATATGTTTTGGCACTAATATTTTTTTTTTCTTTTTCGGAGTTAATTTGAACTTTACTAGCCATTGTTGTTTTAGCTCTATTTTGTCTGTGGATTTTGTTATTTATTACGACTTATTTGCAAGAAAACGAACATTTTGTTGGTAAATTTTATTCATTTTCCATTGTAGGAATATACTCTTACCATTGTGTCCACTGCATAACAAGAGTTCTCTTTTCCATCCGATTTATTTATTTTATGGTGCAATAACGCTTCATTTGTCTTGTGGAAGCATGCGCTGTGATGTCTTTTTTCATGTTGAATACTATAGCTATCAGCCATCATGATGTTGCTACTTATTACTCTTTTCCAAACATCTAGTATATGTCATATTTTCACTTTTTATCTAGCATCCAAGTTACCATCTCAAAGTGATGGATTTTTGTGGGATAGTTCCTTCAACTTATTTCAGTTACACTAATTGCCAAAAATTGATGAATTTATTGAGATTTTTGTTGTCATGAAAGGGTAATAAACAATTAAGTTCTCTACAACAAATTGTTTATATGGGAACAATTTAGTCAAGTAACTGGGTTCTTGGATTGGTCTCCGCACGCCTGTGTAATTTCAGCATTGTTTATTAGTTATACTAAATACTATAGACCATATCCTTTTAAGCATCACGCTTTTTAAAAGTACTTGTTTTCCTTCTTCCGTTTAGTAAAATTATTGTGCACAGATTAGTTTAAATGGGTTGGGAAAAGATTAATAGTTTAGGATTTAAATTTTGGTATTAAGATATTAGTCGTATTAAAAATGGTATAGGTGTGATTATTAATAGGGGTTTGAAGGATAATGTTGTAGAAATTAATAGAATTAAAGATAGAATTATATATTTAATGATTATTGTTGATGCTAAGATTATTAATATTATAAGTTTTATGCTTTTTAAGTAAGTTTGAATATGCATTCAAAAATAAAATTTTGGAATACTTAAAAGAATTAATACAAAGAAAGTCTTCTTGAAAAAAAAGAGTTTTTATTGAAGGATATTTAAATGAACATGCTGGTAAAGTCGTAGAAGTTTGTAAAAGTAATCATGAAGGTTATGAATTTGGAGCGACTAATGAAGTTGGTAGAATCATATTAGATTTCTATCTAACTTATTATTTTATAATTGCTAATATTTTATTTAAGAAAAAAGAAGATCATCTCACCATTTATAAGAATGGGCATAGTGAAACTCAGATGATTACTTTCTTATAAGAAAAATAGATCGTTTGGATTGCAAAGACTGTAAATATTACAAAGTCATCCCGAGTTAAAATTTATGTACCCAGCATAACTTATTAGTCTTGGATTTTATAATAAGGGGGTGTAAAATTAAAAATAAAATAAAATATTATCTTAGAATTAGATGAGGCATTTAAATAATGCTAATAAAAATACTTTTGAGAGTAAGATTCAAGATCTTAAGGTTTGGGTTATTTATGAGGAAGTGAATATTTTGAGGGAAAAAATAGCTTGTGAGATTAAGAATGTTGTAAAGTATGTTTTTGGAGAATTAAAAGGAAAACTCATAATAGTAAAATTAGATGGTGGTAGAATTAAAATGTGCAAGAAATGATAATACATAAGAAGCTATGTTGTAAAAAATAGTTTAGATGTAAAAGCTTAAAAAATTATGATAAATATAAAGGGCCCGTAAGAAGTCTAAAAAAGCAACATGTGATGTAAATAATTTTTCTTTTAGTGATTTATATAATAGATTATATACCAAGAAAGACGAAAGATATATGTATAAGTTAGTCTAGCAAAGAGATGGGAGAAGTAAGAGTTTATTTAAAGTGAAGCACATTTAGGATGAAGATAAAAAAAGTTTCTTATAAGAGCATATTCAACATAGGTGAATAAGACATTTCTATAAACGTTTCAATGAAGATTGTGAGAATACGATTGATTTTAATGATCTTAGTATCCTAAATAAAAATACAGATTTTTATTTTTATCATCGTATTAGTAAAATTGAAGTTGAGAGAGGCTTTAATGAACATGAAGTGTGGAAAAATAGTATGACTATATGATATTCCAATACAAGTGTGGAAATACATATGAGATCATGAAATTTCTTGGGTTATTAAACTTCTTAATATTATAAGACTAAAAGATGGTAGATGAATGGAGTGTGTTAGTTTCTATTTTTAAGAATAAAAGTGAAGTACAAGACTGAAAATTATAAATGAATTAAGTTAATATTTCATACATTAAAATGATAATAGAGAGTAATTGGGTATAGGTTATGACTTGATACTAATGTTTCCAAATCAATTTGGTTTCATGCCGGTGGGTTTACTATGGAGGCTATACATTTATTGAGAAGTTTGATGGAGAAGTACAACGAGAGTAATGAGATCTACCTAGGATATTAATTGATTTAGAAAAAGCATATTATAAAATTCTAAGATAAGTGCTATGGAGAGTTCTAGAGAAGAAAGGAGTTAATAATGTTTATATTCAATTCATTCAGGATGTGTATGTAGAAGCTGCTACGTGTTTTCAAACACAAGGCGGTTTGACCAAATATTTTCCTATTTCAGTTGGATTACATCAAGGATCAGCTTGTGCTTTAGTCTTGAATGTTCTTACTAGACATTCGCAATACCCTAGTGTATGCTTTTTGTTGATAAGACTAGAGAGGGAATTGAAGGAAACTTGAGTTATGGAGGTCAACCTTAGAAACTAAAGATTTTTGTTTGAGCAGATCTAAAACTTATTGCATGGAGTATAATTTTAGCATTAATAAATCTAGTGGTGGGATTATGACATTGAGTGATCAAGTCATTAAAAAGAGTGAATGTTTTAGATATCTAAGGTCTATTGTTCAAAGCGATGGTGAAATAGATGGGAATATTATTAGTTGAATTCAAATTGTATTATTGAAGTGGAGGAATGCATTGGGCCTATTTTGTGATAGAAAAGTATCCCTCAAACTTAACAAAAAATTTTACAAGATATTGGTGAGACCTACAATGCTTTATGGCACCAAATATTGATCATTAAAAGAGAAGCATAATATTAAGTTAAGTGTTGCAGAGATGCGGGTGCTCAGGTGGATGAGTGGCTTTACACTTAGAGACAATGCAAAATGAGTATATATGTGAAAAGGTTGTAGTAGCTGCAATGGTGTATTAGATTAGAGAGAGTTACCTTAGATGATTTGGTCATTTAAAACGCCAGCCTTCCGATGGCCCTATTAGGAGAGTAGATATATTAGATCCAACTTATGTTAAGCGAGATTGAGGTAGAGCTAAAAAGACTTCGTTAGAAAGTAGTATAAATGACATTTATTTGTTAGATTTAAATGAGAATTTGACTCTTAATAGACACAATGGAGAAAAACAATTCAGTTAGTCGACCATATAGTGGGATAAAACTTCTTGTTATTGTTGTAGTCATCTAATTTTACCTAAAAATTCTACTCTTATATTGCATGAAAATTCTTATCCATGTCAGAACTGCCGGCATGCCTTTTTTATTATGAATGCAATCTTAGTGGAATGAGCTGTGTTTCAATGACATTCAGCTGGATTGGCTTTCCATCTCATTTTGTTGGATAGCCTTCCTTTATGTCATATCACTTGCTGCTATCAGACCTTCTGCCCCTAACTATCTTGATGCGCTTCAAATCTTTTCATGTAATTCCTAAGTAGCCTGACCTGTCCGTGCTTGAGATTTATTAAACTTTTTGCTTGCTCAAACAATAGTCCTATCATGGCTTGATGTTTAATTTTCATGTTACAATTTCTTAGATTGATTACCAAATATGTGAAGCAAACATACTTGTATATTTAAGCAATTGAATTTAGGCAACATGCGTAAAAACCATGACGAATATGCTTTAGATCAAATAGAATATTAAATCATTTTCCAGAGTCCTTTTTCGTTTTTGAGGAAGTCAAAGTAACAAATGGAAGTTTTTTTATTATCCATGCTGGTTACTGTTATTATTTAATTCCATTGCTGGGTATTCTGGAGATCCTCAACTCCAAAATGAGCTCTCTCCCTTTGCAGGCAACTTTTTTCCATTTTCCATATATTTGAGGCCTCCTACCTTGCTCATGTTAGTGAACCTAGCTTGTGACTAATTGATATTTCTATCATCGGTCTATTGGGGATTATTAATATTACTGAAGGTTCCACCTACTGTAAATATTTTATTTAGATGCTGTTTAAGCTGAATTTCTTCTTCTATTTGAGTTGAAAAATCATTTTGTCACTTTTTTTTTGTTCATTAGGCTTCATTTTGATAGGAGATTTCTAAGGTCATAGTTGTTTGTTATACGATTTAATTTTATTCTTTCCGAGTTTCTTTTATCTGAAAGGGATTAATAATGCTTATATTCAAGTTATTAAGGATATGTATGCAGGAGCTGTTACTTTTGTTCAATAACAAGGTAGTTTGACCAAGTATTTTCCTATTTCGGTTGGATTACATCAAGGATTAGCCTTAAGCTCATATCTTTTTGCTTTAGTCATGGATGTTCTTACTAGGCATTTGCAAGAGTTTGTACCCTCGTGTATGCTTTTTGCTAATGATATTCTTCTTGTTGATAAGACTAGAGAGGGTGTTGAAGGTAAACTTGAATTATGGAGGTCAACCGTAGAGTCTAAAGGTTTTCGTTTGAGTAGATCTAAATTCAAATATATGAAGTGTAATTTTAGTAGTAATAGATCCAGTGGGGATTGTGATTTTGGGCAATCAAGTCATTAATAAGAGTACTTGTTATAGTTATCTTAGGTCTATTGTTCAGAGTGATGGTGAAATGGATGGCGGATATTATTAGTTGAATTCAAATTAGATGGTTGAAGTGGATGAATGCATTAGACTTGTTGCATGATAGAAAAGTCCCCTCAAACTTAAGGGAAAATTCTATAAGATGGTGGTGAGACCCGCAATGCTTTATGGCGCAGAATATTGGCCATTAAAAGAGAAGCATTATATTAAGTTAAGTGTTGCAAAGATGAGGATGCTTATGTGGATGAATGAATTTACTCTTTGAGACAGGATACAAAATGAGCATATACGTGAAAAAGTTGGAATAGCTCTAGTGGAAGTTAATATTAGAGAAAGTCTCCTTAGATTGTTAGGTCACATAAAACGGAGGCCTTTTGATGTCCCGATTATGAGAATGGATGTATTAAATTTGGCTTCTGTTAAAAAAGATAGAGATAGACCTAAAAAGACTTCATTAGAAAATATTAAAAATGATATTTCTTTATTAGATTTAAATGAGAATTTGACTCCTAACATGATACAATGGAGAAAAAAAGATTCATGTAGCCGATCCCACGTATTGGGATAAAGGCTTGATGTTATTTTGTTTGTTTTTTTTTAATTAATTAATTTTTTTTTCTGCTAACTTGGATTTATTAGCTTTTGGTACTCCCATATTTTCTACATGTTTCTAATTTAGGACTTGAGACATTTGATTATGTTTGTCCTTAACCTTATGCATGCTACAACTTTTGGTGGAAAAGAACTTACTAGCTACACATGGCGTAACCACCGAAACAAATATTCCATTAAGAGTGATATTCATTAGAAGAGAATGTACCAAGTCCAGGAAGCTCTCTCTAAAAGAGGTTCTGGAAATTGGTGCATGCAAAGTTATTATGCATTTTGGGAAGCTGTTTAACATGCATCTTCTTCTAGGTCACATGAAGGCAATCTTTCATTCAGAACTAAGATCAATACATGTATTAATTACAAATCAATTTCTTATTTATTAGTTGTTTTATGCTTACCATATTGGAGTAGCTCCTGTGGAAGATAGGATTAGTGAGAGTCGTCTTAGATGGTTTGGTCACATAAAACAACGGCCTTTCGATGACCCGATCAGGAATGTAGATGCATTAGATTTGACCTATATTAAGAAAGGTAGAGGTAGACCTAAAAAGATTTGGTTAGAAAATATTAGAAATGACTTTTCTTTATTAGATTTAGATGAGAATTTGACTCTTAACATGATGCAATGAAGAAAAATGATTCATGTAGCCAACCCCACATATTGGGATAAAGGCTTGTTGTTGTTGTTGTATGCTTATCATATTGGATAAACTAGTCTTTTGCATGGGTCTATTTTAATGTACTTATGTGGCTGAAATTAGGCGAGCTACAAGTTTGCATGATCAAATGGTGTTAGAGTTCTTGGGTTTTGCATTTTAGATGGGTAATATTTGTATTATTAAGGATGAGGATTAAAATCTGTTGTTTTGGGCATAAAAACAATCATTCCATCTTATTTTCAGTTTTTTTTCCAATATTTATTAGTTTTCTAAATGGTAAAGCTAGAAGTATAATGCTTACCGTTTAAAACTCTCTTATGATGCACTTAGGCTAGTTGTATTGATGAGTAAAGGTTTGAGCATAACTTGCTATGGGTAAACTTTCGACTCTTTTTACCATTTTTTGTCCAAGTAAACCAAAAATCCATACTTGGTATACTGTCGAAGTTTCTCCATGAATTAATTATTAACGTTTTAGATATTCTTTGCATGAAGACTTATAGGAGTATTATTACCTTTTAACTGATCAAGGTAGTTTGTTAAGGCTCATGTTGATTTTGCTAATGAAGTGCTAAAGGTATTCATGGCATGATTAGAGGCTCTACACTTTGTAACATTTTTAATGAAAGCTTGAAATCCCAAATTAGGATTTTTTTTTTTCGTTATTCTACTAATTAGAGAATAAATGTTGTTCCTTGTGTTTTTGAATGAAGATAAATTGTTAATGAAATTTGTGCCAGTTGGGGGGAGCTGTTGAATGAGCCTTGGGATGCATGTTCAAAGTTACACTAATCAAGAGAGCGTGGGGATGCATCTGATAAAAAGGGACCAAGAATCGGAGAGAGAGATGGGAGTGTTAGATGAAAGGGAGATAGAGAGAGAACATGTAGGAGAGAATAATTTAACATTGTATAGGGAAGGGTTCTAATTATTAGAAGTAGGTACAAATAAAATGAAAATAATCTAAACATCTAACTAATAGAAAAGCAAGCTAAATGGATAAACATGATGGGAAAATATAAAAAAAATGTTAAATAATTTAAATTTAGCCTAATTTGAATTGTAACTTTTTCATCATAATCATCATTCATATCAACAAAATACTTGTTTAACTAACTCTTGAAATTCAAAATTACTACTTCAAAAGAATTCTTATTAACTTCCCAGATATCCTCAACATACCTCCCTATCAATATTCAAATCTAAACCACCCAAAAATTGCATCAGCTTTCCTAATTAATGACATTACTGCATTGACTCTTTCGTGAATATTAACAAAAAGTATCATTAATATGAACAATGAACCTTCACTAGCTTTGCAGTACAATTATGGATATTGACTTTTTCTCCAATAGTATTTGGACTCTCAACTCATGGAAATATATGCAGTGTTAGTTGCAATCTTAGATGCTCACTCTCAATTATTAGCATCCAATCTTATTTTGGTTGTTTAATCAATTATTTTATGTCATTTGTTCTTGTTTGTTATTTTGCCAAGATATATGCATCCTCAAAAAAATCTAAATTTTAAACTCAGGCTACATTTGCTTTTGATTAATTTAACCAATAAAAGCTCTGGAAGCAAATGTGTGCAGAACACTCCTTATTTTGATAATCCATCGAGGAAGTGAACCTTAAATCCATTTTGCTTGGTTTTTTTTTTTTTTTTTTAAATAATTTTTATAGCTTGATAGTACGCTTTTTCCCATTATGAAGGTTGAAATGGTTATTTGTCATTTTGGATATGCTTGCCCTTATTTTAATTTTAGTAAACTTGGAAAGTCCATGAATTTTTGGTTATTATTAAAATTAATAGAAATAGTAGGTAAGCCTTAAGACTGTAATTTAAATGATTGATGATGTTATAAAGGGAATCTTTTGGGTGCCTCTTTTAGAATTGATTCCTCCCTTAACTGTTGGATTTCTTCATGATTTTTTTTTCTCTTTTTATTTGCTTCCTGTCATTTGAAACATTCATTCTTCTAGTACTCTCAATCTCACTTTTCACTTTATCTCCTGATTCTCTTCTTATATTGGATTCATTTCTACCTAGCAAATCAAATATCAAGGATTCACTACAAGTCTACAATCTTCACCTTCGGTATTGTACTCATCCTTGATTTATGTTAGAGCAAATGTTCTTGTAGCCATAAAAGATTGATTTTGTAATCTCTTTAATCCTATATCCTTTGATGGAGATTAAGGTATCCATGGCATCTTCTTATTTTTTTCTTGATGCTCTTAATTTCTAAATTCTTTATCCTCATCATGGAATCCTTGATTTATATTATTATTTTTTGCTATGTGAACTTCATTAACAAAAAAATAATTTTCCTTAAGATATAAACATGAATAGTAACAATGAGTTTGTGAATAGTAACAATGTTTGCATCTATGTCTCCACGATGATTGATCATTGTTCTTTCTCTCTCTTCACCTCATCCCCATTACAAAGCTATTTCTGAAAAAGCTCCAAATGCCATCCTTCTTAAACTCAAAACCATCTCCATGTAAGCCTACTTGGTTTTCTTTTAAATTTCAATTTATAACTATTTCCACATAATTCTCATCCATAACCATGAAACACTCATTTATCACAATTTTGAACTTCAAAATTTCTATCCTCTTCAAGCAAATCCTTATTTACTTACTAAATAATCTTAACAAACCGCTCATTCAATATTCAAATCTAAACTAACCTAAATCACATCACCCTTTCTAATTGATTATATTATGACCCTTTTAATGTCATGTGAGAATTTCTAGGAAAAGGTACCATTCACAACAAGTCATTAATTCATTTTATTAAAAAGAAAACATTTTTTTATCCAATATAACTGCCAAACCTCAGTTTTAGTTCTATTAAAAAAATCATAAGATATAAGTTTACAACCTTTAATTAACATTATTAAGCATACTTAATTTAGTTTGGCAAATTCAATGCTATGCATGAACTATATGAAATCATGTAAACTTGTTAAGATGATAAACATTTAATTAAAAAAGATTGGTGATATTCAATTTAATCTTATTATTCTTAATTAGATGATTAATGATGTAATTATCATATTATGCATAATTAAGCAAATTCTATACATAGAATGAAACTTTTGGAATCACTTGAACTTTCTAACACATATAGTTGATGACAAATATAATGACTCGCCCATTAAGCATATGATTAGAAAATAAAATAATATTAAACATAATTAAATAGTAAAGTAATTAAAATAAATAAAAAATAAAGCAATTAAATACCCAAAAAATTATAGATTAATCTTGTATGTTGAAAGTAATTTTTGAATAGTTTTTATCAATTTTATGAGTGTTCATCATTCTTGAGACTAATTATTAAAATCTTCTCAATCAAATTCATTGAATGTTAAACTTAAACACTAAGTTTTACCGACATATCTTGGAGTCTTCATTTCTTCAACACTTCAACACTCCAACTAGGTCAGTTCTCTATTTGTCTTGTTAATTCTCCTTATAATTTGATGATTGCTTTGAAATTATAAATCATGAAAGCTGATACTCAGCAAACTATTAATTGACTCCACAAAATATTTGTTATCATTAAATCCAATGATATATATATATATATATGCACATATATGTGCTCTACAGGGATTCTATTTCATTTTGGGTTGGCTTCCATTATTTTAATTTTGGTCGTGAATTTATGTCTACTACAATGGATAATAGGCTTTAGGTTAAAATTCAAGTGGTTGATTATGGAATACAAATATAGATTTCTTTTTTTCAACTTCTTTGGGATTGATTCCTCCTGAACCTACTAAACGTAGTTTTTTTCTCTTTTTTTTCCCTCTACATCCACCTTCCTTCTTTTAAAACATCCATTCTAATATCAAATTCCCTCTCTTTATCTTCTGGTTTCCCTGAAGATTGAATTCTTCTATTCTTAACAAATCAAATATCAAAAGCTCAACAGAATCTTTCCTTCTGTTGCCTGGCACATTGTTCTTTTTTGGATACTATAGATAGGTTTTATACTTTCATTGTTTATAAAATTGATATTTTATTGGATTTATTTTTTATAACCTTAGCTGATTCTAAATTCTGTGCTAGCTTGCCTTCTTTTTATTAGACACGGCTCCTTATGTTCTTAGCAGCCGTCATGTTATTTCCCTTTCAAACTGATTAACAAATTAATTTGAGTTGTTTGGTTTTTACCAAAATATTTTATTTTCTTCAGAAAAACATCTTTTCCTATGATGCTTCGGATTCCTTTGTTGGTTTCTCTTCTGCCAAGGCCTTTTCCTTTCCAATTTCAAAGCGCTACTATCTAAACAGGGTACTTGTGATGCCATTGAGGCCAACTAATTTTGAACTCTGCTGATGTTTTTCTGTAGGTTAAACTTGAGGGTGATATATCCCAGGGTGTGGAATTATACAAGAAAGCTTTGTGTTACAATTGGCGCTATGCAGATGCAATGTATAACTTGGGTGTAGCATATGGAGAAATGCTGAAATTCGACATGGTCAGTGATATTTAAATTCTCATCTTTAAAGTTCTTTTATTTCTCATTCTTGCTCCTCGCTGTAAAATTCTAGCTACTTCTCCCATTTAGGTACTACTTAGTTGACTTTTCTTTTGGTTACATGAATTGTCTTTTTATCGTGTTATGAAACCTTAATATTGTAAGTGAAATGTTTGGTATCTGTCTTTGAAGGCAATTGTATTCTATGAACTTGCATTGCACTTCAATCCCCATTGTGCGGAGGCATGCAACAATTTAGGGGTGATATACAAAGATAAGGATAATCTTGATAAAGCTGTGGAGTGTTATCAGGTTAGTTCAAATGCTTGAAGTTCTTCAAGCACAATAATTTATTGTGTTTACTATTCCTTTAAAATGCTGATATTTTCTCTTGGCCATTTTTAATGGTTCGGAATTGTATTTCAGATGGCATTGTCTATCAAACCCAACTTCTCGCAGTCACTAAACAATCTTGGGGTTGTTTATACTGTTCAGGTTTGTTCATATTCCTTAAATAACTATTTTTGTTCTTTTATTTTTTGTCGCTTTTTCTCATCAACTAATAATTTGTAGGGTAAAATTGATGCTGCAGCAGGCATGATTGAGAAAGCTATTGCTGCAAATCCTACGTATGCTGAAGCATACAATAACTTGGGTAGACATTATTTTTTTGCTTTTTTGCTATTTTTTGTTGATTATTGAATGTACATTCTTAATTTCCTAGGCAAGCTATAATTCATCTTGCATGCCTGTGCTTTATTTATTTTTTTTGGCGTGGATTTAACTTAGTATTGTAAACATAATCTTTTTCTTGGTGAACTTTAGAAGTCCCACTGATGCAGGACTAAATGATGTGAGGATTAACTATTAAGAATTTGCACGCTTATTTGAAGAAAACAATATTAAAATTAGCTCAAGCGACTTAACGAAGAAATAAAACAAAAGTGGGGTGAATTTAGCTTAGGACAAGTTGCATATATAAAATTTGGGAACATTGTAAATGACCATCTAGATCAATGACAGCATACAAAGAAGAGCTTCAATAAAAATCCCTCATTTAACAACGAGATAAGTTTCTATGAACACATCCACTCATTCCATTCTCTAACTATACTAAGCTTTAGCGGAGGAATTGACAAGAGCCTTCATGAATCAATTATAAACCACAATCGGAAGCGACTAGGATGGTAGAGGAGCAGGAAGGAGAGCTTACCCACTGACAAAGGTGAAATTAAACTCCAATCTTCACTGGACAGTAGTGGGAGGTCTTCTTGGACAGCCTCCTTGCTGATTTTGACGTCCCTGAATTGATGGCAGCAACCTATGATTATCCGATCAGCTGGATAGCAGCTGGGAGGCCTCCTTGGACAGCTTTCCTGGCTGATTTTGGCACTTCTGGATGGGGGGCAGCAATCAGGGATCTTCCCACCAGTTGGACAGCAGGTCACAATGCAGAAGAGAGAAAAAAGAAACTCGTGACAGCCTTTGGGAACTGTCTAAACAGCAGTAGAATATGTTTAGGTGCTAGGATTTGATGTGGACGGCGGGTAGAGAGAAAGTGAGAGGGTGGGCCGGTGGCATGAGGGGAAAAGAGAGGGATTAGGTGAGGGTTTAATGGCTCGCCTAATTAATAGCTTTCAATTAGGATTGATTGGATTAAATCACTCTCAATTTGAATTTGAATTAACTAAAATTAAAGGAGTGATTAGGGAGTCTTTAATGGCAAGGAATAATGGGGAGGAGAGAGGTGGGCCGGCCTAGAGAGAGGGGGGAGGGATTTGTGTCTAAATTCGTTGTATGTGGGCCATGGCATTAATGACGATGGGTAATTAAAATCTGAAATTAATCACAGATTTTATTAGATTGAATTGCTTTCCTAAATAGCTTGGGTTAATTGGAAAAAAAATTGAAATTCAAATCAAATGGATTTGAATTTGAATTCTTCCCAAAATTGCTATGGCCAAATATGGAAGGTATTGAATGGGGAATTTAATGTGGGATCCAAGGTGAGGGGAGGTGGTGAGGCTGGCGGGTTGGGCTTGATCGAATGATGCAATCAAAAATTTGGGAGAGGGACCCAAATTTTTGATCACAAAAAGACAACTCTTCTAGGAACAAAATAAAGATATAAAATGCTTAAAAGAACACAAATACTATAAAACGCAACTTTATATAAAAAGACTTACAACCATTGACTCTTACAAACTTGACTCAAACAAACCTGACTCAAACAAGACACCCTAAAATTGCTTCACTTAGAGAAAACTTGCGGAGAGAAAATTGATGCAATCAAAAAATAAGCAAAAAATATAGGGGAGCCTATATTCTTTGCTTAACAAAAATAAAAGACTCTACTGGGTAATAGAAAAGACACTAAAAGGAGACAAATTGGACAAAACAAACTTTACTTATAAAAAAACGAAAGACTTACAACTCTTAAAATTAAACGACTTACAAACAAAGACTCTTACAAACTTGACTCAAACAAGACACCCTAAACTTGCTTTCCAAAAGAAGAAGGATACAGGTGAGGTGTAAACTTGCGGAGAGAAGAAAGAGGTTAGAAGTCGAGACGAAGGTTGGAAAGAGCCCGCAGGATTTCCGAAGTAGGAGAAGAAGTGGAACAAAGCTCTCAAGCTTTTTCCAAGAAAAACCTCTCAGGTTTTGGCTTCCAAAAATCACTCATATATCATTCATATCTCTTTCTAAAACAGCCACAAACAACTCCTATTTATAGGCACAAAAGAAGGAATACAAACAGCCATCAACCTTGCTAAAACATCCAACAAAACAGCCCACGGCTTCCCTAAACAGCCAATCAAAAACAGCCAAAAGTTCCCAAGTTTCCATGAAGAAATGAAAAGCCAAGAGTCATTCCCGCTGAAATCCCAAGAGCCACCTTTTAAAACATTCCAATGAACAAAGCCACGGAACCAGCCAGGACAGCACAAGCCGCGGAATCAGCACAGGAAACCAGGCGGCAAACAATTCTCGGTCAACAAAGGAATGCCAAATCAGTAAAGAAAACAGCACCCGAAGAGGCACACCATACCCGAAGCAGCAGCAGCCCGTGAGGGACATTTCCAGAGAAGAAAAAGGCTGCAGCAACTTAATTTCAAGAAGAATGCGAAAGATCAAATTCCACCCACCAAATCTTGCTCCCAAACATTAATTTTATAACTAAACATCAGCTCATAATGAGCTATACTTCTACTAGATATTAATGAGCTTGCACCAACTAAAAATTCAACAACTAAAGCTCCAACCGAAAATAGCCAAAGCCCATATGAAACCAACAAGCAGCCCAATAGACAAGATGGAAGATGAAAGGACAAGATAATGAAGAAAAGGAGAGTGGGGAGATGAAAAGACACAAGGCAAGAAATTACAAGAAACTCAACTTGTGTTGACCCCCCCCTTGTCTACATCAGACTCCCCTTCTTGCGAATTCAGCTCCTGAGGAATTATCAGCTGTTGATTCCTTTGAGGCGGTGCATACAGATCATCCAGTTCTTCGAGTTTTTCGCCAAATCTTTTTAGAATCTCTTCTTGCTCTTTTTCAAATTGCTGTTGTAGATACCTTTTGTATTTTTCGAATTTCTGATCACATAGGAACATGTGATATTGCAGTTTGTAGAGCCGATCTTGAAGTGGATCTGTTGAGTCACCTTCTGTAGGAATCCACCTGTCCAACGGGAGTGCGACATTTGGATCATGATGCTCGCTTTCTTCCAGAAATGATGCCATATTTTTGGGATTTTCCATTTTTGACTCAAAAAATACAAGACTTACAGAAAGACTCAACCTAAACTTAGACTCACAACTTGACTCGACTTGACTATAAAACTTTGACAAGACTTGACTTGACAAAAAAAAAAAAACAAAATAAAGACTTGACAAATTACAACTTGACAAACTACAAACCTAGGACTACCTAACTTGCTTTGATACCAAATTGATGCAATCAAAAATTTGGGAGAGGGACCCAAATTTTTGATCACAAAAAGACAACTCTTCTAGGAACAAAATAAAGATATAAAATGCTTAAAAGAACACAAATACTATAAAACGCAACTTTATATAAAAAGACTTACAACCATTGACTCAAACAAACCTGACTCAAACAAACCTGACTCAAACAAGACACCCTAAAATTGCTTCACTTAGAGAAAACTTGTGGAGAGAAAATTGATGCAATTAAAAAATAAGCAAAAAATATAGGGGAGCCTATATTCTTTGCTTAACAAAAATAAAAGACTCTACTGGGTAATAGAAAAGACACTAAAAGGAGACAAATTGAACAAAACAAACTTTACTTATAAAAAAATGAAAGACTTACAACTCTTAAAATTAAACGACTTACAAACAAAGACTCTTACAAACTTGACTCAAACAAGACACCCTAAACTTGCTTTCCAAAAAAAGAAGGATACAGGTGAGGTTTAAACTTGCGGAGAGAAGAAAGAGGTTAGAAGTCGAGACGAAGGTTGGAAATAGCCCGCAGGATTTCCGAAGTAGGAGAAGAAGTGGAACAAAGCTCTCAAGCTTTTTCCAAGAAAAACCTCTCAGGTTTTGGCTTCCAAAAATCACTCATATATCATTCATATCTCTTTCTAAAATAGCCTCAAACAACTCCTATTTATAGGCACAAAAGAAGAAATACAAACAGCCATCAACCTTGCTAAAACAGCCAACAAAACAGCCCACGGCTTCCCTAAACAGCCAATCAAAAACAGCCAAAAGTTCCCAAGTTTCCATGAAGAAATGAAAAGCCAAGAGTCATTCCCGCTGAAATCCCAAGAGCCACCTTTTAAAACATTCCAATGAACAAAGCCACGGAACCAGCCAGGACAGCACAAGCCGCGGAATCAGCACAGGAAACCAGGCGGCAAACAATTCTCGGTCAACAAAGGAATGCCAAATCAGTAAAGAAAACAGCACCCGAAGAGGCACACCATACCCGAAGCAGCAGTAGCCCGTGAGGGACATTTCCAGAGAAGAAAAAGGCTGCAGCAACTTAATTTCAAGAAGAATGTGAAAGATCAAATTCCACTCACCAAATCTTGCTCCCAAACATTAATTTTATAACTAAACATCAGCTCATAATGAGCTACACTTCTACTAGATATTAATAAGCTTGCACCAACTAAAAATTCAACAACTAAAGCTCCAACCGAAAATAGCCAAAGCCCATATGAAACCAACAAGCAGCCCAAAAGACAAGATGGAAGATGAAAGAACAAGATAATGAAGAAAAGGAGAGTGGGGAGATGAAAAGACACAAGGCAAGAAATTACAAGAAACTCAACTTGTGTTGACTCCCCCCCCCCCCCCCCTTGTCTACATCATCGAAAGAGAGGGGCGGTGGCATGAAGTGATGGTGGGGACGGGGACAAGGGGCGGCGGGTGGTATGATCGGCGGTGGGGTGGTGGTATGGAGGGAATTTTCGTGGAGTGAGGGAGGGGGTGGGGAAAGTACGCCGGCGGTGGGGAGGTAAGAGGGAAAGGATGAGAAAGGAAAAATTATGGAAATCCAAGAGCTCACCGATGGTGGCTGTTGGGTACTACGCTTGGCCTCTCCTGGGCTTCTCTCCCAAACTTCCTCTGAAGCTCTCTCAAGATCACAAAGTAGAAATTTTCATATCATTCTTCATTAACCTTAAAAAGATACAAGTGGCTTATATATAGCCATACATGATGAATGAAAAACAAAAAACATAATTGCCCCTAGGGCACACTTACAACTAAACCCTTTAAGCGAGGGTATAAACGGAAGAAAATAACAAAACTCATAAAACATAAAACTAATACAATAATAATAAAAAATAGATCGGTGTGATCGTGGACGTCGATCGTCGTCCACGTCTCTGATATACTTTCCATGATTTGATGTCCTCATCACCCACATTATATTTTCTTGTCATATGGCTTTGATTTTCTTATTACATTTTCGGAAACATTGTTCATGAATATGTATGGTGTTTTTTACTTATAATCTTAGGTATTTGTATCATCCATCATTGTGCAACATCATACACTTTGATATAATTTCAGATTAAGGAGTTTGTTTACTATGTGATGTTTGTACATTGAACTTGTAACACACCGCGCGAAGGAATAAAAAAGGCATATGTGAATAAATTTTCATATACCATAATTTGTGATATGAAAGATTTTGACAATTAACACAAATCAATTAACTTGAGGTGTTTTAAAACATTTTCACTTATTTAACTACTAAGCTTCTAATACACATAAATATTCATTTGTATACCATCTAAATTTTCTTCATATACGTAACTGATTATTCTTTAGCTTACCAAAATAGAGTAATTGATCAATTTGATTCTTATTCAGGTTTCTTTCTTTTATCAGAAATAACATTCAACATAATATTGCAAGATAAACAACTCTGATGTAGAAATATCATAGAAATTAAACTATGCTTATGAACTAGTCTAATAATTTATCTGCATTCCTTAATATGAAATTGCCTGAGTAATAATTAGTTTAATAATAAGTAAAATATCTAATTGAAAACAAAATATTTAACTGAATATTAGAGCTTAAAATATTGTCAACACTACATTAATCACGTGTAGAGGTTTCATCGTACTCGACTAATTTTTTTCATAATTTTTTATTACTTAATATAAAAGTGTCTTTTAGTTTAGAATGTCATTGGTTTGATTCTTTAATACTTTAGTCTAAGTAGAGCTTAGCGTTTCCTAATTCTTTGCCTTGCATTTTGAGTACTTGCAATGCTGGGTTTTTGAGACTTTTGATTGGTTTTAATTCTAGTTTCCTTGTTCCTTTTTAAAACATTTTCTTATTTAGTCATTTTTTTGCTTTAACCCTAAACCTCACTCCTTCCATCTTTTGCTAAGATGGCCATGAACGAAAAGGTATGCTTCATATTCTTCCAGGTTAAAAAGTTCAATATGAAACGCTCAATTCATGAGAAGTTCTAGTTTTCTGAAATTCTGTTATCGTTAAGTTGATTTAGAACCTATTTTCACTCTTTCTTTAGGTAGTTAGGTTTTGTTTTCTTTTCTGTGTGCTATCCTTTTCCTTTTCTGCACTTTTTTTTCTCTGAGTTCCTGATGCTATTTCAGGGGTTCTATATAGAGATGCAGGCAATATTAACTTGGCTATAGAAGCATATGAGAGATGTCTTGAGATAGATCCTGATTCAAGGAATGCGGGTCAGGTATGAGATTGGGATTATGATACACTTTTGCTGTTTAGAATTAGTTTAATCATGCATTTATGGAGCAATAGAAGTGATATGCCTCATTATCAAAAGCTATTGAATTCCTCCATTTGATGCTTGCTTAGACTAACTGCACAGTCGCTTGCAGTTCTTGATATTGTGTTACTGTTAACCTAATTTTTTTGGGTTTTGTGATGGTAGACTTGTTGCTGAAAGCTTCTTTGAACGGTGCTTTTGTAACTTTGGATTTTCTTTTCACTACAAATATTTTTAATTGGTACCACGTTCTGTCTTTTCATTGAAAGTGAATGTATCATGCGATCACAATCCCTTCTTTCATTGGGCCCTTTACCAGGGTATTATTCTACTAGATCTTGCTTTGCTTGCAATCTTTCTTAGCTACTACCCTATCTCCATCATTCTTTCCCCTCAGAAATTTATTTATATAATTGTAACCGTGCTTCTATGATCCATGTTCATTATAGATATTCCGTGGTTGACATAATCATTTCAAAGCTTTCTGCATTCTTTCTGTTCAAGTTAGGTATGGATGAAGGCCTAAATGATAGGTTTACAAGCAATAGCTTACCTAACGAGCCCCTCAAAGGATTAGTTTGATTTGACATAAGTGTGTGGAGTGAGTGGAATACCGGAACATAGTTTCTGTGTTGGTTAAAGGTGTATGAAAGCGAGTTCCAAGATTTGAAGCCCACCTTCATAAAAGTGAGAAGTGTGTTTTAGTTATGAGAGCTTGGAAGTCACCTTCACTTTCAATTATTACATGAAGTTTTATAATAGCATAAACTTAAGAGGATACTTGGTTACAATATTTCCTTTATCATAATAATTATAAAATAATGTGAAATTAATGAATGATGGTGAAAATGAAACTAACTGCAACCCAAATAAACATTGGAATTTAATTCCCAAGAAGTAAGTGCATGTGAAACATGCAAACATTTCTTAAACTCATTTCCACAAAAACTTCTTTATGGGATTCATCTTGAAACACTTCCATCAAAACAAATTGGCCCAAAGTGCGACTGTAGTTTGCTGTGGACTAAGTACTGGACCACATGCAATTTAATTAAATATTTGGACCAGGACTTAAAATTGCGACTTTGGGTTTTGATATGATTGTAAGCTTTAAATGAATCGAAAGATTAAACTAATGGTATATGATAACCCCTGATTGTTTCTATATTCCATTAGTTACCCCAGTTATGCTCTTATGCCCCAAATAATTGGGATAAGGCGGTGTTGATGCCCTTATGCATCTGCAAGTTGTCAGGTCCCAAGTCCTGGATGAGGAAAGTGGAGGGTTGTGTTAGGTAGTCGACAACTAGCGTAAAACTTGTCGAATAATCTCGACATGAATCATTTAATCCATTGTGTTAATGCTAGGGTGTTCATTGAAAGCGACATGTTGTACGGCCTGAAAATAGCGATAAGTGTGCAAGGGCCGCTGCATGACACCCGAGTGCAGGGTTAAATAGGCAAAGGTTCTCACATCATGGACGGATGTGGGCAAAGAAGTTAATTCATGAAATTAAAATTATGATAGGAATTTGGAATATAAGTTCATTTACAGACAAATTAATGGAATTAATAGATATTATAATTCATAGGAAGATAAATATTCTATGCATTCAGGAAATTAAATGGGTTGGAGAGAAAGCTAACGAGATTGATAGTTTAGAATTTAAACTATGATATTCTGGTAGGAGTCGTACTATAAATGATGTAGGTATGATTATAAATACAAGGGTTTGAAGGATAATGTTGTAAAAATTAATAGAATTGGAAATGAAATTATAATTGTAAAGATTATTGTTGATGCTAAGATTATTAATATTATAAGGGTTTATGCTTCTCTACTAGGTTTGAATATGTGTTCAAAATTAAAATTTTGAAATAACCTATAAGAATTAATACAAAAGATACCTCTCGAAGAAAGTTTTTTTATTGGAGAAGATTTAAATGGACATGTTGGTGGAGAGATTGATGATTTTAAAAGGATTCATGGTGGCTATGACTTTGGAGCGATTAATGAATGTGATAAGACTATATTATATTTTACTTTAGCTTATGATTTTGTAATTGTTAATACCTTATTTAAGAAAAGAGATGAACATCTCATCACTTATAAGAATGGATATAATAAAACTCAGATTGATTATTTTCTTATAAAAAAAATAGATCGTTTATATTGCAAAGATTGTAAAATTATTCTGAGTGAACGTTTATGTACCCAACATCATTTATTAATTTTGAACTTTAAGATGAAGGGGCAGAAAATAAAAAATAAAGTAAATTATTATTCTAAAATTTGATGGGGGTATTTAAAGAATAATAATAAAAATATTTTTGAGAGTAAGATTCTACATCTTAAGATTTTGCATGTGCATGAGGAAGCTAATGTTATGTGAGAAAATGTAGCTAGTGATATTAAGAATGTTGCAAAAGATGTGCACGGAGTATCAAAACGAAAAACTATTAATAGTAAAATTAGTTGGTTGTATAATTAAAATGTGTAATAAAAGATAAAAAATAAGAAGATTTGTTATAAAAATTTGTTAGCGGTAAAAATTCTGATAATTAGGAAAGATAAAAAAAGGCCCGAAAAGATTCTAAGAAAGTAATATGCGATGCAAAAATTTTAGCTTTTAATTATTGTTATAATAGATTAGATACTAAGAAGTGTGAAAGATATACGCATAAGTTAGCTAAATAAAGAGATAGAAACAGTAAAAAAAAGAGATAGAAGTAGTAATATTTAATTTAAGTGAAGTGTATTAAGGATGAAGATCAAAAAATGCTTTTATTAGAAGAGGATATTTAACAAAGGTGGATGAGATATTTTACTAAACTTTTCAATGAATATTGTGAGAATGCGATTAACTTTAGTGACCTTAGTACCCTAAATAAAAATAAAGATTTTTATTTTTATCAGTGTATTAGTGAAATCGATGTTAAAGAGTCTTTAAAGAAAATGAAATGTGGAAAGTCTGTTAGACCTGATGATATTCCAACAGAGGTGTGAAAATGCTTAGGAGATGAAGGAATATCTTGGTTTACTAAACTTTTTAATATTATTTTGAAGACTAAAAATATATCAGATGAGCGGAGAATGAGTGTGTTGATTCATATTTTTAAGAATAAAGGTGATGCTCAAGATTGTGTGAATTATAGAGGAATTAAGTTAACGTGTCATAATTTAAAATTATGAGAGAGAGAGTTATGGAGCATAGGTTGCGACGTGACACTAATGTTTCTCAAAATCAATTTGGATTCATGCCAGGTAGGTCTACTATGGAAGCTATACATTTGTTGATAGGTTTGATGGAGAAGTATTGAGAATAAGGAGGATCTACATATGAATTTTATTGATTTAGTGAAAGCATATGATAAATTTCCAAGAGAAGCATAAGAAAGATGTTAATAATGCTTATATTGAAGTCACTAAGGATATGTATGCGGGAGTTGTTATTTGTGTTCAAACACAAGGAGGTTTGACCAACTATTTTCCTATTTTAATTGGATTACATCAAGGATCAGCCTTTAGCCCATATCTTTTTGCTTTAGTCATGGATGTTCTCACTAGACATTTGCAAGAGGTTGTACCTTGGTTTATGCATTTTGGTGATGATATTCTTCTTGTTGATAAGACTAGAGAGGGAGTTAAAGGTAAACTTGAATTATGGAGGTCAACCTTAGAGTCTAAAGGCTTTCGTTTGAGTAGATCTAAAATTGAATATATGGAGTGTAATTCTAGTAATAATAGATCTAGTGTGGGGATTCATAATTTCGGCGATCAAGTCATTAATAATAGTGCACATTTTAGATATATTGGGTCTATTGTTCAGGGTAATGGTGAAATTGATGGGGATATTATTAGTAGAATTCAAATTGGATGGTTAAAGTGGAGGAATGCATCGGGCTTGTTGTGTGACAATGTTTAAAATTGAGTATTCGGGTATTGAGGCGTTTTTCATTCATGAGGCGAGGCGTAAGCCTCAAGGCGTTTTGAGGCGTAAGCCTCAAAATCAAAAGATTGCGTAAACATAAAATGATAATTTTTTTATGTACTAATGAATGAATAATATAAAACATAAAAAAACATAAGATATGAAGTGAAATAAAAATATCCCAATAATAAAATAACATGAAATATAGTTCAACTCAAAATTCTATCTTTCCCAAATCCAATATTCTTTTCATTAACATATAATTCCAATTTCCAAAAATAAATAGCAATGACATATCTCATAATAACTCATAAGTCATCAACACTGTCATCGCTAAGTGGTTCTTCATTTGAATCATCATTATGATGAACTGCTCTCTCCCCTTCTTCCTTTCCTATAGAGTCCAATGTCGGGCATTTGCTTCAAGACTTATGTAAGTTTTAATATATATAGCGTGAGGCGTAAGCCTCATGCCAGTGAGGCGAGGCGGGCCTCAAGGCGGGCCTCAACCAAGTTGAGGCGCAAGCCTCATAAAAAAAACTCGAGGCGTAAGCATCGAGGCGTTTTTTACTGGAATTGCGCAAAGGCGGGCCTCAAGGCGAGCCTCATATTGCGCAATTTTAAACCATGTTGTGTGATAGATAAATCTCTCTCAAACTTAAGGGAAAATTCTATATGATGATAGTGAGACATGCAATGCTTTATAGTGCAGAATTTTGGCCATTAAAAGAGAAGCATAATAGTAAGTGTTGCAGAGATGAGGATGCTCAGGTGGATGAGTGGCTTTGCTCTTAGAGATAAGATACGAAATGAGCATATGCGTGAAAATGTTGGAGTTGCTCCAGTGGAAGATAAGATTAGAGATAGTCGCCTTAGATGGTTTGGTCACATAAAATGACGGCCTTCCGATGACCCATTTAGGAAAGTATATGTACTAGATTTGACTTTTGTTAAGAAATGTAGAGGTCGACCTAAAAAGACTTGGTTAGAAAATATTAGAAATGAGCTTTCTTTATTAGATTTAGATGAGTATTTGTCTCTTAATAGGACACAACAACAACAACATCAAGCCTTTATCCCACTACACGGGAAAAAGCCTTACATCAAGCCTTTGTCTCTTAATAGGACACAATGGAGAAACAAAATTTATGTAGCCGATCCCACATAGTGGGATAAAGGCTTGTTGTTGTTGTTGTTGTAGTAGTAGTATAATGAGCTTGAGATTACATAATGTTCTATCCTCACTTATATTTTGAACTTGAGGGGTGCACTTATTCCTTTAGAACTCATGCAGGCTTCCCTATCTTGCGTTTGTATCTTATTTGTGATAACTTTAATTTTCCAGCTTTGGCTATACCTAAAAATCCCCAAAGTTTATGGTTATTAATCTGGATTAAATTCCGTGGACTGTTCATGCTTCTGTATTTTTATATTTTTCACTGGAGCGTACTGAGGTATCTATTTATGTCTAATTCACACTTGATCACATGTACGCATCATTTGGCTGTCTTTTTTGCATTAGCATTCATGTCTATAAATGTTCATCTTATCATATTTTCCTCCTAATATATTATTATCAGAATTGATATATGAACTGCACTGATAGTTTTTTACATTAGTACTTATAATTGTAAAGAGGCAGCTCTACCTTTTTTATTTGCAGTTTCGAATGAGCCATCTGGAATAATTATTGGATAGTTAATTAGACCTTTTTATTTGAATGAGGCCTTTTTGATGTATGCAACGTTATTAATGTTGTGTTTAGTTTCCTAAGAGGGCCTGGTTGGGACATTGTTACATTATTGGCCTCGGCTGATTTCTTGAATCCTCTCCAGACTGCATCACCCCTTTGCGTGATTGTTGAAGTTTACGTACAGTTTTTGATGTAGAAAAGTTTTTTGAGTTTCCTAATTCAGTTGTCATTCTTGATGTGAACTGTGAAGTTAAGGTCCATTATTGGTTTCAACTGGGAAGTTAACCTATTCAGGTCAATGGCCGGTTTGTGCTATGGAAGCTTGTCTCAATTCTTGGTGTAGAGATTTTTTTGAACCTCAGATTTCAAGTTGTTTTCATTCGTTTCATTAATCTTTGTTGCTTTTCTTGTTCATTCATTGTTTTTTTTGGGTGATCTCATGAAGCATCTGAGTTACCTCTATAGTGTCAAAACATCTTTTCCTAGTATTTAGAGTATTCAGAGATATAATTACTACAAACTTAGTAATTGTATTCTGCTTGTTGTGAGAATTTAGGCCGAATTACTTTGCAGCTATACTGTAATGGTGAATCATTGTTAAATTATTGATGTAAGGCAATGACCTGGTTTAAGATTTAATTTATGAGAATTATCTTCCCCTTCATGAAGTTGAATTATTCATTCTGCACATTCTTTCCATATTTTACAATTCAGCGAATTACCTTCTGTCCTGACAGAACCGACTACTTGCAATGAACTACATAAATGAGGACTCCGATGAAAAGCTGTTTGAAGCGCACAGGTCCTTTCAATAATTTATTTTTTCAATATCCAGTATGCCCGCTGTTTTTTTTTTTAATTTGCTTCTTTTAATTGTCACAATCTGTTCTTTACCTTCTTGAAGAGTTTTAGAAAGGAAATTGAAAATTTATTCTTTTTTACTTAAGAATTTGTATGGCATATGATAAAGTTCCAAGAGAAGTGCTATGGAGAGTTCTTGAAAAGAAATGAGTTAATAATTCTTATATTCAAATCATTAAAGATATGTATGCTGGAGCTATTACTTGTGTTCAAACACAAGGTGGTTTGACCAAGTATTTTCCTATTTCGGTTGGACTACATAAAAGATCAGCCTTAGGTCCATATCTTTTTTCTTTAGTCATGGATGTTCTTACTAGACATTTGCAAGAGGATGTACCTTGGTGTATGCTTTTTGCTGATGATATTCTTCTTGTTAATAAAACTAGAGAGGGAGTTGAAGGTAAACTTGAATTATGGAGGCCAACTTTAGATTTTAAAGGTTTTCGCTTGAGTAGATCTAAAACTGAATATATGGAGTGTAATTTTAGTAGCAATAGATCTAGTGAGGGTATTGTGACTTTGGGCGATCAAGTCATTAATAAGAGTACACGTTTTAGATATCTTGGATCTATTGTTCAGAGGGATGGTGAAATTGATGGGGATATTATCAGCAGAATTTAAGTTGGATGGTTGAAGTGGAGGAATGCATCAGGTTTATTGTGTGATAGAAAAGTCCCCCTCAAACTTAAGGGAAAATTCTATAAGATGGTGGTGAGACCTGTAATGCTTTATGGTGCCGAATGTTGGCCATTAAAAGAGAAGCATAATACTAAGTGTTGCAGAGATGAGGATGCTTAGGTGGATGAGTGGCTTGACCCTTAGAGATAGGATACAAAATGAGCATATGCGTGAAAAGGTTGGAGTAGCTCCAGTGGAAGATAAGATAAGAGAGAGCCGCCTTAGATGGTTTGGTCACATTAAACGGAGGCCTTCTGATGACCCGGTTAGGAAAGTTGAGGTATTAGATTTGACTTATGTTAAGAAAGGTAGAGGTAGACCTAAAAAGATTTAGTTAGAAAATATTAGAAATGATCTTTCTTTATTAGATTTAAATGAAAATTTGACTTTTAACCGGACACAATGGCGAAAAAGGATTCATGTAGCCGAACCCACGTAGTGGGACAAAGGCTTGTTGTTGTTGTTGTTGTTGTTGTACTTAAGAATTTGTATGATTTTTCTAGTTGAATGTATATATGTAAATTTATGGCGATTCTAATGTGTTTGTTTCCATTCTCTATGCTTCCTATGAATTAAGTTTTTATGTGAATGGTTAGAAAGGGAGGGTGGGATCTGGTTTAGCAATGTATGTATATGAATAGAGAGAAAAGGAAGTGGGAGGGGAGGGATTCATTTTTATTCTCACAGTCGTGATTATGTATGCTTATCTTGTATGGTTTCTTAAAGTTTTAGTTATTGTCTATCAGTCTGTGTGTGTGTTGAGAAATAGAGATAAAGAGTGTGTAGAGGAGAATCGACCTTTCATGGCTCTGAGCTATATGTGATGCGGATATCCAATCGTCCATGCTTGTCCGAGGAGGAGCTGAAGATCAATGACCGAGATCACTTTGTTTTATTTTCGTTTATTAAGTGTATTTTAATTTAGTTTCGCAATTTTCCTTTTTACCCTCTTGTCTTATGTAAGCCCAAGGGGCAAATATGACTTTTAATTTCTCTTGAGGCCTATATATAGAGGCTCATTCTCTTGTATTAGGATGATGATGATGATGAATGAAAATTTCTACTTTTGATCTCTTTGTGAGTTCATATTTTCTTGATCTCTTGGTGAGTTCAACTTTCCTAGATCTCTATGTGAGTTCTATGGAAAGCCCAAGGTGAGGGAAAAAGCAATACCCGTCAATCTTTGGAAGAGTCCGAGGTTCGCGGTTTTTACGATCTCTTTGTGAGTTCGTTAGTTATCTTCTATTTTACTCGTATTTTTGTTGTTCATCTCCTTCCTCCCCTCTTCATCCACCCAAGTATTCCCCTAGCTCCACCTCCTCAACGCACGGCCGACACTCCACCCGACCCCTCATACCGCCGGCCCAAGCTCTAGCCACCGGCCACCATCCACCTCCTTCTCCCCAACCAAGAACCCCACCTTTGCTCCAATTATTAATTGCCTTTCCTAAATTGGAGGGATTAAGTTAATGAAGGATTTGAATTCAAAAAATTCAAATTTGAATTCAAATTTATTTATTGCTTAATTCATTCTTAGTAATTAGGCATTTAATGATGTCATTAATTCGGAAATAAAATCTCAGAATTTTGAATTCAAAATCCCGCCACCCTCCCTTAATTCTCCCCCACCTTTATTTCCTAAGCAATAATCTGAGATTTATCTCAGGTTTTGGAAAGAAAGTTTGAGGTTGTTTCTCTTGGCCGAAAGCTTCCCAGATTCCTTTAAAGAGATTCTCAGCTTTTGTGGAAGGACTTGGAATTTTGGAGAAGAGATCCTCTCCCTTGCAAAGCCGTCCATGTTGTTTCACATCAATATGTCTATGTAAGATGGTGGGTTCTAGCACTTCTGGAGGTGTTGATGTTGTATGGCTGGAAGTGAGTTGTATCCATGTGTTTGTGGATAGGGAGAGGGACTACTATATACAATGATTGAACCCTTTTCACTAGTGAATGACAAAAAAACTAAAGAAATTGCATCTTTAGAATGTGTTTTTCTAGAACATCACATTTAAGTTAGGTGCCTCAATTTTACTCAATTGTAGTGAGTAGATAACAATTTGCTAGGACATCACCTATAAATAACACAACTGCAACCTAATTGTGGTCAAAACTAAACAAGATTTAAGTAGTCTTATAGTTTAGATTAGTTGCTTTGTGAAATTTTGGAATTTCAATGAGAACGTAGATAATTAGTGGACATAATTATTAGCAAAAGAATTATGTTCACATATTTGTAAGAATTAAAGGGTAAGTAAAAAAGCCGTGGGAAATTTTATCGTGAGTTCAATCTGTTAGTAGATATAGTTTGAAGATAAAATTGTTGAGGGGAGGAGGATTAGTGATAAAATGGGTTTTATTTAGTTAATTTATAAGTACATTATAAATTATTATAAATTATATTTATTGTTTATGCTCATAAAATTGGATTAAGGATAGTTTGTAAAAAAGCCGGTTTTGAGAAGTGATGGATTATCTTTTATGGAGCATGTTCGAGGAGTAAAGGATGCCCAACCAAATGAACTTGTACGCTTTAGGTGGATGGGCTATGGGAGGAGTCATAATGGTTATGAAATATATGATGAAAATGTGAGGAGAGATTTTTTACTTGATTTTCAGTAGCTTATGATCTAGTAACAACTAATTCATATTTTAAGGAATGAGAATAACACTTCACTACTTGCAAGAGTGTAAGTTCAAAATCACAATAACATTTTTCCTGGTAAAGATTTTTGACCATGAAATATAATTTAATAGTAATTGACCCTGAAAACATTTCTACTTAAGCTGCACTATGTTATGTAGATCTTAGTTTTGGTTTTCTAGATTTTCAGTGTGGTTGTAATAAGAATATTAAGCTAGATGTGTGCTAAAATTAGGCAGTCCTATGAGAGATTATTGTCTTTGAGAAGTAATGGGAGTAGCATTATGATACATCTATATATGCACATACACATAGACAACATGACACTAATATGAGACACGTTTATTATTAAAAATATAGGAAGCGGACATGCATGATAGAACATTTTAATATGACATCTTAAAATTAAAACACTATATAATAATTACACAAGTTAAAATAAATATGATATAAATTAATATAATAATAAATTATTTCAATTTAGAACTATATTTAAATTTATTAATTATTTTATACTCAATTGAAGAAAAAAATAGTTAGATGATATTATAGATTGTTAGTTTAAAGTTAATAAACTAAAAGATAGAAAAAAAGTTTTACAAAAAATAGAAAGTACAATAAGAAAATTAAAATTAGTATTAAGAAGATATTAATATTCACGTAATATATTGTAAAATAAAAAATAATAGATGACGTAACTAAAGTTATTTATATGATAAATATTTAAAGTTAAAAATTTATTATTTAGAACTTTGTATCGGACATGCATCTCAATCTCCATTTTTTTATTTTTTTAAACTGGATACTTAGTTTGTCTGACACGTGTAGGGCGAATGCACATGTTCGATACATGTCCGACACAATATGTTTCATTATTATGAAGTATTAGTACATCATAGGAGTAGCACCTTTTAAATATAAGGAAATGGAAAAGACTCAAATGATTTGGGTATGTATAATGGTGGGTTAAACATATGCATCATGTGATGTTTATAGCAAATGATTACTATGGTTATTCTTTTAGAAAAGAAATATTATTAAAAAGTTTAGTTTGCCGCCTTTTTTTTAATCTAGAAGGATTGAATGTAAAATCAAGTGATTTGTGAGATGACAAAAGAAGTGCCTATTGAAAATGTATTATAAAAAATATGGTTGGGTGGCTTTTGCTAATTCAATAGAGATGAAGATGATCAATAAGGCAGAAAAATTAGTAAATGTGGAATGAATATGAAAGAAAATATGTAAAAGTAACATTGTTATGAATATACTTATGCACATCTGGTGACCTTCTTTATTCTACTTGATAAGGTTTTAGGTTTAAGTAATGTATTTTACTTGAAACTACCAGTTGATCTGACTCAGCTTATTCAAATTGCTTTTTGGTGTTAGATTTGGTTAAAGATTATTTATTTATGATTGAATACTAAAAAAATCTTGTGTGGTGATCAGGTTTGCCTAACCAAGTTGAATTATAATTTGTGTTATATTCCTAAACTTGATTTGATTAATTGGTTTTCAACTTTGGATGAATGGAGGGACATGATTCATTAAGTCAATAAATAGGTAGGATGAGATGGTTGATTGCTATTATGATCACGATATTGCTGAGAAATCATAATACTTTATGTAATTGCTCCTTATATGCTTGTCATGTTGTTATTCTAGATTTTACTTTTTAAATTCCCTAGGGTGTAAAATTTTTAGAATAACCAAGAACTCTATTTTCTTTGAAAGGAGATATTTAATTTCAATTTCACAATTTTTTTCTTCGAGGGTTTTTATGGACTGTTGTTGCCTGGACTGGTCAAGCCGGTCCCTCCTTGATCTGCGCTCGTTTACAACAGGTGGAAAACAACAAGTGAAAATCTCGCTTGCATTGAGTCCCGCCCCTTAGGGTGGCCCAAGGGAAGAAAATTTGAATAGGGAAGGGGATAGCTAGGAGGGAAAAGGAGGAGGCTGTTTTGGAAAATTTTTGGGATTGTATGCTTTAAGTAGATTTTTCCCTAGGGTTCATTTTTTTTATGTTTTCTTTGTTGAAATTGAAGTTTTCTTAGGTGGGAGGGCTCTAGCCAACGGCTAGGGACTTGGGAGAACTAGATCTTCCTCTCCAATTAAAGATCCAATTGTATCTTTCATTTTCCTTCATAGTTCTTGCTATAAAAATTGTTGGGTTTGGTAAATGATTATTCATTTTGGAATAGCCAAAAAATCTGTTTGTTGATCGGGTTGACCTAACCAAGTTGAATTTGAACTTGAGTTATGTTCCTAACCTTGATTTGTTTGATAGGTTTTCAACTTGGATGAATGGAGGACATGATTCATGATGTTAATAAATAGGTGGGATGAGCTGGATGATTATTATTATGATCATGATAGTGTTGAGGAAATCATAATACTATATGCAATTTTCTCCTTATGTGCTTGTGATGTTGTTCATCTATATCCGTGTTGAATAATAAAAAAATGAAAAAAAAAATCGAAGAGATGCCTTGTTTCATGAACGGACGCCTCTCTTCATTTTTACAAAAACAAAAGGAAATTAACGAAAAAAAACTCATGCTCACTGTTCAGTTTCGATCTCGTAGCCTTTCTTCCCCACATAACGCTCTGATCTCTCCCTCTTGTCTCTCTATGTTGCACACAGGAAGCTTAAGGAAAATCCCATAGTCCCTCACCCGCACCTCGTCACCTTACCTCCATGTGTTCGGCCCAACCTGAACCCATTGTCGACCCCCTCTACTCACTCTCGTGACTACCCACATGGGCGATCTTGCGCTGGCACCGCTAGCTCGTGCCTCCGCTTCTTCTCGTGACCATACCTGCGACCCACTATCCCTTCTACCGCACGAAATCGCGTGCAAGCCCTCGCGTCCTTCGACCCGTTAATCTGCCTTTCCTCCACACGATATCAATGTGATCTCTCGGTCTGAGCACTTCGCTTCCTGTTCCATTTTGATCCTAAGTCTGTTGCTAATCTTATTTTATACAAATTTGCTAAAGTTTTTTGTAAAAAAGATAAAAGAAAGAAAAAAAGAGAAGGGAAAAAGAAAAAAAAAAGAGAACATGTACTGCCAATTTGAAGACTTGCACCATTGTATCTTTGATCCGGTCATAAATATTTGACTTGAAGCCCTCTTGTCATCGTATCTTTGATTTTGCCTTGAAGAACAACAAAAATGCTATCCCAACCTCCCTTTGCAGGGAGGGGATGTTAGGAGGTCGACCAATTTAAAAAAAAAGAAGAAGATAAAAGGTAATAGTAATATATATTTTTTAAAAAGGAGAAGCAACAAGTATTGCCGATTTGAAGATCTGCCATGTTGTATCTTTGATCCGACCAGGAATATTTAATTTAAACCCTCGTGCCATCGTAACTTTGATTCGACAGGAAGAACAGTAGCAAGTGTCGTCCTAACCTCACTTTGCAAGTGATGTAGGCAGGGGGGGTCAAACCAAATCCTACACTTTGGGTTTTGACTTCTCTTGGATTTGCTAGCTCATTAATTCTTTAAGCTGAAATTTAGCTCATTATGAGCTGTTTTTAGTTCATTTTTGAACTAAAAAGGTAGCTCTTTATTATATGGACTTTGCCTCTTCTTCTCCCTTTTGTCTATTTGTTTTTTTGTGCTGGCTGTTTTCCCATGCCTTGTCCCTTGGTTTCCCGTGGCTGGCTGTTTTCCCATGCCTTGTCCCTTGGTTTCCCGTAGCTGGCTGTTGGTTTCTTGTGCTGGGTGGTTTTCCCGTGCCTTGTCCCTTGGGTTCCCGTGGCTGTCTGTTGTTTTCCTGTGCTGGGTGGTTTCCCCATGCCTTTGCCTCTTTGGTTCTTGTGGCTGGCTTCTCGGTTCCGTGCTGGGCTGCTTGGTTCTGCGGTTTTCTGCTTGGAACACGTGGGTTTCCTTCTCTGTTTTGCTGTGCTGTTTGTGAATTGTTATTGTGGCTGTTGGCCTTTCATTTCCCTATATCTTATTGGCCTATTTGATGGTGCTATGGCTGTTGAGTTCCCCTCTCTTGCCTATATATTAGAGATGTATTTTGAGGGGAAAGGTAGGTGAAAAATGAGATTTTTGGAATGAAAAACCTTCTTGAAGGTTTTTCTTCTTTGGAAAAGCTTGAGAGCTTTGTCCACTTCTTCTTCTTCTACTCTTTGAGAAAGCTTGCGAGCTTGTCTCCTTTCCGTCTCGGCTTCTAATCTCTTTCGTCTCTCCGCAAGTTCCCTTCCATATGTATCCTTCTCAAAGCAACAAATGGAATGCAACTTTAGGTGTCTTTAATTTGTGATTGTGTCAAGTTTGTAAGTGTCAAGAGTTGTAAGAGTCTTTTATTATAAAAAAGTTGTGTTATTTCTTATTTTGTCTATTTAGTGTAATTTTCTTTACCCTAGTATGGTCATATTTTTTTCGAGCAAAAAAATTAGGAGACAAAAAATTAGGGGTCTCCTAATTTTTTTGCTTACTTTTGCGTGCATCAGCAAGGAAGGGATGCTGGGAGGTTATTGGATTTTCGAGAAAAATGCTAAAATAATGAATAAGATTGAGGGAATTGCTATTTGACAAAATAAATAGGGAAGAGCCACTTTATTAATAATATATTTTTGTTTAATTAAACAGAGTTGGTTAAATTAGAAAATAAGCATTTTTTTATAACAATTATTGAAGTTTGACTAATTTAAAACTTTAATTGAATTAATTAATAATAATAAAACACTTTAATTTTAAATTATTAATTAATTTGAAACCAAATAAAATAAAATATAAAAGGGAAATATTTTGCACTTATCATCCCCAGTACAATAGTCCAAACCAAACTATAACTCCAAACTAACTCAAACTCCAAATAAACTCAAACTCAACTAAAACTCTAAATAAACTCAAACTAAAACAGACTCAAACTCAACTAAAACTGCAATTGGTGCGGGCTCCAACCCCTGCAAGGAAATAAACAGTTGCAAATTAATACTAGAACTAAAACAACAATGTTGAAGCAAAAGTAAAAACTGCTAAAGCAAGAGGGAAGCGAAAACCAAAGTAACTATTCCCAAGTTCAACAAACTCTAAATCAGCAGACAAATCTAACCAATTTGTTAGGAAAACTTCTAAACGAAGTAACAAACTCTAAGTCAAAATATGTAATTTCTAAATGAACTAGTAAATCCTAATTTTAACCAATTTATTTAGACAACTTTCAAGTGAAGTAGTTAGCCCTCTTTTAAATAAAATCAATAGGTAACTTTTAATAGAAGCAGTAGACCGACTTTAGCCAATTTATTAGGGAAACTTCTAAATGAAGTAACAAACCCAAAGTCAAAATAGGTAATTTCTAAATAAAGCAATAAGTCCTATCTTAACCAATTCATTAAGGCAACTTCCAAGTGAAGTAGTAAGCCTTATTTCAAGCAAAATCAATAGGAAACTTCTAAATGAAACAATAATCCTTATTTCAAACAAAATCTACATGCAACTTCTAAGTGAAATCATAAGTTCCACCCTCAAACAAAAACTACAGACAACTTCTAAGTGAAGCAGTAAGCCTTTTCAAACTAAATCTACAGACAACTTCTAATAGAGACAAGAATACCTACTTTAAACAATCTATTAGGGAAGGTTCTAAATGAAGTAACAAATCCTAAATCAAAATAGGCTACTTCTAAATGAAACAATAAGATCTATTCTTAACCAACTCATTAGACAACTTCTAAGTGAAGTAATAAGCCTTATTTCAAACTAAATCTACCAGCAACTTCTAAGTGAAGCACTAAGCTGTATTTCAAACAAAGTAGGAAATTTTTAAGTGAAGAAGTAAGCCCTATTTCAAACTAAATCTACAGGCAACTTCTAAGTAAAGCAATAATCCCTATCTTAAATTAAATTATCGGACAACTCTTAAACAGAACTGTAAGCCCTATCTTAAATCAAAGTACCGGGCAACTTCTAAACAAAGCCGTAAGTCTCATCTTTATTCAAATTAGCGGGCAACTGCTAAACAGAGTTATAAGTCTCATCTTAAACCAAATTATCGGACAACTTCTAAAAGGAGCCGTAAGCCTCATCCTAAACTAAACTAATGGGCAGCTCCTGAGAGATGCATTAAGCCCCAAGTTAAATAAACTAATAGGCTTTCCAATAGATATAAGTTGCAAAACTTAAACTAGAACAAAACCAAAACCAACATCACAACCATCTCAGTTTACTCGTGATCCCTGAGAGGAGGTAAATTATGTCCGCTAATCAGATTCCCTAGACGCCGCAACCAATGGTTTGTTAGCATTGGTAGACTACAATCTATAGTATTCCCAGGATGACAAAACCATTGGATCTTGATTGGGTGTACCTCTATCCCATATAAATGAGATTAAAACTTAAAATTATGAGGCTACTCTAAAGTGACTCATCCTTAATCGTGAGTGCTCTCCCAAGAAGTGGGTAGGGCAGTTAATTATGAAGAAATTTTATTTTTTAGATTCCCTAGCTTGTAAAATTTATAGAATTTCCAAGACCTCTATTTTCTTGGAAAGGAGATAGTCCATTCTATCCCACAATTTTTTTTTCTTGGAGGTTTTCTAACATTCAGTAAAATGATTGTCATTTTATAGTAATTATGGAGATCAGTTCGCCAATTGGTTTATATTCTAGACAAACCTCTCTGTACTAGCATTTAATCAAAATGCTTTGTGTAGTTAAACCCTTCGATGATCCTAGTGTTGCCAGACATTGCTTGCTAAATGATAAACTTTTTATGTTCCTTTGATTCAAATCACACATTAATTGATGACCTTTACTGCCATTGGCTCTCTTTTGCTTTACTAGATGATGCTAAGCAACAAAAAAAAAAAAAAAAGAAAAGAAAAGAAAGAAAATATAGTGACCTTATTTTTTTGGGTATGTTTTGGTTTGAAGGGCATACTTGCTTATGAGAGGGAGGAACATAACTGGCATGGCACGAGGCCAGTTAGAGTTATTACTGGCTATCAGGGTGCAATTATTTATACTCATCCTTTTCTGATTACAATTTTGTTTACGGATGATATTGGGGGCATGCCTGGTGCATGGAGCTCCTGCTGATGCATGGTGTGGAGTGGTATGATATGTATCCTTAGGCCTGCATTTGCAAAGCGACTAGTTTTTTCTTTATCTAATTGGGAACCTCTTTAATACACTGCTTCAATTCATCCTTTCCTAATTACAATTTTGTTTATGGATGGTATTGGGGTGCATGGAGCTCCTGCTATTACAGGGAATGGAGGGGGTTTTGCATGTAGCCTTAGGCCTGCATTTGCATAGAGACTATTTCCATCAGTCCAACATTGGACCTCTATAATGAACTATAGGAAACATGTGTGTGTAGATGATATTGTGATTCAAGAAATCATGACTGCTATTCCCAAGGGTTGATGAAAAAACCAGGGTTCCTTTCCCAATGGAGGATGAACAAAGTTGAGGGTTAATGTGAGGCTGACAGTTAGTTTTAAAACTTATGCTAAACTTCATAGCCAGCATCAAGTAGTTGTTATAAGAGTGATGCTGTTGATGATATTGTGCTGCAAGCTAGCCATTCTGGTGGCTTCTCTTTTCTATAGATGTTCTTTGGAGATGGGTGCAAACAATAGGTCTGAGGGAAGGATATTGCATAGTAATCTTCATCAATACTATCCGTGTTAGTAAATATTTCCTTAATTTTACAGGAAGTTGTATTTGACTAATTAAACTCTAATGCAAATATGTTAGCACATTATCTTAAGTAATGTGTCAATCAATACTTTTAAATATCAAATTTTCTTGACAATTATAATCAGTTCTTTCTTCATTTGGATTTAATTTTTTGAAAAATGAAAACAAATATTTTATTTTACATTTTGCTTCCATGGTCTGCTTATGGTGAATATAATGTGTTAAATTTTTCCTTGTACTTTTTTATACAAATATTTGACTTCTTAATGTTTCTTAAATGCTAATTCTTCTTGATAGGGAATGGGGAAGACGTTTTATGAGGCTTTATCAACAATACACAAGTTGGGATAATCCTAAAGTTATGGATCGACCACTAATTATTGGATATGTTTCCCCTGATTATTTTACTCATTCTGTGTCATATTTCATTGAGGCGCCCCTTTCATACCATGACTATACCGAATACCAAGTTGTTGTTTACTCGGCAGTTGTGAAGGTACCAATGAATCCTCTTTATTAGTTGCCATTTTTTACTTTTAAAGAATTGAATTTACGTGCATTTTCTATTCAAGATTTCATGAAATGGTTAGCATGGATCGTTGTGAGGGCCAGATTTAGAAGATTTTAATTGTAAAAATTACAAAATATCAATGTAAATCTCTCATATGACTAGAATCAAGATATCAGTATAATCACACTTAAGAAGCCACATTTGCACAATGCCTACTATTTAAACTTGAAATGCCACAAGTTTAGTGGTTTTATCGTTGGCTATGAATGTATATCAAATCACCAATCTCTTAGCTCCATTGTCAAAGTGTTGACCATCTGCCTATCCACCGACCCACTCACGCACTAACTCACAATCGTTTCCACGTTCTGAAAGCAACTGCCACGCTTATGACAAAAGCTCCCTCACACGAAGGCAGGATTCATTCGACTATGGCTCTCAGAATCGAAATCATTCAAACTCCCGGGATCTAAAATTTTACCTCATACCAATTTCCCTGTTCTTTCGACCGCAGGTGAAGCCACTTTGACGTCTTGATCCCATCTTTCCCACACACGCACTGAAGCTGCTTGACTTCGAATCAACCTTGCAAGTCGTCTGCACCAGTAGCCGAAGCCCTAGCTGGCCTACCGTCTCTACTCGTGCCCAGCTGAAGACCCGATCTTCGCACGTCAACCTCCTCTTCACGAATGAACGAAACCCATTCGCCCCCTATCCACACACAATTCGCCTCCTTTTTGCTTCACATGCACAAAGCTCAATCTTGCCTTTGTTTGGTCTGTCTCACATGCCACATAAATTCTTGATTTTAAATAGCAAAGGAGGATATTTTAATTATTATTATTGATGAAATACTGATAATATAATAATTAAAATTGAAGGGATCTATTATACCATATTTCATTATTATATTAGGTAATAATTATAAGAAAAGAAAGAAAATAGGAGATGCTGCAATCGACAATTGAAGGAAGTCCCGGGGTTGATTGTCCCCTGAAGCCCTTGGCTGTCCATCTGATTCGGCCGAGGGTATAGAAGACTCAAAGACTAATTCTGGGGTCGATACACTCCCCCAAAGTCCTCGCCGTCAAATTGATCCAGCTGAGTCGATTCAAATGGGCAAGTGTCCTCCCCTAACCTCCTCTCGCAGGGAGGGGACGCCAGGAGGCTGTTGAAATTTTCTCAAAAGCTCATGTTGATATCGGAAAACTTGGAGAACAATTTAAAAATTTTATTCAATTAAACCTTTTTAAAATAATTGATAATTTGATTAATCAATTAACCAACTTAAAAAGTCAATTCAAAAAACAAGTTCAACTAACTTGATTAATTAAATTAAAATCAAAATTAAATTTCAAGCCATTTTAATAATCAATTAACATAATTTAATGAGTAGACAATCGATTAATTAACTATAACTCAAACAAATCAGTTAACGGGATAATCAATTCATTAAATAATTAAGTAAATATAACTAATTCAAACAAATCAGTTAACTAAGTGGTCGATTTTCTAGATGATTAAGTAATTAAAATCAAACTTTAGATTAACTAACCTTACTTAATAATATAACTAAAAGTTAATTCAAAAATAAAATTAAACTTCAGATTCATTAATTTTTATAAAAAAATAAATCTTGGTTAATTAATTGAAAGAGAGCAAAACAGTCAATTCAAAATTCAACTTTAATAAATTTTAAAATTCACTTAAGGTTCAAAACAATTAACTTAAAGCTTAAAAAAAGAGGATAGAAGTTTTAATTAATTTAATTGATTTTAAATTAAACTTATTTAATTAAGTTTAAATCTCCAACTTAATTAAATTAAACAAGAGGAATTAAATAATCAAATTCAAAATAAAAAAAAATCATTTAACAAAAAAAAAAAAGAACTTTAAACAATCAAATTTTAAATTTAAATCTAATTAACTAATATTTAATTAAAGAAATAATTAATTAAAGTTAAACCTTTAATATTGATTAAACTATTTGGGTAATCAATTTAAATAAATAATTTTAAAATACATCGTAACATTTAAAACTTAAAATAATGAACTAAGCTGTTAAATGTTAATTAAAACTTAACCTTTAATTAATTAACCCAATTAATTAAATAATGAAATGAAATTAAAATTTAACTTTTAATTAATTTGATTAATTAATGCAATTAATTCAAATTAAAAAAATTGAAAAAAGCATAAAAATAGTGTTTTCCACTAATCGAACCTGAAGTACAAGCTATTAAACAACTAACCAATTCCCACAACAACTCTCCAAACAAAACCACACTCTCTCAAACACACAGCAACAGGTGCAACTACCTGTGAGATCTCTAAACCCCTCTGCAATTGCAAGACCCAACCTCTGCACATGCAAGCTCCAGCTCCTGTAACTGCTGGCCACGAACACCTACAAACAAGTAGACAAAAGTTAGCGCAGGGTAAATAAAAGAACATATCTAGTGCTAATAAAACAAAACAAATGATGGCTAATAAGTGTCAAAATAATGATTGTTGGCTAGTACTGAAACAAAGCTGGCAAAATAAGACCTTGACACTGATGTTAAAATAGTGAAGCGTGTAAAGCTATATCCTCGCTAACCTAAACCCTATAGGTCGCTTCTAATGGAAGTAGTGAATCCTTCTAGTGACTATTTCTCTAGACAAATCTATAATGTGAAGTGATCAACATTAGAAACACCCCCATAACTTCTAATAGAAGTCGTAAGACTGATCTTAATGGAAATCTTTAGGTAAAACTAACCTAATCGTAAACCCCTAACCCGGGCCACTTCTAAGTGTAGTAAGTCCCATACATTAAGAAAAAACCCTAAAACCCATTCACATAAAATATTGGGCAATATAGCCTATAGGACTAGGTTGTAAGACCCACTTTCCGGAAACTTCTAATAGAAGCCATAAGTTCAACTTTAGGGCAAATCTCTAAGTAGCAACCTATTCCTAGACCTTTATACAGGCCACTTTTAATAAAAGCCGTAAGCCCCACCTTAATCAGGATGTTGGGGTAAACTTTCCCAAAACAAATAGCACGTCCCGAATAACCCTGGCCACCTTTAATAAAGTTGTAAGACTTGCTACATGGGCCACCTCTAATAGAGGCCTTAAGACCCGTCATTAGGACTATTTTCAAAAGGAAAACCTTAAGCCCCTACCCAAATCTAATCATACGAGCAACTCCTAAATGGGCCGTAAGATTCAATTCAAATCTAAACTTTGGACAACTTTTAAATGGAGCCACAAGTTCCAATCTAGACTAAACAACCTATATATATCCACTTCAGTTTACTCGGGATCCTTGAGAGGAGGTAACCATGACTGCTAATCAGATTCTCTGGACACTAGGATCAATTGTCGCTAGTATTGGTTGATTGAAACCTACGGTATTCCCGGGATGATGGAACCATGGGATCTTGATTGGGTTTACTTTCATCCTCCACAACCAGGGTTTAGAACATTCACACATTGTTGCACACACATTTGCACTTCTGTCACTAACTAAATATATTTCATCCTTAATCGAGAGTTCTCTTCTACGCGTTAGAAGGGGTATTTAACTATGAAGGCTTGCGCTCATAGGAAGTATGACCAAGTCTAAATAAATCCTGATACTACTCTTAGGAGAAATCTGGTTAATTTAAAATTCAATTTACCCCGGAAAATAAGGACCTTAAGCTTGTGAGAGCGAGATTCGCGCCTATTTTCCTAGGTGAACACAAGGTTTGAGGTTGTAATCACTCAAGTTTGACTTTTAAATCACCGCAAAGAAGAATCATATATTTTTTGTCTTATTTGTAAGGAAGACACTTATATGTTGTTTGATAAGTCTATCATTAATCAAGAATCAAATATGAAAAAAAAAAAAGCATGGCGTTAATTACTGTGGATTTTTTTATAAAGGTGGTTGTAAGGCTATTTAAAAAATATAACTATTTTAAAGTTATTGTAAGTAGCATAAATATTTTTTTTGAAAAAGTTGGATAGTAACTTTCTTGTAGTTACTACTACCCTACCAAATATAGCGGTAAAAACAACTTTTTACAGCAAAAATTTCTAAAAAACAGAAAGAAAGTAGGAGTTAATCGGCAATGTGGGCAGTACTATGAAAAGCAAAGCATTGAGAAAGTTGCCCAAATATACTCTAAGGTCTTTATCATATAATTTATTTTAAATTGGTTCTAGCTGATTATTAAACTTAAAAATGACATGACATGGCATTCATGAAAATATCTTTTATAGCATTTCTCTTTACCCTATAATTTCCCTATCAAAAATTCTTTTTTTAAGTTACTGAAAACAAAATGTTAGTTTTGTTGTGCTTCAATTTTTTTTGATGCAGTTTTCTGGGAATCCTTGTAGGCAGATGCCAAAACATTCAAATTTAAGGAAAAAGTTCTTAAAAAGGGTGGCCTATGGAGAGATATCTATGGTGTTGATGAAAAAAAGGTTGCTCACATGGTAAGAGAGGATAAGGTTGACATACTTGTGGAGCTTACTGGCCATACTGCAAACAACAAGTTAGGAACTTTGGCTTGTAGACCTGCTCCTGTTCAGGTAGTTTTTTAGATATGTTATGTTATGTACATTTCTAAAACATAATATATTTTACTTCTTTTGTTTTCCATTAATTTTTGTGTGTTTTTGTATTCTATATGTGCAACAGAAAATTGGCCTCATGGAGTCTTCTAGTTTTTAAGTTTTAGTTTATCTTTAAATGATTTTCATAGGTATGTTTCAAATTTCAGTGAATTTTAATTTATTTATCAGGTGATGCCTAAGTTATGGACATTGGTTCAACAAAGATTTTTTTTTTTAGTAGTTCAATTTAATTAGCTTTATCATGCAGAATTGTTTACTTGCAGAAGCCCTGAGTAAGCACTTATGGTATTTGATTTCTACCATAATTCCAAATTAATTTCTTTCTTATCTTCCTGAATATGATGACTCCATTTATTTAGACTTCGCTAGTTTAATCTGTTAACAAAATTCTAGAAGAATTTTGACGATATTTCTTAACACATCTATTTTAAATCAGCCATTGTGTGTATAGAGCCATACGTTGCTGTGCATGTATGCTTGCACACTTCATGTGCTTGCTGGTGTGTGCTATGTTTAGTCTCCAAAAATAGGAATTTTAGGTAGTTTGTTAACCAATTTGATTGTTAGCTATTTTGTTGAAATTTGCCTATTTTATAATCTTAGTATTGTTTACTATTTGGGCTGTAAGACAGCCTTATCTAATCATCTCTTCTGTTTTATTTCGTGCTGCATACTGCAATGTTTGTCATATTTCGTTGTGATTCCATTATACAGCCTGCTTGTAATAGTCATCTAACTTTGGCTTCCTTGCTTAACTTACCTTGCTCTAATTTCTAGGTAACTTGGATTGGATATCCAAATACATCTGGTTTACCTTCTGTTGATTATAGAATCTCAGACTCATTTGCAGACCCACCTACTACCAGTCAGAAGTGAGTTTGTAGCCAAGGAAATAATTTTGTTTCAATGTCCTGCCCGATGTGCTCATGATTGTGATAATGATACTGTTTGCTAGGCAAGTTGAAGAGTTGGTTCGACTATCTGAATGCTTTCTTTGCTATACGCCTTCTCCCGAAGCTGGTGTTGTTTCTCCCACCCCTGCACTTTCAAATGGTTTTATTACGTTTGGGAGCTTTAACAATTTAGCAAAGGTGATTCTGTCAACTTGCGATGCCCCTCCTTTTAATATCATTTTTGAGCTTGCTAACGTAATTCTTCATCAATCATTCTACAGATTACTCCCAAAGTATTAAAAGTCTGGGCAAAGATATTATGTGCAGTCCCAAATTCTAGGCTGATTGTGAAGTGTAAACCATTTTGCTGTGATAGTATCAGGCAGAGGTTCCTCTCAATACTTGAGCAACTAGGTGTTGAGCCTTTGCGTGTGGATCTCGTACCTTTAATTCTTCTAAATCATGATCACATGCAAGCATATTCACTAATGGATATCAGGTAATTTTGGTCATTCTTCCCTGGTTTTGGCATTCATCTTGAAATGATTGTATACTGTCATGCATGGAAGGATGTGAATTGAAAAGATAAGGATCAATCCTTTAATTGTCGTTTTTTAATATTTTAATTATGTAATCTTAAACTTTTTGCAAATTCTTGTTAACACGCCATAAATATGACTTAGGGTTGGGATGCAGAAGACTTTGGGAACTGGTAGGAATATGGTTATCACTTTATACGCAGCTTTATAGTTTTTTTTATATGAACTCCTATGCATGCAATTTAGGGTTTCTATGAAAAAAAATTAAGAAGTATCTTTCATTTATGTACACCGCAAGCAAAGTCGTATTATTTGATATGTAAGGAATATGTATATTCTCATGATCATGTCCTTTATGCATGTTATGTATTTTTGTGTAGGAGTATATGTTAGACGCCTTTGTTAAAGCATGCTTTCAATGGAAAGCAATGCATTGACCCTACGCATCATTTGCACGTTAAAATCAAGCTTGTAGCAAAATGTATGTGCATACCACTTGATTGCTGCATTGTGCACTTTGCTCTAACTCATAGCAAATTCTTGGTTCAAATTTTATAGTTTGATATAGCATCTACCACAATAATTAGGCATGGTCGTTTGCTTCTTATTGTTTCTCATAGTTATTAAGTCTTTGCTTATTGATTTTACATTCTCTCTCACCGTAGATTTTCACTTATTGATGGTTCTTCTCTTCAGCTCACTATCTTAATAATTCTTTTTAAGTTTTTCACTAGTCTTTATTGCTGGTGTTAATAGCATCTCGGACACAAGCTTGTTCTTGATGCCTCATTTTCATACTCTCTCTAGTTTTATTTTGGCTTCATCTCTCCGTCTTTAATTAATTGCTCGGTCCCATAAGTATATTTTTTATTTTTAAATATTATTAGATCACTTTATTATTTATATTATTTATATCTTGATTCTTTTTTTTTTTTCTTAATAATTGAAATTATTGTTATTTAACATATCATTATATATCCTGAAAAATATAATCTTGTTAATTAAATAATTGATTTTTGGACATAATATATTTATCAATTATCCAGTTAAGAAAAGCCTTGGGCATTAATGCAAAAAAGAAACCTTGTATATCACATTGCATTTAGTGTTTTGAAAACACTCGTTAATTTTTGCATATGTTAACACATTGATAGTAGTTTACACACATTGACCTTAAGGGTGTCAAAAAATGACCGACCTGCCAACTAGATCTATAAATTCTAGTTTCGGGTCCACAAATTCCAACCCATTTATTAAACAGGTTGAGTTTAGGTTAAACAGGTTGGGTTTAGGTTGACATGTGAACTCAATTTTACTCAAAAGTGTCCAATTTAGTTTTTTTTTTCTTTTTTTTTGTTTGTTGATGTAATATCCTTTTTTATATCAATTTATCTAAAATATAATCTTGTTAATTAAATAATTGATTTTTGGACATAATATATTTATCAATTATCCAGTTAAGAAAAGCCTTGGGCATTAATGCAAAAAAGAAACCTTGTATATCACAATGCATTTAGTGTTTTGAAAACACTCGTTAATTTTTGCATATGTTAACACATTGATAGTAGTTTACACACATTGACCTTAAGGGTGTCAAAAAATGACCGACCTGCCAACTAGATCTATAAATTCTAGTTTCGGGTCCACAAATTCCAACCCATTTATTAAACAGGTTGAGTTTAGGTTAAACAGGTTGGGTTTAGGTTGACATGTGAACTCAATTTTACTCAAAAGTGTCCAATTTAGTTTTTTTTTTCTTTTTTTTTGTTTGTTGATGTAATATCCTTTTTTATATCAATTTATCTAAAATATAATCTTGTTAATTAAATAATTGATTTTTGGACATAATATATTTATCAATTATCCAGTTAAGAAAAGCCTTAGGCTTTAATGCAAAAAAGAAACCTTGTATACCACATTGCATTTAGTGTTTTGAAAACACTCGTTAATTTTTGCATATGTTAACACATTGATAGTAGTTTACACACATTGACCTTAAGGGTGTCAAAAAATGATCGACCTGCCAACTAGATCTATAAATTCTAGTTTCGGGTCCACAAATTCCAACCCATTTATTAAACAGGTTGGGTTTAGGTTGACATGTGAACTCAATTTTACTCAAAAGTGTCCAATTTAGTTTTTTTTTTCTTTTTTTGTTTGTTTGTTGATGTAATATCCTTTTTTATATCAATTTATCTAAAATTTATTGTTGGAAATAAATAAAATGGCAGTAGTTCCATTCTATATCTGTGCAGCTTTATATATATACTTTGATGATGCTGCTTCCATGTGCCATGGAATGCTGTAATTTTATTCATTCCTTTTTTTTTCATTTCACCGATTTTCATCTTTAATTTTTCATTCTTTGTTACATTTGAGCCTAATTTACGGATCATCAGCTTCAATGATGAATAAAGTTGTGCACTATGCCGTTTAAAAGTTGCCATTAGTACCAGAACAATTCACATTCTTTTGTTAAATCCTATCTATCTATTTGAATCCCAGCACTAGTTCACTTGTATCATTATTTTCTACTCTTTGCAGTTTAGATACGTTTCCATATGCGGGTACAACTACTACATGTGAATCTTTGTACATGGGTGTTCCATGTGTCACTTTGGCTGGATCCGTTCATGCTCATAATGTTGGTGTTAGCCTTCTTAGCAATGTTGGTAAGTCCATTCATATTCTTGTTAAAAACCCTATCGGATGTGAGATTTCTTTGGACTGTCTTACTAAAACATATAGCCTCTTCCTATTTCATCGAACATAATAAGGATCTTTTTGTTTCTGGCGTTATAAAAATTTAATCATCGCACGCCTATTTTAATCTCTTAATCTTTGTCAATCATGTGTACAAAAAAGGTTGAGTAATTTTTTTACCATTTTTTATCTGACTCCCATTTTGTCGCTATGCTAATCTTATATTTGATACTGTTTTTACCTTGGAAATGTTTTTCTTCCTTTACACAGTCTGTATTTTGTTTTTTATTTCCTTTGTTTTTGGAGCTTTTTGGGTAATACTGTTTCAAAAAATTTCTCTTTTTTTTTTTAATTATCTCCTTGAGCTCTCTTGTAATCTGTAAACTACTCTAAATTTTATATATTTGAGCATTGGCTCTGAACTTTCCGCACCAAAAAAGAAAGCAGTTGCTGGAGTTCCTTGTAGATTTTTCTTCTTGTTTCTGATCACTGACCTTTTTCCTCTTCTTGATCTGTCTTCCTCTAGTTCTTATTTTGGTATTTCTCATCTTGACTTTGCAATGCTTAATCAATTTACATTAAAGTATCTGATGATATCTGTAAGTCATGCTGAATCATATAATCTCTTTCTCCTGCTAACTGTTCTGACTGAACAAAGCTACCTGTGCCTACGTATGTTCGCAGAGAGAATTCTTTGTATTGCGGCAATTTCATGCGCAGATCCGAGAAAGTCCAAAGCTCTCTCTGCCTCTTGAGCATTATTTGCCGCAAAAACCCATTACAAAATTTTGAGAGTTTTTCTTCTGATTTCTTTCTTTTTCTTTTCTTACTCCCCTCGAAAAAAAGATTTCATGCAGCTGTTTATTCCAGTATATGCCTGATTTATTACTATCCTCAGGTTTGGCGCATTTGGTCGCGAAAACTGAAGATGAGTATGTCCAGTTGGCAGTGAAGCTAGCATCAAACGTATCTTCTCTCTCCGAGCTGAGAATGTCTCTCCGTGAACTAATGCTTAAATCTCCTCTTTGCGATGGCCTAAAGTTCACCAAGCATTTGGAGTCCTTGTACAGGACTATGTGGCACCGATACTGCCGAGGAGATTCTCCATCTCTTCAGAAAATGGAAGCTCTGCAGCATGAACAGCACACCCATTCTGACAAGATCACAGTTATTTTTTCCGAAGCCACTAAAACAACTCTTGTCGAAGAACACCACCATCTTTCACCTGAGGCCAACGGTCATGTCCTCGACGCATCTTCCGGCGAAACGCATAGCAGCCCTGATAAGAACATAGCAAATGGAGGCTTGAATTGAATCAGAAAGCATTGTTGAGGTTTGAGTGCCTTCAGGCTTCTCTTTGGCATGTCTGTGCCAACAATTCCATTTGGGATTTCTTCCATTTTTCCCTGCAACTGATGGGTGAGAGCTTCCATGGAGAGATGATGGTAAATATAGTTAGAATGGAGTTTTGATGTGAAATGATGAAGGGGTTGGTCTTAGAAATACAACTGATGGTAGTAGCTGCATGATTGTTATGATAGAACATGTCTAGTGGACAAAAAGGCAAATTGTTCTTTCTCAAGAAAAGAAAGAAATTGATTGTGCCCTTGTAAAATCTGCTTTGCCAGAATTTGAGGAAATGGATCACTTGTTTCAGTTCAACATTGCGCGGTTGTGCGTTAAGCATTTAGGTCAATTGTTATTTTTCTTTTAGACTTCGTTTGAGATGATTTTTTTATTGCTTCTTAAAACATCTCTAATATAAAATTTTATTTTTTATACTATAAAGTTGCTTTAAAAAACAGTAAGAAAGTCGTCCCAAACGAAGCCTTAGTTTGGTCACGTGGATGCTTATTAATTATTAGCTTACATAATTTATGATAAAAATTTACTAAATGATGATTGCACTTCTATATTGGCAAGCAAAATTTGATCTTTAAAATATAAAAAGTTGAATTAAATTGATTTGATTTATTTATTCCAGTGTCAGTTTAATTATTAGTTGTAATTTTAATTTTCTTTAGTTTTTTGTTATTAGTTTTGTTTTTATTTTTTTTAATTGATTAATTTAAAATTTAATTTTTTTAATAATAAATTTATAAATTATAAATAAGAAAGTAAACAAAAAATCACTGAGGATATTATTTATTCAACATGATAAAATTTTAAATTTTAGTAAAGATGAGTTGCTGTTATTTTTTAATGTATGTTAGTTAAAAGTAATTAAATTTGTTTTTAAAATTAATTATATTTTAATTACTTTAAAATATATTAATTTAATTTTTTATTTTAAATTATAACTAAGCCAAATGCGAGCCCCTTGAGAATTTTTGGCACCTCTCTTTAGGCTTCGATTGATTCCAGCAAGAAATTCACAAATCAGTTAAATGAGTGTTAATTGACATATGTAGAACCTCTTAGAGGTCTAAATGAGTTAAGTCGGACTTGAGTCACTTTTGACTTGAGTTTGATTAACTAATAGAGTTCTAGCTAGAGCTCTAGTTTGTTCTATGAGTTAGAGTTGGCTTCATAATTATGATTCAAGCTTATAGAAAATAATAAAGAATTACTTAATGTAAGAAAATAATATATAATTTTTAAATATTTTTAGTAGCTATGTTTTTTAAATCTTGAATGTTATATATTATAAGTGCATTTTCAATTAATATTTTTTAAACAAGTTTGCTCATGAGCTAACAAGTCGAGTCAGGGTTGGCTTGAACTTGACTTGTTAGCCCATAGAGTTAGGCTCACGAGTCATTTATTGAGTTGAGCTTGAGCAGGCTCACTTGTCGGCTTGACTAACTTACACAAACCCCTAAAATTTTCAAATCTGCCAAGTATGCCTGGCAAAGTCATGCTTTAAAAATCTTAGCCTACTTGAATATAAAAATGTATATATTATAATAATTAACAAGTAAAAGGTATTATGGATTTAATGGTAAAATAATTGAGTGCTAATTATTATCATATGTAACAACAATTACAACAAAAATAAAGCATTTATCCCATTATGTGGGGTCGGCTATACATGAGTCTTTTTTCTTCATTGTATTTTATTAAGAGTAAAATTCTCATCTAAATTTAATAAAAAAGGTCATTTCTAATACTTTCAAACCAAATCTTTTAGGCCTGCTTTTAGCTTTCTTAACAAAGGTTGGATCTAATTCATATACTTTTCTAACCGGGTCATTAGAAGACCAACATTTTATGTTACTAAAACATTTAAGATGACTCTCTCAACAATACTTAATTTTATGCTTCTCTTTTAATGGTGAATATTATGCACCGTAAAGCATTCCAGGTCTTAGCACCATCTTATTAAATTTTCTCTTAAGTTTGAGGGGTGTTTTTAGGCTTGATGCATTCCTTCATTTCAACCATCAAACTTGAATTCTATTAATAATATATTCATGTATTTTACCATCACTTTGAACAATAGCCTCGAGATATCTAAAACATGCAATTTTTTTAATAAGTTGATCGCCCATTGTAACAATCTCGCCGCTAAATCAATGACCACTAAAATTATACTCCACTTATTCTTTTTTAGATTTTCTCAAACAAAAATCTTTAGACTCTAATTCAAGTTTTCCATAATTCAAGTTTTCCACCCTCTCAAGTCTTATCAACAAGAAGAATATCATCAACAAAAAGCATACATTAAGGTACATCCTCTTATCAATGTCTAGTAAAAACATCGAAGACTAAAGCAAAAAGATATGGGCTTAAAGCTAATCCTTAATGTAATCCAACTTAAATAGGAAAGTACATGGTCAAACCACATTTTGTTTGAATATAAGTAGAAACTCCTCAATACATATCCTTAATAACTTAAATATAATAATAATTAACTACTTTTTTGTCTAGAACTCTCCAGAGCTCTTCTATTAAAACTTTATCATATGCATTCTCTAAATCAACAAATATTATATATAGATCCTCATTACTCTCTATATACTTCTCCATCAAACCTCTCAACAAATATATATCTTCCATAGTGAACATGCTTAGCATGAGTCCCAAGCATATCCATATATATTTTTATTTGAATATCATTAAGTCCCATTACTTTTCCATACTGCATTTTCTTGAAAACCTCTTCAGCTTTGGTTTTTATAATACGACGATACAAATAAAAATTTCTATTTTTATTTAGGAGACCAAGATCACTAAAGTCAATCATATTCATATAAACTTCATTTAAAAGATTATCAAAATCTTTCATCCATCTATGATGAATATTTTTTTCTATGAAATTGTTTTTTTATCTTCATTCTTAATGCACTTTAATTAAGCTAGATCCTTAGTTCTTTTATCTTTTCACTTGGCTAACTTATACATACATATTTCTTCCTTCTAGATATCTAATCTATTATATAAATCACTAAAAGATAAATTCTTTGCATTGAATATTGCTTTCTTAAAGTCGCTACGGGCCTATCTATATCTTTCACAATTTTTTGAGCTTTTACATCTAAACTCATTATTTTAACAAAACTTCTTATTTTTAGTCTTTTGTTATCCATTTTGATTCTACCACCAACTTTTTTTATTATTAAGAGTTTTCTTCTTTTTTATTCTCCAAGCACATACTTTGTAATATTCTTAATATCGCTTGTTATTTTTTTCTCACATAACATTAGCCTCCTTATGAACTCAAATCTTGAGATGTTGAATCATACTCTCAAAAATATGTTTATTAGCATTTTTTAAGTGCCCCCATCTAATCTCTAAGACAACATTTTACTTTATTTTTCATATTTCACCATTTCATCTTAAAGTCCAAAATGAATAAGCGATATTGTGTATATAAATTTTTACTTGAATTGAACTTTTTTTCAAGATGTATCATTTGTACTAATTCTTCTAAATCATTCTAAAACTTTAATTTTGAATAAATATCCAAATCTACTTGAGGAGCATAAGCACTTATAATATTAATAATCTTAGAATCAATAACCATCTTTAAAACTATAATTCTATTTTTATTCTATTAATTATACAAAATTATTATTTAAAATCTTATCTATAATCACACCTAATATGACTCTCACATAAATACCATAGTTTAAATCCTAAGCTATCAATCTCCTTATCCTTTACTCCAATCAAATTAGTTTTCTTAATACATATAATATTTATTTCATATAAATAATAATATCCATTAATTCTATTAACTTTCTTGTAAGAGAACCTTTTGTTCTAAGTTCGTATAATAATTCTAGTTTCATAGACTAGCTTCTTTGCATACATCCAACCATGATGTGAGAGCTCTTGCATATTTAATAATGCACCCGAGCACTAATACAGCAACCCGTGCACACTTTTTTTGTTATATTTATACCCTAAAATACATAACTTTTAGCAAATGTCCTAGTGCTAACATAATGTATTAAAAGATTCATGATATGATTATTTGATTAATTTTATACTGGCTATCAACTACCTAAAACAATCCTTCACTCTTTTCGTCCAGTGCTTGGGACTCCACAACAATATTGTTAACTATTACATAAATAATGAAATATTTAATAATATGATAAATATAATTTAAACTTGATTGACAAAAAAATTAAGCAAATGATTAATCAAATTGACATGATAATTTTTGCTAAATTTTATTTAAGTTTGTTGAATTTATTTAGAAAATTTAAATAATTGTTTAATATTCATGAAATTTCTTTTAATTTTTGAATTTCAAAGATTTTGGCGAGCCTATATGATATATGAGTATATGACTAAAATTTTTAGAGACTTTAAAGACTCAAATAATGTTTAAATATCCTAATTGGTTCCATGTCCTAAGACTCCGTAAGATTTAGTTATTTGCATCAAAATTTAAAAAACCTCTAAAATTTGAAATCACTTTGAAGTATATGATTGTTATCATCAAAATTTAACTTTCAAGTAATATGGATACATTTGATCATAAATTTTTATTTTTATTTATGATGACAAACTTATGTTGGTTCGAAAACAGGAAGAAAGCTGTCCCAAATGAAGCCTAAGGCTTCATTTGGACAGCTTTTGTTTTGCTTCCTAGAAAGCTGTTTTAGAAAACAATAAAAAAGTTGTCCCGAGCTTCGTTTGATATGATTTTTTTACTACTTTTGAAAGCAATTTTCTTCTTCTTTAAATGAATCATCGAGTACTATTAAATAGATATTTGCTTCATTGTTGTCTTATCTTAACATGCTTACACCTTCACAATTTGACTCCATCCATATAACCTTTAAAGCTTTCTTAATTTTCTTATTTACATGCATTTCCATTTTTTTTATTTAATAGACACTCATATTGAAAGAATCTTTATTTCATGAAAATTATAATATATCCAAGAATCTTCTTTTTTTTACATGCAAAATGCGATTTTACTTTATCTTTCAATATTCAGCATCTTTCCAAAGCATTATAATTTTAATGCAATTTCATTACTTTTGCTACCCAACAAAGATACTTCACTCTCATCTAAATCTTAAAATTTGTGCTAAGATTTAATTCTTTTTTTTTAGCATCCTCTTTATCTCCTATAGAATTAATTTTTTATTCACAATGTGTGTACTCCTTATTATCAAGGCTTGCTGGCCATTTGTATTTGTCATGAATCTTCTGAAAATTTTAGTGATGGTTTCATAAGATATCATCCTAAATAGTAATCCATATTTTCTCACCATAATTATTTCTTCATAAGTGATTACAAGCTTATCTCATATTTCTTTAACTATTCTACACACCTTCATATAATCATTATACTTTAGTGTATAAAGCATTTACATTTTTCTCATATAGTAATCAAAGATCTAATTTGACCTGAGGCCAATCTTCAAATGGCTTTAGTGCTGCAACACCATCAATAATAGAAATAAATATTTTATATTTAGGGGGGTAATTGCCCCCCTTAAAAATTATACACTCCGAGTGACCTACCTACAACATGTAGTGTTCTAAAATGGTCTGAACTTAACAAGGTAGGCAGTGTGTATAATTTTTATATTTCTATTTTACATATGTTTGTAAATATTCTATATCCTTTTGAATGCATAAATTCTATTTCAGATCATGTCCCAAGGTATTGAGAGTGTGAAATATAAATTCTATAAAATTCTCTTAGGAGCACTACGACACTAGGGGTGATGGTGTTGTGGTGCTGAGGTCTTTGTATCCTGTTGGAAAATTAGTTTTATGGTAGCACTATGGCACTGGTTTGGTGGAGCCTCGGCGTGGTCCTATTTGAAATTCCAATTTCTGAAGGGAGCATTGCGGCACTGGGTTTCTAAGTATCACAGCGAGCGCTTGGCATAACTTTTAAATAAATATATAAATCCACAAAATTTTCTAAATGCCAAATCATTTGTCCCCTAATGAATAGCCAGCTAGAATGAGAGAGAGAGAGAGAGAGAGAGAGAGAGAGAGAGAGAGAGAGAGAGATTTTAGAGAGAGGAAGTGGATTTTTGGAGACTTCTAGTCCTTTTTGTCCAACTGGTCAGTTTAGTAAATTACTAAATTGTCGGATCTTGGATATATATGTTAGATTTTGTCTATCTCAATTTTTTATAACTTTAGAGTTTTTTTTTTTATCTTTTTTATGTTTTAATTAAATTTTGGCACAAAAATTTGGTATATCAATCAGGGGCGGAGCCAGGATTTTTTTTATGTGGGGGCACAAATTATTGAAGTTAAAAAATCTCAACTTTTTTCATCCGGGCTTGGAACCGGCATAGGCGTTTTTAATTTTTTTGTAAATCATTGGATTCATTATACAAAGATAAAATATATGATAAAAAAACTTACAATTAAGAACACTAAATCTTGAGATTCTTATTATCTATCATATATAATTTCTCCCGTCGAGACTTCATTTTTTGAAATCATTGTACAATCAATTCATTGTCAATACTATTAAATATTTCATTTTCAATATAAGTAAGTAAACAGTCATTCATTCAAGAGTCTCTCATACGATTGTACAATCAAGTTATTGTCAAAAGAAAATATGTCAGTTAAAAGATAAATAACTAAAAAATTTTACTGTCAACTGTTTCACAGGTAACAGAGCAGTGGAGCACTCGCAATCCTTCGCTTATGGAATTGTTTCTGAATGCATAACAAAACAAAATCGGCTTAACTAAGAAATAGCAGAAAAACTATTAAACAATTATAGGATTTTGCCTGGATTAGTTTTTATTATTAATATGATAGTAAAGTTAATAAAAATGCTTGCAAAAACTGGGAAACAAATTTACAGGCGTGACCGCGTGATCATGAATTCCCGTATGAGAAGTTGTTTTTACAAACAAATTTAAACACCATAAAAAGGATATATTTATGAGAAGTTATTTTTACAAACATAAAATGTCTTAAAAACAAAGAAAAAGTATTACATTTATCTTAACAAAGAAACAACAGAAAAATAAGAGAAAAAATTATCTGAGTGCAGTTCTCTCACAGAATTATTGCAATATATTTCTCAAAATAATATATTACATTTTACTTAACAAACAAAACTAAAAGCAGATAAATTAGAGAAAAAAATTTATGTGAGATTTTCACTTTGTAACACTTGATATAGTGTTGTTGATAATATTGTGCACATTTTGATAATTTATTTATAAATTTTTGCCAAATAGTTTTGAAAATACATCATTTTAATGATCTAAAAAAATATTTGACACTTATAAGCAGTTTCATTGTACAACAAAACTTTGAAATATAGCTATGAACAATATAGGATAATTTGATTAGTTTTTGGAAAAATGAAACTTTTGTTTGGGTTTACCTATGAGGCAATTTTATGAAAATTTTGTGATAAGTCTAATGTTATCTATTATATATGAAAATGAAATTATTTTTTTGTTTAAATATTTGAAATATGTGAATTGGCAAAGTTTTAATGGTCTATTAGAGATTCAATTATGCTGTGCACATGGAGTTATAAAGGCTTAAAATTGTGAATCTAATATCTAAATGAAAGTCATAAGGGCTTAAAAGTCTGAATATTTGATTATTATGCATTGGGAAATATAAGGGCCTAAAATCTAAATTATGTATCTATTGAGAGGTATAAATGGATGTGTTATGCTCTAAGCAGTTGATGTGATGTGTTTATTGTTCTGCTATTTATGAATTGGTGTAATGGAATTTCTATTTAATGTTCTGTATATATCATCTACATATTTATTCTAACTAGTCTATTTACTTTAATGTGTGGATGAATTATTTTAATATTCCTCTTTCATTACTATTAATTATTATCATTAAAGATTTGGATAGGTTGAATGTGATCTACTAAGTTGTGTCTACTCATGCTAGCTTTCTACATTTATTTCAGGTTAGGTTAAGGGAAAAGTGCATGTTGAGTAGAGAAAGGTTGTAGGATCTGAGATTTATTGTAATAGCTCAAACATATGAAATAAATTTACTTAAAATATGATAATTATGAAGTAGAGCTCTTTAGCGTTGATTTGGTGAGTGTTGCGACGCCATACTATGAACATTATATATATATGCTTGTCTCACCCCACGGGCTCCCTTACTTGGTTGCTTAGCTATAAAGAATTTAAAAGAGGGGAAGAAAGAAAGGAGAGAGAAAGGTCTTTGGATCATATTTCTCAGTCATTCTTGTAATAGATTTTATTCTATTCATTGTAAGTAACTAATCTCTTGCTTTTATTTTTAATGAATTTAATTTCTATAAATAGTATCTTTTCTAAATCTAAAAAAATTGCATTATCTCTTGATTTGTAAGATTTTATCATGCAAATTTGGATATGTTATATATTTGATCATTCTAAAAGATTTGATATGAATTTATTACATTTTAAATAAAGTATTGAATGATATCAAATACATGATATGATAACTCCACGTGATACCCTACTAATTCACGTGATTCACTGATTGAGAGTCATAAGGAGCTAGAGATTAATTGAGAGTTATGAGAAGTCATGGTGACTAGTTTATGTGATCCCGTGGGAGTTATAATGAGTATATTAGAGTTATAAGAGGTAACTGATTGAGAGACATAAGTGCAGGAGCAAAATACCCTTAAGATACACTCATTGAATATCTGAATACTAATATACACTCATAGAATATTTTAATAGTAATATTAACATTTTATGAATATTATACTAATATTGTGACTGACACTAATTTTATTTACTGTTACTAAATTATAATTGATGATGTAATGGATTGAGATGTAATGAATTATAGGAGGATAAATTAAAATAGATAATCAATATAGACATTAATGTATATATTTTTATATATGATTTATAGCATATTGTTCTCTTTTATCTTGCTTTAATTTCAATTGTAAGATTTTAGTTACTTGCTGAGCTATGTGCTCTTTACTTGATTTTACATATTTTTAGGAAAAAGTAAGGATTCTATAATATGAGTTTCTGGACAAGACAACAATTTAATTATATATTTGTATTGGTAAGCTCTAATTAAATGGTTAAAATGAAAGACAGATGTAATTCTTTCGATTTAAATTTTGGAGTGTGACATCTATACAAGTATGTGTGATTAGATTTTGATAGTCATGGATTTTTTATTTTGTTCTGTGACATTTGTGCCACGTATTATTTATATAAAAAAAATATTTTTATTTTAAGTATTTTTGAGGTGAATGAAAAAGAGTTTAATAATGAGTAATTATAATTTAATTAAAGTTTTAATGGATCTATAGTCTATAAATTATATTTAAAATTTTATAATTCTCTATAATTAGGACTTATGATTTCTGTCAAGTTATAATTTGACACAACATAACTTATTCTATCCATGGGTTATATCAGGTCAGGTTGTGACAATACCAACATTAAGATTGTGTGAAATTATGATGTACATGTATATGATCTCATGTGATCAATTAAAAATTAAAGTTAATTATAGAGCCATGACTTAGTAATTTATAGTTTTACATGTGACCCAAGTGGGGGTGAATTGGGTACTTAACAAATTTAATCAAATTATACAGTTGATTCTACTAATAATAGTTTAGTGATTTGTAATTGTATAACTAAGATTTAACCTATAAAACAAGAACACTGGATATATAGAGAACTATAATTCAAGTGGCATAAAGATTTTTAGATGGTTTAGCTATATAACCTTGCATCCATGCATATATGTAATATTTAAATAGGATTCTTACAATATGCTTAACTCTCCTTCACTTCACATACATGGAGAAGCCTTTGCAATCCTTTCTTTAGGTGAATCATACCTTTCACCTTAGTTATGGGAAATCCCATCTTCTCTAAGCATGTCCTCTTAAATGACTTAGGAAAATACTTGATCAAAGTAAGAAAACAAAAGTTCAAAAACATCCTCTAATGCAAATCATAGTTATGTGAATAAGTGAGTTCATAATAAAAAAATGAAGTGGATTTGTAATTGCTAGCAATATTTTCATCCTCATAATTTTCTCGTGGTGGCTACATAATTTTGCAATCCTGAGCTAGGGTTTTTCTTTGGTGGTTAGAACATCTCGTTGATTATATTAGGTTTTCCCCCTTAACTTATATTTATGTATATTGTAGGAACTCCGGAGTACATGCGTTAATTTTTAGAGCAACGTAAATATTTTTCAGAGACCTAATATGTAATATTTGTTATTACGAGACCTGGTTGACTTAACCTAATCTTGTATAGATTTTAACTTGTTTTGATTACATTTTTAAATTTTAAATCATTTTGGTTGTAATTTAATTCTAAATAAATTTGAAAATGAAGTGGAGAAAAAGGGAAAATAGAGGTCAAGAGTTTTGGGGAATGTTACGATGTGAATAGTAGCGGCATTGCCCTCTCCGTATTAGGGTAAGAGTTGAGGAAGGATTGTAGCACTGGGAAGCACTGTTGCAGTATTGAACTCTTTATCTATGAAGGTCAAAGGAATTCTAGAATATTATGGCCAATTGAAGTGGTGCTGACCACTAAAACTAACTTTTATATATATAAGATCTAAATCCATTTGTTAAAACTATTACCCTAACAACCTGATGAATAAGGAAGAGATAAAGAAGAGAAGAGAAAAAAGAAGAAGGATGAATTTAGATGTCATGGTGTTAGATTCATCTGTCAGGTTTATTAAGAGAGTTATTACATTCAACATAGACTCTCAATGCCCTATTTCTAATTTCAATTATGATAATTCTACAACATGTTATGGAGTAAAATGTGTTTTTAATGAATATTACAAATCTTTCATTGTGCAATTTATGGTATACTATAGAATGTTAAATTCTTGTTATTTTAAATGTAAGAAAACAATGTTTCATAGGTTGATTTTATCCATGTGAATTTCTAAACATTTTTTATTGAATTTGGCAATTCTGACATTGGTTATAATTCATTAAAAGTCCTAAAATGATATTTTAAAGATCCCTATAAATGATTTCTCAAATTATAAATGTTTAAATTTTTGGCTAATTTATACATCCATCATCCACCAAGGTGTGTTTTCTATGTGTTCTCATTCATGTTCAACAATATGTAATTTTGTTTATTTATGTATATGTATTCATAGTCATTTGGCAAAAGTTCTGATGCAGTAGATTATTAAAGTGCACTATATATCTTGTTAAATAGGCCCATCTTTTTGTTCAATTTTGATTTTGATTTTGACCTGTCTGTTTTATGTTGATGTGGAAGGTTAATTTTACCTTATTTTCTTTAAACGAATATGAGAGGTTTAAGGAAGTTATAAGTGAAAGTGGAGCTATAAGAGAAATTGGGTTGGTCTCCTTGACTTAGTGAAGTTTGTCCTTAAGTGACATAAGTGGAAATGAAATTATAAGCATTCATTAGGACATGCATATCATGTTTCCTACATTGCATATTCTGTTGAATAAATTAAATTTAAATGCAAAGAATACTCTATTAACAAGTACCTTTTGATACCATTCTTAAAAATGTACTTTAATGCCTCAATGAAACTATAAGTGGAAGCGTACATTATATTATCATGTATGATTTGTCACCTCTATGAAAATGCAAGTAAAAGTTTATATTATTGTTTATAATGTTGTTGTTGAAGTGATAAGTTATGAAAAGTTGATTTTGACGCGCATATGGTATTTTTGTAAAAGTACATATTACTTGTTATATTATTTCTCTGAAAATATTGACATCAATAATTATTATGTTCATGTTTTCTATAAGAAACTTAATTTCTATTAATTTATAATGAGTATTTAAAACCTCTATTTATATGTTGCAAATATGTGTATTAATATCTATAAAAAAATTAAAAATAAATTAAAAATTAAAAAAAAAATAAAAAATATGTGCATTAATATCTATGATAAAAATCGAAATGACCTACAAAGCTCATAAAGCCTGCTTTATTGTTTATAAAATTTTACAAAAAGGGAATGTCCAGCTAAGTAGGGGATGGTAAGATCAGGATCGTCATATTTTCCGTTGTGGAGCTTATTACTGTTGTGAGGTACCGAGTTTTAGGTGATGTGGCGTGTGATTATTGTAAAACGCATCTAGATAATAATTGTTTGTTGTGAGGTACTTTTAATGCTTTCTTTTATAGAGTAGATTTGATTTGAATTATGTATATATGATTCTCTTTTGAAATAGAATTGGATGATCTTGTGTTGTTTCAATTAATTTGGGTTATTTAGTTGGCTCCGGCGTGTGACATTGTGGTTGACAATATTAGATTTAGGATTTAATTCTTCCGTTAGATTCTTGAGTTGACATAATAAGTTTGCAATGGCTCTTAAATGTTGTTAAATTATATAGATTTGACTTATGTTAAGAAAGGTAGAGGTAGACCTAAAAAGACTTGGTTAGAAAATAATAGGAATGACCTTTCTTTATTAGATTTAAACGAGAATTTGACTTTTAACCAGACACAATGGAGAAAAAAGATTAATGTAGCCGACCCCATGAAGTGGGATAAAGGATTGATGTTGTTGTTGTTGTTGTACATCCACATATAGCAAGTGGGGTCATAATATAACATGACATAATAGAACAACCACCCAAACTCGTATTTAATAAGTGGGGCCATAGTTCCTCCCGAAGCATATGGGGTTAGAACATAACATATATGACCCTTGTGTCATTTCAAAGAGTGCACTTATCATATTCCAGATATCAGAATTTCTTGCATATCATGCCATTAATTATGCAATAACATATAATTATGACATTAATATATGATTATGATGATTCATAACTTACCATAAATACTAATATTAAGCTACATTACATGGATAAAAGCCTACTCATTGAATATTTTCTAATTCAATTTCAATTGTAGAGAAAATTTTAGAATAGCATTTTAAGACTTTTAAAGAACTATTGTGAAACCCAAAAATACCTCATTTGTTCAATACATTCAAAAAGCATCATAGAAAACTAACTGGTAAAAATTCAACTTTTTATAGTCAAAATATTAAGAATAAAGAATATGACAATATACTAAAATTTACATGGTGGAAATGTCATAAAACTTAAGAAAAATATATTTTTATTTTTGTCTTTTTATAAATTTATTAGAATTGAAATCAAAGATAGGTGTTTAGAAGTCTACTATATATTCTACAAAACCTTTAACTAGTCTGATGGATAAATACAATGTCTTGGCCTCCAAATATTTCTCTCCTCTTTTTCTTTCTCCTCCTTCTCTCCTTTCTCTCCCTTCTCTTCTCATCTTCTCCAACAGCTTAATTAAGAAATGGGAGAGTGGAAAATGAAATAGATTTAGATATGTTATATAAAAAGAACTTCATTTTGGGTTAGTGTTGTGACGCTCTCCTCAACAGGGCCGTTGCACTAGACGAATATTCCAGATGCTCCCAAATACTTCAAACCCGAAAGTTAAGCACCACAGCAGTATGCATGCCATCCAGTGCTGCAACACTCCCCTAAATCATCTTCCTAAATAGAGAGGACAATATCACTATGCCGCCTCTCCCTGAAACATAGCACTTCAGGAATATTTTGACTTCTCATAACTTCACTTCTCCATTTCAATTCTAAGCCCGTTCAAAGGTAATTGGACACTACATGACTTATAATTAACAATCAAATCAAGTCTAAACAAGAATTGATGCAAGAACAGGTTAATTACCTGGATTCAGAAATGACGTGTGTTAAACATTATTTTTTATCTTATTTACCCATCTCTTATATATGAAGAGCAAAAAAAAAAAAAAAAAAAACCACCTTCATATGCTTGATATAGGTTGAGTGATTTATCCTATAAATCTCCACAATACTTAGCTGACTATTAGAATGATTCCTTATTATATTTGTTAACATTAAAATGCAGCATATAGTATATATCCATGCAAAGAACAATAGTAATAATATTCTATTCTAAAACAATAGAAAAATAATTATATTTACTAATTCAACTTTATTTTTTAATTCTTTGTGGAAGCAAGAAAATGAATACGCGAAAAGTTTTTAAATTAAAAAAAAAGATAAAATAACGATAAATTTTATAATTTTTATTTTTTATTAAAATTTTAAACGCATGTGCAATTAAAATTATTCTATTAAAAAGTAATTTATATTATATTGGAATAAAATCTCAATCAATCAATCATTCATGTATTCTAATAATTAGATCTCTATCTATTTAAGATCTATTTGGGATAGCTTTTTTGTTGCTTTGTTGTTCAAATAACAACCATAAATACGTTTGGGTATTACTTCCTTACTGCTTTTCAAAACTTTATAAAACGTCGCCGCTATCCCAAACAGATCCTTAATCTAAATCTCATTTAAAAATACTTCACACAAAATAAATATGATTAAATTATTACTTTGTTTCAATTATTTGATATTATTTTTATTAACTGATTATAATAATGCTATCCATTCAACAAAAGAAAATTAATTATGGATGAATTAGTACATATGTATGAAGATAAGAATGAAATAGTTGAGAAAAATAAATTTAGATTTTATTGTGGATGACTCTTTGCTAATGAAAATATATTAATAAACATTAAAAATGATGTGAATGAAGATGAGATTGAAATAATTGAGAAAAATAAATTTAGATTTTATTGTGGATGACCCAAAAGAATTTGTTAAAGGAGAACCATCTAAATGTGTTGTGGTTAGAAGATATAGTAGGGATGTCATAGATTGTTTTGTATTTTAATTTGAAGTTGATACTAAATCTTTTAAAGAACCATTGCAATATAATTTTTATATTGTATATATATATAAAAGATTTAAATCAAATTGTGAGAAATGATATTTCTCAATATCAAAATTTTATTGGAACAAATGAGATAAATAAAATAAGTGAGATGACTCGGGTTGTATTATTTGAAATAAGACTATGTTAGTTGCATAATGTTACATATAAGTTAAGAGTATAAAATTTGTAGAATCATTTGCATATGTAGAAAGATTAAAGATTAGTATATTGCTCTTTGCTGATGCATGTTTTAGGTATATTAAACTTTTCAGATGGATACCAAGAGTGCATTCCTCAATGAGTTTATTGTCTAAGATGTCTTTGTTGAGTAACATCCTAGCTTTAAGAGCTTTGATTATCTTGATCATATACTTAAATTGAAGAAGGTTTTATATGATTTAGAATAGGCTCCTCATGCATGGTAGAGTAGGTTTAAAATTTTTTTGATTGATCATGGACTTCGAAAGGGAAAAGTTGATACCACCATATTTGTTAAGAATGTAGGAAAAGATCTGATTAATATACAACTCCATGTAGATTACATATTATTTTATATGTATATCATGAGTTCTCATCATTGAAATGATTATGATAGGAGAGCTTAATCTTTTCTTGGGTATTCAAGTGACGCAATATGAAAATTATATCTTTTTTTATCAAATTAAGTGCCCAAATAATTTGATTTAATGATTTGACATGAAGAGATCCAAGCTAAGTTAGTCTCTAAAGAGCCCAACTATAAAATCAAATATAGATTAATCACATAAATTCATTTATGAAAAGTTGTATAAAAGTATGATAGGTTCACTGTTGTACTTTGTTGCCAACATGCGCTTGACATTATGTGTACAATATATCTTTATACTCGTTTTCGAAACAATTCGAAGGAGTCACATCTAGTAACAATCAAGTATATATTTTGTTATTTGATAAGCACAACCAAATTAGATTTTTGGTATAAAAAAATTATTTATCATGTGACTTAGTTGTATATTTTGATGCAAATTAAGCAAGCAACAAAGTTGATCGAAAATGCACTTCATGCATATATCCATTTTTAGGATCATCCATTTGGTCATGGTCTTTCGGGAAGAAAATCTTGTAGTATTATTCACTATATTAGTTGGTAACCTCACTCTTAAGTACACACCCATTTAAGTATGCATCCCGGTTAAGTATGTAAAATTTTAACAAAAATATAAGGTTCAAAATTTTAAACTTAAACATGTCATGAATGGTCGCAGACATAGCTTGGCATGAGGTCGCAGGCGGGGTGGGGCATGAGGTGGCAGACAGGGTGGGGCGTTAGGTCACAGAAGGGGTGGGTCGTGAGGTTGCAGATGGAGCTCAGTGTGCAAATGGAACGTGTGGCTTGTGAACAGGAGCGGAACCCTCGACAATAACTAAGTACCCAGTACCTACCAGTTAGATGCGTCAACATCGTACATTATCGGGAGGTTACTGTATTGTGACATCTACAAGTTCAATATATGGATTGACCTATTCTAACTTGATTGAAAAATACCATAATAAGAGGATTTGGGGAGGAAGAATGTGATTTTTAGCTGCTTTTGGTTTTTTCCAGCCATCAGCCCAGTTCAAAAAATTGTTTGGATCAAAGTATGTCACATTATGTATATCTTAATTTTCAAAAATACAAAGTTTTTATCAAATTTATTTATCAATTTTTTGTTTCCATGAGAAAAAAATGAGGATAACTTTGGACTAGCAATACTTTCACCGCATAATTTTTTATATGTTATAGATATTACGATTATGCATATTTTGAATAATTTCTTAAAATTTTACTATAGGGTTTTAGTACTTGTGTGATTTTTATTGAATAAAAAATTATGTGGACTCTAAAAAATAGTATTGTACTATGATAAAAATCTTAAAATACTATGATAAAAATCTTAAAATAATTTGTGTACAATCCATGATAATTTGAATATTTTTTAAAAACATGTATTTTTTTCCTAGCAGGATTTTCTATTGCCTACCATTAGAGAAAACTGTGCAATTCTGACACATGCTTAATTATGCTTTAATTATTATAATATGATTAAAAAATACATATGTGGTTAAATAATATCTATTATAAGTCATAAGGGGCCAGATTCCTTGAAGATTTTATCTATGCCACAAAATATTATAGTTTCTATAAGGCATGTTCTGGTGGCTATAAAGCTATGTTCTAGTGCCTATGGGCATGCTCTAGTGTCATAAGCGCAAACGGGAGAAATAAAGGGCCATAATCCTTTAAGATTCTATCTGAGACCAGGATATGTGATATGAAATATTTTATGATATATAATGTTATATAATTTATCTGTTCAATATGGTTATCTGCTCAATATTATTATTTAAATAAATTGGACTATTTTTATACTTTTATTTTTTTTCTTAGTATAGATAGTGATTTATTAAATTGTATTTAACTAATTTTGAATATTCAGTAAAAATTTTAGTTTTTTTTTTTGGAAATTTGGAATAATTTTTTGTTGTTTGCAGAGTTATTGCAACTCATTATAGTTTGTTTATAGTTTTTAGTCTCTAGGAAAGAGAAGGAGAATGTGGATTAATAGTTAAGGATTGATCAGAGTTTATATATTTTTTTATATTTTGATTTTTGTATAATCATGACTAGTTTATTATTTAATTTTATAGTTTCTACATGTAGCCATATACGACAGTGTAGATATAGTTTGATGAAATAAGAAAAATAATCTTATGGATGAGTCTATTTTTAGTATTTAAATATTTTATAGTTTCTACATGTAGCTTTGTAGTCTGTAGTTTATCTAAAATAAATATTAAAAGATAATCTAAAATATTCATATTTGTCTATCATAGCTCAACACGATAAGACATGTCCTGATCAGGTTGAGTTGTGACAAGTGTTTTTGGTATCATAGAACTAATTTTGGAATAGATCATAAAACAAAGCCATTGGAACTGATATGTACGTAAATTGGGATAGTTTTAAGTCTATCTAAGTATTTATTTTTGTTTATTTTATGTACATGTATATTTAGTTGTATATTTTATGTGATTATGGATCCTCTTGACCTAGATATAACAGACAGACAGAGTAGCAGACAAAAAACTCTTGTACATAATACAACTCTAATAATGGGTTATAATATAATTTCATAGTTTGCTAGTTTGATAACCCAGATGATGGGTAAGGCACAAAATAAGGTTCTTGCTGTGAGATCTAATGATGTAAATATTTTTGAGATTAAAGCCTTGGAGGTTTGAGGGTACTATTGAGCCTAGAGTAGTAGAGGACTGGTTGAGGAGGCTAGAGAAGACACTTGATGATATATAATATCCTCCTAACATGAAAATACCGCTAGCATATTTTCTATTAGATGGCGAGGTTAAGTGCTAGTGGATGGGCTAGCAGAAGAAAAAAAATTGTGGAGATTGAATTCTCTTATTTGTTGGGAGGAGTTCTCTTACCTATTTAGAGCATGGTTTTTACCACCTTCTACACAACAAATTGGCCAGGTGTGCACTGTAGCTAGTTAGCACTCTAACAAAGAAGGGCTATAGATTTTTTAGGGGACTTCGAGACAGTCTGTGATAATTAACCACTAAGACCATTTCACATTTTTTATTTTTTGAGCTTGTGAAGAGAGATCATAAGATAAAGAATGATCTGATGGCTACTCAATAGCGGTGAATTGCTAGTAAAAAGAGGTTCAATGGTGAGACTTATGGTAATGGCTCTTTTAGGAAAAAGAGCAGCTTTGCTCCTAAAGATTTTAGGAGAGGAGGATAGCCAGAATATATAGCAACCTTTAGCATTGGCACCATAGCTAGTATTTGTTCTATTAATGGGCACATGTGTGCCATAGTTGTGGCATAAGTCACTTTGGTCAATGCTATTGAGTGACTGGCCAATTTTTTAAATATGGATAGACGGGACACATGATGGCTAAGTATCCAAAGGCAGGATTTGATCGACGATTTATGCCCATGTCTGAGAGTTCTATTAGACCAGTAGGGAGACCGAGGATAATTACACTTTATCCATTTCCTATGAGTTTTGCTAGTAGAGGTAGTAGTTCTGGTTTGGTGGTAGGTACACCATCTAGCCGTGGTCAGGCAGAGTTTGGTAGTATTATTACTCTAACTCCAGTTCAGCCATGTATATACAATTTGACTCAGTAGGTGTCTCGTGGTTCTCTAGATGTAGTGATAGGTATGACTTATATTTTTTATCAACCATGTCATATTTTATTCAATTCTGAAGCTAGACATTAATTTCTTTCTAAGAATTTCTTTGATTTACTACACTAGCCTTCAGTTGTAATACCTATTTCTTTTTTTATTTCCCTTATCGATTGAAGATGATATTTTAGCTAGTAGATTCTATTTATGTGATATTGATATTTTTGATAAGAAGTGCAAAATCCAGTTTGATTTTATTATCCATTTTTCAAATAATGTTATTTTGGATATAGACTGGTTAATTCAGTACTAGGCTCAAATTGATCATAACTTTAAAAAAAGAGTTTTTTTTTGTGGTGAAAGTTGTGTATTTTAGGGAGCTAGAGGTATTTCATTTTGTCTAATTTTTGATATGAAAGTAGATAGATTATGAAAGAAGAGTTTCGTGGTATTTCTAGCATCAGTCTGGAATATGAGTATAGATTATGGTTCTCTTTCTAATGTCATAGTATAAGAATTTCTTGAAGTATTTCCAGAGAAGTTAGCCAATTTTCCATTGGACAGAGACAAAGAGTTCTTTATTGATATATTTTAGGTACATCCTCGATATTTAAAGCTCTGTATAGGGTGGCACCTAAGGAGCTTTAAGATTTTAAGGTTCAACTTCAAGAGTTAGTTGATAAGGGATTTATTTGTCCTAGTATATCTCTATGGGGAGCACTTTCTGTTTATGGAAAAAAGGATGATTTGATGTATATGTACATTGACTATAAGGAATTAAATAAAATAAATATCAAGAAAAATATTTACAATAGATTGATTATCTTTTCAATTAGCTTCCAAAATCTTCTATATTTTTTAAGATTGATTTACGATTTGTATACTATTAGGTGAAGGTAGAGAGGCTGATGTGATGAAGATAGCTTTCAATACTCAGTATGAATACTATGAGTTCTTAGTCACACCATTTATGGTGACAAATTTACTAGCAGTCTTTATGGATATGATGAACTAAGTAATAAGAGATTCTTTGGATCAATTATTTATTATTTTCATATATGATATTCTGGTATATTCTGCTTCTGAAGAAGATCATGTCAAACATCTGAGGATAGTTTTGGAGACTTTGAGGTAGCATTATCTTTTTTCCAAAGTCTCCAAGTATGAATCCTGGTTGTGGATTATTTCTTTTTTAGGGCATGTGGTTAGGACTGATGGTATCTTTGTAGATCCCCAAAATGTTCAGGAAGTTACTGATTGGTCGAGGCCTGCTACTATATTTGAGGTATGTAGATTCCAAACTATGGCTGGATATTACAGGAAATTTGTAAGAGAATTTTCTTTAATTTCTACACCTCTGACAAGACTACTTTAAAAGTCAGTATATTTTGTCTAGACACCAGAGTATAAGGATAGCTTCAAGAGATTAAAGGATTGCTTAACTTTTGCTTTAATTTTGGCTCTTCTGTCTAATATAAAAGGATTTAAGGTATTTTGTGACACTTCATTGAGAGGTTTGGAGTGTATATTGATGCAACACGATAAAGTTATAGCTCATGCTTATAGACAATTGAATTCACATGATAAGAATTATTCGACACATGATCTAGAGTTAGCTATTATTATATTTGCTTTGAAAATTTGATGGCATTACTTATATAGAGTAATATATAGGATCTTTACTGACCATTAGTATGAAATACATATTTACTCAAAAGGTTTTAAATCTAAGATAAAGGAGATAACTTAAGTTTATTAAAGACTATGATCTGACTATTTAGTCTCAGTTTTGTAAGGCAAATGTTGTGGTAGACACTCTAAGCAGGAAATATTATAATTGGAGATAATTTTTTCTACTAATTAGGATTTTGATATATTGCCTCAGATGATTATTCAACATTCTTTCTAAAAAAGTATTCATAAATCTTAGAAATTAGATACATAGTATCCAAAGTTGATTGATTTAATCCAAATACATTGCCTCTGATAATTATTCAACCTACCAAAGCCTTCTTTTGATGAGTTGGTAGATAAAGTTACAGATGTTCTTCATTTCTTAGATGTGCTTGAAAAAAATAATTAGATAAAAAAGTCATTTCTTTTTTTTTTTGAAAAGAAAGCTATAGCTTGCTATATTAAAAAGCAATAAAAAAGAACATACAAAGATGATTCCTTCTTCAAAAATGTCTAGTCAGTAATGGTGATCATCAATAATCATATTACCAAGAATATCTCAATAATATTAAAGAATGCCTAAAACCTTTATCAATGATTAACAAAATAGAGCGTCATTACAATAAATAAAGGTTGGCCTGATCAATAATAGCAAATGGTAAGAAATTAAAACTACAATAATCTGATTTTAATATTATTTTCTATAAGAATAGATTGTGGGTTCCTATGTTTTATGATCTAAGGAGAGAGATTCTACATGAAGATCATTTACTAGAAAGATATATTTTGGTAGCTAGATTAAAGAAGGATGTGACAGATTCTGTGTCAAAGTGTGAAGCCTGTTAATTATTGAAGGCAAAGCATCAAAGACCATGAGGTATTTTGCAATCATTACCCAATTCATAGTAGAAGTGGGAAGATATCACTATAGATTTTACTATGTGTTTTCCCAGGTCAAGATAAGGATATGATGCTAGCTGGGTTGTTGTTGATCGACTGACAAAGTTAGCACATTTCATTCTGATATGATAGTATAATTTCATAGATAGATTGGCTCAGGTATATGTGCGGGAGATCATCCGACTGCATGAATACCAAAGGTTATAGTATTTGATAGTAACAACAGGTTTATCTCAGGACTGTGGAGAGATATTCAACAAAGTTTGGGAATTAAATTGCATTTTAGTAGGACTTTTCATCCAAAGACATATTGATAGTGTGAGAGTAGTATACATGTATTGGAGGATTTTCTAAGACTGTATTCTTAATTTTGGTAGCAATTAGAAAGATCATATTACTTTGATTGAGTTTACTTACAATAATAGTTTTCAGCAAGTATAAGTATGGCTCCATATGAAGCTTTGTAAGGTAGGAAGTGCATGACTCATTTGACTTTGATAGAGGTGGGTGAGAGACATCTTATTGGTTTAGTCTTAATTGATGATGCTTTGAAAAGATTCATTTGATTAGAGATAGTTTAAAGGTTGTACAGCATAAGCAATGGTAGTATTTTGAAGCTAAGTATCAGGTTGTTGAATTTTAGCTATGAGATTTTGTATATGAGAAGATCAAGCCGATAAAAAGCATTAACAGATTTAACAAGGAAGGGAAGTTAAGTCTAAGGTATGATGTACCATTTTAAGTTATTAAAATGATTGAGAAAGCTACCGAAATGTTACTATTATCAAATCATATGTTAGAAATTCATAATCCACATCTCACTTCTAAAAAAATGGATATTTGATTATAAAAATTGGATATCTACCAAGGACATTGAGGTACTTCTAAATATGAGCTATAGGGAAGAACAAAAAATGATTTTATCCTATAATGTTAGAAAGTTATGGAATAAACAGATTCATATGCTTTTAGTTCAATGAAAGAACAAGGATGAAAGAGAAACTTCTTGAAAAAAAGTCTGAGATATGACAACTGTATTCTAATTTATTTTTGTGATATGAGATCTAAATTTTAAAATACATAGGACAACATTATTTAGGAAGGGAGAGTTGTGACACATGCAGGTTCATATTAAACTCACTTTTTCAAGAGGTTGACCAAACTCAAATGAATTAATCAAATTGAAAACCACATTTAAATCTAAAATTCCAAACAAAAATTCAAGGTCAAGGGCCAATGTCCTATGATCTTCTTGGGCAATTTTTCAATCACCTTAAAACTCAATCAAATGACCCTCAATTCCTGATTTATTAATTGAATATATATTAGGCATGTTCATAGGGTCAACCCTCAAAATTTGAGGCCAATCTGAGACCTCTAACCCCAAAAAACTTGATTTAAATCTATTTACACCCTATTCTCCTAGACTTAGCATCTTGTGAAATTTGACATTGTTACCTTTCCCAAAGCCATTGAATATGATAAATTCATCATTATGATAAGTAAAACCCAAAATTGTACTTTGGTGGACCCTGGTTGACCAAGAGTTGACTAGGGGTCCAAATGACCAAAATGCCCCTTAAGGGCAAAATTGAACTTTTCTCCAAACTTCAACATGGCTCAATCAAACCAATCTATGGAACATCTTCTAATGCATCCTAGACATTATTAGGAGTGCATTGAACCCAACCCCAAGGTTTGATTTGACCAGGTTGACCAAGTTAACCATGGTTGACCAAAATGCCCCTTAAGGGCCTAATCATACATTTCATGTAAGGGGACCTCACTATTATATGGGACCACCTCCATTAGATTCAAAGGGTCATTTTGAATTTTTTGGGCCAAGCTCCAATCCTTGATTTGACAAAGTAAATCATACACCTAACCAAGGTCAAATTCAATCTTTCAAACAACCTCAAACATAATTAGCCATACATAATTATTCAATTGGATATTTTAAGCATGCCAATATTCTCCCTAAGTCAAATCCCCCATTAATTTGACTTGGTTAAACCAAATGGAGGGGTAAATCCCTATTATACTTCCATGTATTTGACTAAGAATACAATCCCATGGCTCCAAATATTTGGCCACTCACCCAAGTAACCAAATACACCCTCCTAGAAGCCACCTCAACTTCATTGACTAATTTGAGTAGTCAAACAATTCACTAAGCTTTCAAATGAGCTTAGGTGGACAAGACACATTAGCAATCCTAACTCTCCAACAAATATGTTCAAACTTGTCAGCCCAAATCCTTCTTAAAGGAAGCCTAATCCACCCCCTTTAAACTAAGCCATGCATTGGTTTAGCCAAAAGGAGGAAAGTAAGTGGTACCCTCATTATATGAGCCAAAGAGTCTCACTCAACCTCATGCAGTTTCCCTGGCATTCTAACATCCTTAGACATGTTGCAAGCATCCAATGGAGAGCTCAAATCAATCTATGTTCTCCATTTCAAAAGCAAGGGTTAAGGAGGGGGAAAACCTAAAGCCTAAGGTTCATTCTAATTCTAAATATTGTCTTAGTAGCCTCCACTCTAGAGAACTCTTCCTCTAGCTTCTCCAACATCTTCTCTACTTCCTCCCATCATTTCTTCACCATTTCTAAGCCCTCAAACCATGTTTTGTTGAAGAGATAGGGATCTAGAGAGAGAAAGGAGACATTTCAACACAACTTTCAAGCTATCTATAACCAGGACCTAACATCTTTTGTAAAACTGGAGAGGAAATCACCAGATGTAAAGGGAGCCTAAGAAGTAAAAAATTCATTCATTGGTTTGTGAGATATCTTGACTTTTAGTTAAAATTTTAATTTGAAACCACTCAAAATCTATAATGCATGGATCCTCCAAACTATAGTTATCAGAAGATTAAGACATCATGAGTTTGTGTTTCAAACTTCATAGAATTTTGTTTAGTACTTTTAAAGTTATGGGCATTTAAAATTTTAGTTCATTTTGAACTAGAAGGTTCTGTTAGATCATAACCGTCCGATTGCGATACATGCTCGAGTGGACGGTCTAAAGAGCGTCAAATGACATCACTCGTCCACGGATAATAAAACATATCTCCCACAATTTGATTCCCGTCAACATGGCTAGATATGGACCATCGAATATCATGTTATTTGATCCAACAGTCCTTGATTCGATGCTGATGTGGTTTGTGATCATGATGGTGTGGCGCTGCATCATGCAAACTTTGCCAGTGATAATGCCAGCCATTTTTTTAATAAAATGAATTCAAAAATACATTTAAAAGCCCAAAATTTGAAAGTTCAAAGTAAATCTATTTTTCACCAAATTTGATGATTTTGGTGTCACTTAAAAGGTCTTAAGACCTAATTTATTTTAAAAATAATTTTAATGAATTTTGATTAGTGAATTATGATAATCTTGTCATTATTTAAATTTAAATTTTAGTAATTTTCTCATGATCCAAACTGGATTCATTTTTTGGTGAAATGTTTTACCACTTTAGGCATCCCCATTAATTTTTATAGGTCTAGGTGTGCTCAAGATTATTGTGGTGTGAATTTGCAAAGTGATAGGTCCATTTTGAACCCAAAACTTTGAAAATTCATAATTCCCCAAATTTGAATGATTAGGGCATGATTTTTTTGTGGTGTGATTGAATGTGTGTGTCAGGGTTAGATGAACCTAAACTTGGACCCATTGGAACTAGTTGTACCTAGAAAAAATTACTAAGGATAATATTTAGAAAAGTTAAAAATATTTTTAAAAATTACCCACATGCCCAAAAAAGATAAAACTCTGGGGCATTGAACTTTGGGATATTATAAACCCTAGGTTTTAATTTCATTGAATTTTGATGTCATTAGGTCAAAAAATTAATCAAACATAAAATCAACCGATTTAAGGGGCCTCAAACTTCCCAAAAATACAAAAAATCTAAATTAAATCTAAAAATTACAAATATTATACCAATTTTTTTATAATTAAATCCTTTATCCAAGAAAATTAAAAACTCTATAATCAACTTCAAAATTCATCTTAATTTATAATTAAGAAAAAATTACTAAATTTATTAAAATTAATAATTAAAAATTATAAAAAAAATTTAATTTTTAAACACTTGAAAATGATTCAATATGCCATCCCTGACTCTTGGGAGTGATTTCAAAGAGTTTGAAGTGAGTTTGGTGCAAAAATAAAATAACATCCTTAATTAACAAATTAAATAATTCAATTAAATAACAAAACTTTAAAAATTCATAACTAATACTAGAAAATTTCAAATTAAGCAAACTCAAAAGCATTGGACTTCTTTTAGGGTCTAATATTTATAAAAATACAAAATTTCTAGAAATTACTAAAAATCTAAAGTCTACTATTTGGTTAATCATAATTTAAAAACATAATTAAACTTTAAAAAATTATAACTAATTCTAGAAAAATTCAAATTCAGCGAACTTAGTATCATTTTTCTCAACTCAGGGTCTAGTATTTATGAAAAATATGAAAACTTACAGAACTTGATCAAAATAAAAAAAAAAAATTGGACCCTTCGTTTAATGAATTAAAATAATTCATAGAAAGCCAAAAATTAAATAAGTGACTAAAATTATATGAAAACATCAATCCAATCGGTACAATTAGTTAACCAACCTAAAAATACACAACAAATCTCCCATTGATGGAATTTTTAGGATGAACTACATTGAGCTATAGGGCTATGTATCCTAAGGAGGTCTGGCTACCTCGAGCTCATTATGACAACTCCACGAACAAATTCAATGGAGTGTAAATGTATAAAATACACTAATTATTAATTAGTTAATCAAAATTAAATAATTAAAATAACTATATCGACTAGGTTTTTAGGGTAAACTACTTCAAGCTGCGGAGCTAATTGTCCTAATGAGGCCTGGTTCATCAAACCCGTTATGACAATTCCATGAACCAATTAATGGCAAACAAAAAATAACTAATGTAAAGAGTTAGATTAATAATCAATTACTTAAAAAGTCCTTACACCGTAATTTCAACCAATTAAATTAATTAAAAAACCTTGATTACTACTAAGTAATCGGAGCCCATGGGGTTATTAAATTAGCCTTAATGAGGTTGTAATTAAAAAGCCTCAGGGCACTTGGTGTAAATAGAGGCAGTAATCACTCAATAATTAAAATTCATCCTAAAATAAATATTAATGTACTAATACTTTAACTTGAATTAAATCCCCTTTGATCTATAACAAAGAAAAAAACACTAAAAAACTTAACAAATATCCAACATATGACACATCTAAGCCGCACAGTTTAATGCACATAGTTTAGATGTTTTGTTAGGATAACCACTCATAGTTTTATCCTATGTTTGTATTCTTTCTTTTTCTGCTCCTTGTGTACCAAGGTTTTGAAGAGTTTTTACTAAATACTGGTTGTAATGAATTGATTGATGTGATGTCACTTGATGTGCTGATTTTTATCATGCAATCTATTATCTAAATTGTTGGGCGATAGATTTTCCTAGGTTAAGATGATCTAGATGTTAACAAAGTATTATGCAGGTGGACAAGCCCTAGTAGAGTTAAAAAGGTGGCTAATTAAATATGAGTAACTAATTTTATACATTGTTTTAAATTTTAAGCCCCCTAAAAATCATAAGACCATGGACAAGTGTGTTTTATGCTCAAATGAGAGCAATTATGTCTAATTTGATATATATAAATGCTTGAGATGTTTATGATTTTATATGTGAATTGCCTAGGATAACCATACAGATTATATTATAATCTTTTTATTTATATGTAATTTGAATTTCATGAGTTATAAAAACTTTAAATGAAATATTATCTATCGAATTTATAGTCCAAAGAGGAGGAAAATATTTCTTAGGGGAGAGTTCCTTTCATTTGGGGATTCAAATTATGATGAATTGAAAATCCAAAGAGGAAGGAAACATCCCTTTGGGGAGGAATTCTTTCCATTTGCATACTTGGACCTGATGAATCTGAGCTCACAGAAGAGAGGAAGATGAAGAAATAAAAACTTGAAAAAAATATCCCATTTTAAAAGTACTTGCATCTTCTTTAGAGTTAGAATATGGGTTATTGTCAATTGTATATGACCACTTTTAATTTTTAAAACCCCGGGTTGTAATTAAGTGGTATTTGTCATATGGACTTTTTAATTTACTTGATATATTTTGATCATGTGATCAGATTGTTGTGTATACTTTTATGCATTAGGAGTTACATAAATCTTCATAGGTTTCTTTCTTACATTGCAATTGTATTTTAGCCTGGATGCAATTAGGCTCTCAAAGGATAAATTTCTACTCATAACTAAATAAAATATTTAAACTGACCTAAACAGATAAATTGATCAAAGAAGTAAGCTCGAGCATGCTGAGTGTCTCATGCTTGCATATTTACCTTCCTTCCTTACTTGGTACCTCTTTACCTGTAGGTTGTGACAAACTACCTAGCCTATTAGGATGGAGCTCTATATAGGGGACGCCGTGCAATTTCTAAAGAAAAATTTATTTTCTATGCCAAATTTTTAAACAACTCCATATTACTTATGTATATAAGGTCAATCAGCATGCGTTGTACTAGAAACTAATTAAATTGATAAAATTTTAAATTGCATTCAAGAATAATCACGCTACATAATTAAAGGGACCAATTATTACATTCTCTAGACATCAGCCCCAATTCCTCAAAACTTATGTAAGAATCCTGCCGATCTTTAATAACGATCGGGCTCATAATTTTAAGGTACCTACATAGTTAACTGGCTCACCAATCCAGGCTGAAGTAAGTTCAGATTTATATGTGTTTAGCTAGATTTGGGCCATTATGGTTTAGTGCCTAACCTAAATTTAGGATCCAAGGCAGACCTAAAATCATAAATCTCCAATTTTAGAAATATAATCACAACATTCTAATAAATTGCCAACTCAAACTAATTTTTTTCCTAAATCAAAATATAAAGCCAAATATCTAGGATAGATATGGGTGTTTCTGAATTATTTCAGAATCCCGAGACACCTCATACCATTTCTCAATTGGCCTTCAAAAATAAGTGTTCAAAGTTTGATCTAGTTTCATATGGAATTCCAATATAATTCCTTTGATGTCACTTCTTGAAATCTCATAACTAAGACTTTTACTACTATTTTAATCGAGAGTGTTTGTAAGAAGATTAATAATTTTTACGATATAATTAACTATGAAGGCTTGTCTTCATAGGAGATTTAAATACCCCAGATCAATTTAAAAATTAATTAATTCTCTTTAGAAAAATTAAGAAAATCAATGACATTCATTATCGTCATATTCAAACGATTGATGGTTGGTGATATCCTCCCCTTTCTGGTGAAATATATTACTCACTATCAATATGCTTGAGTATGAAATTAATGGTACACATATAAGAATTATTGTAGTTAGATATACATGTGAGCATCATTTTGACCCTGTGGGATTATTTGTAGTTCATTACAATGATCTAACTATGATAACTAATGATAAAGCATCCTAACTATCATAATCAAATGAATAATTGGATGTCATGTTGATTCTTTAAAATCATATATAATTCATTCCTAAATTTTATTATGGTAGTTTGGATGAGACTTCTAGTTTCGTAATATAAACCTATTAGGAAATGATATTGTCACCTTCCAAGATGATATATCGTTCATAATGACTAGTTCGATTACAAAACTAAAAGAAATTTAAGGTTTTTATAATTTCAAATTTTCCCAAAGAATTTATAATTTCAATTGCTTTGCATCTTTCCAAAGAAAAAATAGTGTTTGCATCTACATTGACATGTTATGTCCTGATTAGAAAAAGCTACAATAAGTGGATTTAGGGGGGAAGAATAGGTTTTTTAAGCAGCTTTGGGTTGTTTTAAGCTGTCGAGCCAATTCATAAAATTATCGAGATCAAGGTAAGTCATATTATGCCTATCTCAAATTTCAAAAATATGAAGTTTTTATTAAATTTTTAAATCAAATTTTTATTTCTGTTAGCAAAAAATGCGGAAAACTTTGCATAGATAAAACTTTCATCCCATAACTTTATATATAATATAGAGATTATGATTATGCATATTTTGAATATTTTTTTAGAAATTTTACAATAGGGGTTTTGGAATTTATGTTATTTTTATTAAATAAAAAATTATCTGGACTTTGAAAAATAGCTTTATAATACGATAAAAATCTTAAAATATTATTTTACACAATCCATGATAATTTGGTTATTTTCTTAAAAATATTCATTTTTACCTAGTAGGGTTTTTTGTTGCCTACCTTTAGAAAAACTATATAATTTGGACACATGTTTAATTAAGCTTTAACTATTATAATATGATAAAAAAGGTGCATAAATTATTAAATAATATCTGTTGGGTGACATAAGGGCCTTTTTTTCTTGAGATTCTATCTGGGTCAGGGTATATTATAATGCATATAAGACATATTCTGGAGGCTATAAAGCCATGTTATTGTAGCTATAAGTCATATTCTGATGCATACGGGCATGTTTTAGTGTTACAAACACAAAAGGGAGCCATAAGGGGCCAAAAATATTTTGAGATCTATCTGGAACTAGAATATGTGATATAAATTATTCTATAATCTGGTAAATATTGTTATTTGAATAAGTTGGATAACTATTAATGCTTTTATTTTATTTCTCAATACATACAGTGATTTATTAAATTGCAATTAACTAATTTTAAATATTTAACAAAATATTTAATAAAAGAATTTTGAAAATTTAGATCAACTTATACGTCCTGTTGAGCTGTTATAGCTCATTACAGTTTGCTTGTGATGTTTAGCATTTAAGGATTCAAGGGGGGCCAAGGGGGGTTTGTGCCCACCCTAAAAAAAAATGCAATGTCTAATTAAGGCTTTAAAAAAGTCTTAACATATGGGGTAGGTAATTGTAGGGACTTCTCGTGTGTGGGTGTGAGAAGTTCTTAAAGGATTATTTTTTCCCTGAAGAATTTTGAAAATATCTAATTCACCTTCCCCCCCCCCCCAGTTAGTCTCAAACTAGTTCTTAAAGGTTTAACAACCTTCATGAACTTTCACCATCAACATTCTAAGCTTTGATAATTTAAATGGGGTTTTATTGAAATAGGGGGCATGGGAGCCATGCTATAAAGTGAAATTGGGGTGTGTGTGTGTGTGTTATATTACTATCGAAGTCTCAACTCTACAATTGTCTTTACATCCAATAGTTGATCATATGATATATAGTTTCACACGTGACCCAAGAGAGGGTGAAGTTAGTATTTAATCATTTTAATCAAATTATACAATTGATTTTATTAATATTATTTTAATTATTAGTGATATATCACCAAAAAATATCTTGATCGGGCATGAATCTCGAGGCAAAGTTTAATCGAAAGCCTCTAAAGTAAGAAGTAAAATGGGGATGAGAGAGAGAGATGAAGGATGAAAACTCTAACTTCTATACAAAAGAAGGACACTTGTACTTAATATAAGAGGTTACTTATTCAAGATAGTAGAATGCCTTAACTATAAAAAAGTTACAGGAAGAAAAGAGGGAGAAAAGTACAATTTCTCTCATGTCCTAAGAACATAATTTTTAGCAGAAAGAGAAAGGAGGAATATTTTGTAAGGAATAGGAATATTTTAAAAATACTTCAAGAATATCTCAAGAATAAAATTATTTTGAGAATATTCAAAAAGAGAAATAATATATATATATATATTAACAAAAGGATCGTTAAAAAATAAGAAAAAGGGCGCAGGTCCCATAAATAAAATAACAACAATTTTCTATTAAAAAAAAGAAGTGGCAACACTTTAGTCATCGCCCGTACCAAAATTTTTTTTTGTATCCCATGCGCAAAAAAATAAATAAATTAAAACTAAAATCACAGCCAGATAACCAACTGCATTGCTCATGGCTGCACGCCCTAAGGGCCAGTTCGGCCGTCTACACCGGACATTCAGAATCAAAACTTTTTGGGGTCATCAAAACATTTTTCAACATTTGAATCCAATTTTGACACTTTCGATCAATTTTGATTTTTTTAAGAGTAATTTTTTAATAATTTTTGCTCCAATTAATGTGCCAACTTTTGGACATTTTCAGTTTACAATTAAAAATATTTTACTTTGTTCACAACCTCGAGAGGAGATCCATGTTGATGTCCTGAGAGCGATTATGCCTCATAATTATTTGAAAATTATAATTTCACATTTAAAAAATTTATAGAGCTACGATATGTATTTTCAAGCCAGAAGTCATTGAAAGTTGGCACCAGTTCTACAAATTTTGATGTCTACAAATATTTTTAAAATTTTATATTAGTCTGGCACGACTGTCGTGGCAAAACTGTTAAAAACTTCCAAAATTAAATTTGGAATCATATGAACTCCGATTTCAACAAACTTATAGTCGAACTAAACGCCTCAAAAGGATGAACCCAATAACATCAAACTTGATTTAATCCAAGCCAAATGGGACCAAATCAACAACTTAAAGCACATTTAAAAGAATTAAACTATAAATTGGATGACCAAATGATTTTTAAACGTAACATGATTATAGCGGAATCGAGCGGCTTAAAAAGACAAATCCAATGAGCCCAAGATCGTTGAATTTTGATATCAATAAGACATTCAAATACATAGTAAACAATCCATAATCAAGGGATCAATAGCAGTCGTCTATTCAAACCACTCCCAACGTACCTTTGATCTCCCTCCTATTTATTGGCCATGCCACTCTCAGAAAACTATAAATAGACCCCTCATTCCTCATGGAAAGGGGAGGGAAGTGAGAAAACAGGAGAGAAAGGGATGGAAGCAAGGAAGAGAAAGAAGTGAGAGAAATTAGAGTTTTGTTTCCACCATATTCTTCCTCGACCATCGTTGGACTTTTTCCTGGCCACCTACTAATATTGAATTTCTTCCTTGCCATCAACTGACATCGGACTTCTGGTTGGCCACCAAATGATGACATATTTCCTCCTAGCCATTGACTGATTCCAGACTTTCGCCCGGCCATTGATTGACACTAGACTTCCATCCGGCCACTTACTGTGGTCTTTCCGACCTCCATTATCAGACAACAGCCTTTTTGACCACCATCGTCCACTGACTACAATCCATATGACCTCTATTGTTTGTCAACTATGAATTTTGTGACTTCTGTCACTAGACAATGATTTATATGATCACTATCGCGCACTGGCTATGATCCTTCTGACCTTCGTTGCTAGACAATAGTGTTTCCGACTATTATCACTCGTCAATTATGATCTTTGTGACCTATATTACCCATCGATTATAGACTTTTCAACCTCTGTCGCCCGTCGACTATGATCCTTTTGACCTTAGTCAACAAACTATGGCTTTTCTGACCTTTGTCACTAGAGTAGCATCTTTAAGACTTCTTTCACCCGCAACTACGATCCTTCTAACACCCATCATCAAGCAATAGATCTTTTTTACCACTATTTGAAAGTTCGCTAGGGATGCTAAGCCCTTAAGAATTGGCCCAAGGCTAACCAAGAGGGGGGGGGGGTGAATTGATATTTTAAAAAATCTTCTTACAATCAAAGCACAATCACAAACCCACCACAGAAATCAAAGTGCGGAAAAATAAATGCAAAATCAAAACAAAGAAAGATCACACCATATTTATAGTGGTTCGGTCAACTCGACCTACGTCCACTCCCCGGAGGCGCCCTCAGAGTATTGCACTACAAAAGTGACTCTCCTTTTTCTTCCATAGCAAGGCGGAGAAGCCCTCACAAAAACTCCTTTCCGTCAACCCCGGTGAGGCAGAGAACCCAACTCATCCTCCTGAAGAGAACAGCTTCCTCCTGCAGAGAACACAACTCTTTTTGCTTCCTCCTGAAGCTGGTAGAGAACCTCGACCAATTACTGAAGCTTACCTCCCTTGAACCCCCAAGGACAAAGGTCGAAGACTAGAGAAGACGCCTTGGAACCTTTCTTGGAGCAACCTTTGTGAATCCCTCTCAGAAACTCCCCCTTACAAGTTCCTCCCTCTCTCTCCCCTCTCCTCTTGGTTCTCTCAGGTTAAGACAGCATCTAAAGGTCTCTTTGCATGAGAAAATTCGGGTCCTTTAAATAGAATTTTAAGAACCGTCATTATCATCCAGAAAGATAGGGAATATCGTCATGACCGATCAGTACAAAATAAGTTCAATCAGCAAGGATGATTTGTAATGATCAGAAAAAAAATGGTTACATTGTCCAGGACGATACAATATCGTCCTGGCCATTTAGTTCAAATTTGAGTACAATCATCTTGAACATCGCCTGGAATAGAGTTTGGCCGATGTCAATCATCCAGGACATTATCCCGTCCGATCCTGTGATCGGCCCGGTCGATGTGATCGTATCAATCAACCTTAATTACTTTTCATAATTATTAGACTAATTTAGGCATAATTGTGCTGCATCGTCCAGGCCGATGTATAGATCGTTCTGGTCGATGTCCTGAAATAAAGATTATCTAAATTGATCATGACGGCTGAATCTTTCTGATTTGAGCCTATCGTCCTGGCCGATACAAGGATCGTCCATGATGATGTACTTAATGACGACTGCTTAACTAGGATGCCCTAATTAGGGTTTCTATTTTTAGTAGGATCATCCTGACCGATATCAGCATCGTTCATGCCGATATACTCAAAACAGAAAAACACAGAAAACCCCTCAAGTGTATGTGTGCAAGGTTACTTAGTATCAAGAACCACTTTTACAAATGATTCAAGAAAAAGAAAAATATTACAGACTGACTCAAACTAAATCTGCTCAATCTTGAGCTGGTCTTGAGTTGCATTAGATCTTGTGGACCTGAAAAGTCAGTAGGCAAGGCAGTCGTAGAAAAAATATGAATGTTTGCTATCATCAAAAGTCTAATCCATAATCTCATATTCGCAACACTATTAACCATTGACTACAATTTTTTTGACCTCAGTCGCCAAACTATAGCCTCCTAACCTCTCCGTCGCTAGATAATGGTCTTTCTAACCACTGTATCCCGCCAACTATGATCATTTTGACCTCTGTCGCTACACAATTATCTTTCTAACCACTGTCATCCACCAACTATGGTGTTTCTAACTTTTTTTTTCCCATCGACTACAGTCTTTCTGACCTCTATTGCCACCCAAATACGGTCCTTCCAACCTCAGTCGCAAGACTATGTTTTTTCCGACCTTTGCCACCATAATACGATCTTTTCGACTTCTGTCACTCATCGACTACGGCCATTCTGATCTCTATTATCATACTATGGTCTTTTTTTTACCCCCGTCGCCAATCGACTACGATCATTTTGACTATCGTCCTCCTACTACGACCTTTCTGACCTTTGTTGCATGCAAACTATGGTCTTGCCAATAAAACAAACATGTCATTATTTATTCTTCCAATTTCCACCATGTATTGCATTTTATATTATGCATATTTCTACATCAAGCCAAGGCCTCCCCCCAAGGAAGGGCCTCCTTTGTAATCGACTGTAAACATTAGTTGATTCATTCAAACTTGGTCAGACCCCATAGTTTTTCCCCCTTTTCATAGATTTCTACATGAAAACTCTAGTGTCTCTTATGAACACAACACCCCTCTTTTATCTGTATGTAAGCTAAATTTTTGTACAAAGCTAAGACTCTAAACTTATATTTCTCTATCACCGCAAATATTCCAGGACTCAAGGATGATTATATTGGGATAAAATTTCAATCATTCATATATTCATTGATTTTAGTAATTAGATTTCTATCTTTATGCTTTTTTGTTTTGTAGTTAAGATGTTTTGAGTAAAAATGTTGAAAGTTGTATATTTTAATCAAAATTCCCTCTAAATACTTTCATGTATCACTTTTGATTACATGTATATATACATTTAAAAAAAATGTTTATATATATATATATATATATATAATTTTTATGAATCGATGATCATTCTAGAAGAGTATTGTAGATGTACTAAAGCTAACCTATATTAAGAAAGATGGAGATATGCCTAAAATGACTAAGTTAAAAAGTATTAAAAAATGATTTTTTGTTATATTTAAATGATATTTGACTATTAATAAGATAGAAAGGAGAGAAAAAATGATTCTTACAGCCAACCCCATGTTGTGGGACAAAGCTTGTTGTTATGTATTTTTATAAATTGATTATATTATACAACTTTTTGAGTTTAAAATATAATAATTATTATTTTTTAATTTGATAATACTTAGGTACAAATAATTCTTAAAATAATTTTGATTTACTAATTTTGCCTTCTTAAATAATAATTTAAGAATACATAAGATTGAAAATTTATATTAAAAAGTTAATACTAAATTATAAATTAATAAATGAATATAATAGTAACAACATTAACATCAAACCTTTATCCCATTAAATAGGGTTGGCTACATGAATCCTTTTTCTCCATTATGTCTTATTAAGGATAAATTATTCAGTGCGGAGTTTGGACGTAGCTCTACATCCAGACTCCAATTCATAGTCGACAAGTATTTGTTGGTTAATTTATTTTGTCCAGCCACCTGGATTTTCTTACTAATGTGTGACTCGATGACTCAGCCCGATCATGAGGTAATATTTTTGAAAAAAGAAAGCTGATGAATCTCGTTCAATTCTGAAATCGATAGGACAAAAGTTTTAGGGTTTGCGATTGGAAGGTCATTTTTCATCGTCAAACAAGGAATGTACGTTCTATTCACAAACCGCACTTTATCTTCAAGAAAGCAAGCTTTATCCCTCATGTTTACTATTTATGATTTATTATAAGCATCAAATTAAGTTTCTAGTTCTTTTTATTTCATGTAATTTTAAATTTATGCACCATTTATATTTCTCAATTATTTTAATATTGGTTTTTTTTTTTTGTAACTAGAGAAATTATTTTGTGTGGTACACCCAGTTTTACGATCTCCTGTATTACAATTGACCAAACATTTATTGTTTTGACTCCGCAAAATAATTTTTTGTGTGTAATTTTGCTTGTTTAGTTTATGTATAAGGTAGTGATGTGTAGAAGCCCTAATACACACTGTGTACAATACTTGAACACAATATGCACAAGAGCTTGCACTCATTGTGTACAAGCTCTTCTATACACTTTGTATAAGATTATAATTTGCATAATGATGATAGAGAGAAATATTAAAAGATTTAAAATTAAAAAAATAAAAGAATGCGTTTGATAATGAGAAAAATAAAAATATCAATGATGATTTTAAAAATAACAAATGTTGAATTAAATATAAAGGTTTACTTTGTTGAGTTATTAATATGTTGTTTTATTTTATATTATATTGAATCTAAGATTAATACATATAATGAGAAAATTTTTTTTTACAAGCATGCACATTTTATGTATAAGGTAAATATAGACCACTTGTAAACTGTGTGCACAAGCTTTTATCAGCAATTTAAACATTGTGTACAACTATATACACATGTATTGCTAAATAAATAACATTCAATCTTCTTAAGTTTTTTTTATAGGGCAAATTAATAAATATTTTAAACTTTTTTTTTGTTGCAGATTTATATCCCAAATATTAATTTCCGTTGCAGACCCTCAACATTTAGATATGTCTATGACTCTTTAAAAGGGATACTATGTGATGACATGGAGGGCACTTTGAATACGTTAAACATATTTCAATTTATGGAGTTGCCTCCATTTCAATAAAATACACCCCTCATCTATATGCTGACATCATGTTGGGATATTCCCAAGTAAGCATTCATAATCAAAGGACTTTAGCTAAGATTTATAGTAGATGAAGTGGCTATAATGTTCAGTTTGCCAAATAGGGGTGATTTGATATGCTGGAAATCTAAGCCACTAATAAAATATACTGGAATTGAAATTAAAAATGAAATAAAGAATATTGATAAATGAACCCCCTGCCATTTTGAATGTAGTTATAAGCATATCTCCTAGAGAATCCAACATTCTCGATACCTCCAACTTTATTTGTAAGGTAGAAAAAAGCATCTACGATTCTAATTATGGCTTATGTCATTGTTTTAAGAAATGAAGTTTCCTCATCACTTATGTTCTTACATGATCTAAGTAGATATTTATCTTATGGTCTTGTGAACACTAAAAACAACATTATGTACATATCTACAGTACATCACATATGCCTCCTGCTCACACTTATACACACCTTGTAGTAAAATAGAAAAAATATCAAGTGAAACACTCCATAAGTGTGTATATAATATTTTGTAATATTTTTCTATGCACACAATGCATAAATTGTACAATGTGCACACACTATGTATAAGATTATACATAGTGTGTGTAAGATTGTACATAATTTGAAAAATAATCTTTTATACAATACATATAATCCTGCACATATTGTGTATAAGATTTTGGCACACACTGTATACAACATTGTACACTATGTACATGACTTGTACACATTGTGTACAACAACCTTGTATACACTTGTACATAGTGTGTATAAGATTGTTATATATAATGTGTACAAGGTTATTGTATACACAATGTGCAACTTCATATATAATGTGTATAATCTCGTACATAGTGTAAAAGAATGTAAAAAATAAAAATAATAATAAAAAAGTGCAAAAGAATGTAGACACTGTGTACAAGATTATACACATTGTGTACAAGAGAATTAATACACAGCTAATACATCTAATACTTTTTATCCAAGACTTTTTACGTATACTTCTACCTTTCTTAATATAAGCACATCTAATACATTTATTATCTTCATCGGTTCATGGGAAGAATAATGTTTTATATGACCAAACCATTTAAGGAGACTCTCTAATCATATATGTCATTGGAGCTACTCCAACCTTTTCATGTATATACTAATTTTGCATTCTATCTCTAAGAACAAAGTTACTCATCTACTTGAGCATCCTCATCTCTCCAACACTAAATTTTATATTTCTCTTTTAATGACTATTATTTTGGGTCACAAAATATTATAGGTCTCACCGCTATTATATATGTATACATATTTATTCTCAATACCCGTTAGATTGCTGGGGTGAAATTATAATTTCATTTGGAAGCCACGTCACTATATTCAGCCGCGTCATCGGCCGCCGGAGACGCGCACGTGCACCATCGACGATCAATCCGCTGCAGAGAAGCCACTGGAAATCCACGTCGGCATCGGGCCGAGGGAAGTTTGGCTTCACAAAAAGGGCCCCGAGCTATCTCCCGATTCCCATTTTTCTCCCCGCCTTTCAATTTTTCTAGTCCGACTGCCGAAAGTAGGCTGGGGAAATAAGACTCGCGCTTATTGGTCTCCTTTGTTGTGCATAAACCCTAGCATTTACTCGGATTCATCGGTTGCTCAGTTCATCGAGTTGGCGCTCTTTGGTGTGATCTTTGATTCTGTGCCACCCCCTCGAGGTAATCTTCCGTCGCTTCTCTGATGCATTCGATTCCGCTTATTTCCTAGAGTCTTTGGACGATTTTTTTTTAATTTTTCTTTCGGGGATTTTGGTTTTGCATTCTGTGGGATTTATGATTGTCGGGTTTTTGGTAGGGGATTAGTTACGTATATCTTGAGCTGGATTTGAGTTTAGGCAAGTGTTTCTTCTTGGTGCTCTGGGTTGAAGTCGAGGGTTTGGTTCTCATGAGAATTGTTAGGGGGATGCAGAAATCGGCCTGTGGGGAGGAGATCGTGCAGGGTTGGAAAGATTTGTTCTGCAAAGGAATTGGCATCACAGCGCCCAAGGCGAGAACTCGTGATAAACCTGTGGGCTTTGTTTGGAATCTCTGATTTGCGTGAAGGGGCACGAAAGTGGAGAAATAAATAAAGGACGGCCTGGTGTTTCTGTAGAGCAGGATGACTCGAATATTGGTTCAGCGGGGCTCAGGGAGTTCTTCCACGAGCCAAAACCGCCCGTCTTCAAGTTCAGTTCCACCGCCTTCTGTGCCACAGGGTGCATCAACCACTAAGGAGGAACAGGAAAAGGAGCAGATTCAGGATCCTAGTGGTTTGAACGACCTTATGCAGCATTGTGTTGGTATTGATGAGAAAGTCGCTAGTAGCAATGAGATTCCAACTGAAAGTTCTCAGGGAAGTAAGATTGATGTTACGAACATTGAACAAATTGAGAACAAAAAACCTTATATTGAAGAATCTGTTGAGTCTGCTGTTAGAGTAAGAGTTTCTGGCGGGCTTCCTTTATCTGAGAAGTTGGAACGTGATGATTCTGTTTCTGTGGGTGTTGGGCCATCGCAAATGCTCATTGGTGGGTCTAATCCCCCTCCTCCTCCTGTCCCACCTCCAAAGCCATCGTCATCAAATACGGGCTCAAGAAGATTAGGGCTTGGGTTTTCTAATGCAGTGACTATTGGTTCTAGAAGACAAGTTGCACGTCCTGTGGTTTCTACATGGTCATCAGCTTCAGGCTCCTTGCCTTCTTCTCCTAGATCATATGCAGACGGTGAAGGGTACAATAGTGCAGATGAACAGGGTCCTTGTTTTTCCTCCCCTTATAATGATGTGGTATGGTCTATTCATTTGCATTATTATTCACTTCAATTCCATATTTTGTTGAAACTAACTTCTAATTTGTTTTATTCGCACAAGTTGTAATCTTAGTGTATTTGGTTTTCTATTCCAGTTAAGTTATTTTCCTTGCTACATGTAGAATTTACCTTCGCTTCACAAAGTAAAAGCATGATGGTCCAATTTTTCACACTGTTTGTTAATTTTGAAAAATCTTAAACCAAGAATAATATATCTGTTTCGAGGCATATCTTTCATAGCCAATAAATGTATGCATATTTATTTAAATGGTTATCTTAATTCTTTTCTCGAATTGGAGATCAGTTGCATAAAGCTTGTTAATTCTTGCAAAACCAGCCCTGCCCCCCCACTAAAAATAAAAGAAATGAAAAAGAGGAAATTTTATTCTTGCATGTTAAATTCCTGAAATAATCACCATTTTTTGCAATCATCATCCATAGATGAAGTAAAGATATAAGTTTTAGCGCTATACATTTTTTTAGGCAGTGAACCTTCTTAATATTGCCCATTACTTATGGTTATCTATTACATGAATTCAATTTCCTTTTGAAGAATTTTTAAAAACATGAATGCTTTGCTGTCACAGTAAATCAAACACTGGCGAGAATATGAACGCACATGTGCTTTAGGTTGCCATGTTGGCTATTTGGAATGACTAAGAAGAATTAACATAAAGTATACATCTGGGAAGAAAAAAATTTGTTGATGAAGATTTAAATGAATATGTTGGTAGAGTGATAGAAGATTTTAAAAGCTTTTATGGTGGCTATGAGTTTGAAGCAACTAATGAAGTGGTAGGGTTATATTTGATTTTGCTCTAGCTTATAATTTTGTAATTGCTAATATCTTATTTAAGCAAATAAATGAACATCTCATCACTTATAAGAATAGATATAGTAAAATTCAAATTGATTAATTTTTTTATGAAAAATATATATCGTTTCGATTGCAAGGATTGTAAAAGTATTATGAGTGCAAGTTTATGCACCCAATATCGCTTAATAGTTTTGGACTTTAAGATGAAGGGATGAAATATAAAAAATGATGTAAAATATTATCTTAAGATTAAAAGAGGGTCTTCAAAGAATGCTAACAAAAATATTTTTAAAAATAAGATTCAAGACTTTAAGATTTGATTGTGCATGAAAAATGGTAATTTTATGTAAGAAAAAATCGCTAGTGATATTAAAAATATTATAAAATATGTATTTGGAGTATCAAAAAGAAAATCTCATAATAGTATTAATAGTTGGTGGTTGAATCAAAATATGCAAGAAAAGATAAAAAATAATAAGTTTTTTAATAAAAATTAGTTTAGATGTAAAAGCTCATGAGATATAGAGAACCCCATAAAGATTTTAAGAAAGTAATATGCGATTCAAAGATTTTAGCTTTTAATGATCTATATAATAGATTATATATTAAAGAGAGTGAAATATGTATGTATAAGTCAGCCAAGCAAAGAGATAGAAGAAGTGTTTATTTCAAGCGAAGTTCATTAAGGATGAAGATAATTTTTTTTTTTTGAAGAGGATATTCAACATAGGTGCATGAGATATTTCGATAAGCTTTTTAATAAAGATTGTGAGAATACGATTGACTTTAGTGACCTTAGCACCCTAAATGAAAATAGATATTTTTGTTTTTGTCATCATATTAATAAAGCCGAAGTTAAAGAGGATTTAAAGAAAATAAGGTATAGTAAAGCTATTGGACATGACGATATCCCAATAAATGTATAGAAATTCCTAGGAGATGAAGAAATTTCTTGATTTATTAAACTTTTTAATTTTATTGTGAAGAGTAAAAAGATGTCAGATGAGTGGAGGAGTGCTTTGATTCCTATGCATAAAAATGTGCGAATTATAGAGCAATTTAATGTGTCATACATTAAAATTAAGGGAGAGTTATTTGAGCGTAGGTTACAATGTGATATTAATGTTTCTCAAAATCAATTTAGATTTATGCTAGGTAGGTCTACTATGAAAGCTATACATTTATTGAGAGGTTTGATGGAGAAGTATAAAGAGAATAAGGAGGGTTTGCATATGATATTTATTGATTTAAAGAAAACCTATGATACAATTCCAAGAGATGTGCTTTTTATAGTTATAGAAAAGAAAGTAGTTAATAATGCTTATATTCAAGTCATTATGAATATATATGCTGGAGTTGTTACTTGCATTAAAGCACAAGGTGGTATGACCAAGTATTTTTCTATTTAAGTTGGATTAAATCAGTGACAAGCCTTAAGCCCATATCTTTTTGCTTTAGTCATTGATGTTCTTGCTAGACATTCAAGAGGATGTACCTAGTGTATGATTTTGTTGATGATATTCTTCTTGTTGATAAGACTAGAGAGGGAGTTAAGATCAATCTTAGAGTCTAAAGGTTTTTGTTTGAGTAGATCTAAAACCAAAAAAATGAAGTGTAATTTTAGTATTAATAGATCTAGTGAGGGGATTGTGATGATGGACGATCAAATCATTAAAAACAGTTCACATTTTAGATATCTCGAGTCTATTATTCTAAGTGATGGTGAAATAGATGGAGACAATATTAGTAGAATTCAAGTTGGATGGTTGAAGTTGAGAAATGCATCGGCTTGTTGTGTGGTAGAAAAGTACGCCTCAAACTTAAGGGAAAAATCTATAAGATGGTGGTGAGACTTGTGATGCTTTATAGTGCAGAATGTTGGCCATTAAAAGAGAAGCATAACATTAAGTAAAGTGCTGCAGATGAGGATGCTCAGGTGGATGAGTGGCTTTACTCTTAGAGACAAAATGCGAAACATGTATATACATGAAAAGGTTGGAGTAGCTCTAGTGGCAGATAATATTAGAGAGTTGCCTTAGATGGTTTGACCTCATAAAACATCATTCTTTTGACGACCTGATTAGGAGAGTAGATGTATTAGATTTGGCCCATGTTAAGAAAAGCAGAGGGTAAACCTAAAAAGGCTTGCTTATAAAGTATTAAAATGACTTTTTTTTATTTGATTTAAATGAGAAGTTGACCCTTCACAAGTCATAATGCAAAAAAGGATTCCTGTAACTGACCCCACGTAGTAGGATTAAGGCTTAATATTATAGTTGTTGTTAAATACTTTTGATTCATTGCAGGCATTTTAGACATGGGGTGGCCATGTATGGGCCACAAATTGTACATAATCTAATGCTAGCACAATCTATTTATTTTTCGAGTAACCTTAATTTTACTCTCTTGCACAAATTCTTTCTTTTTATCACTTTATCTTGGTATAATTATAAATAAACTTGCTAAATTTATAAGTTTTGTGCCTGTAAGTACTACCGTAAGTTTTGTCCCTTTCCAATCAGCCCTAGGAGTAGCTGGCGAAGCCTTCGATTGCATCTTGATCAATGTTTTCATCATGCCTTCCATGTTTCCAAAATCGATTTCCATTGGAGGAAAACCTTCCCTCCAGTCCTGAAAATCTTTCCTCCAACCTAGAATGTTTCTCCTGCATCTCGACCCTAAGTTGTTCCATCTCACTTTCCAAAGCTTCCATCTTCTTTACTGCCATTCACAAATTTTGGCCTCCAAACAACAAAAATCAGTAAGGTGGAAAAAATTCAGCCGAAATCAACAATAGGGACTTTAGCTTTCAGGCCAAGACACGGCTTTGATACCAATTTGATACGCCTTGGAGTTAAATTCAGCAAGTAACTTCAGGAAATTCATAGAAAAAAAACAACAGATTTAGGAGGAATACTTGCCTGATTTTGATTAATAACTCAACAAGCAATAGAAGATACGAGCGATCTACAATTAGAGAGGTACATCATCAAAACCTCAATCAAAACCTAACCCTTATACAAAATAATAATCCCTATATAAGCCTCTACTCTTCACCCAATTTAGCCTTAAAAGATCTCCCTTGCCTTAATTAATTCCCTCTCTATTTTGAATTCAAATTTACTTCATTAATTCATTCTTTAATCCTCCTCCTAGCATATGGAATAATTGGATTGCTCGGCCCGACAAGGGGGGCTAAAATTTCTAATGGTTCGCCCTCTGTAGCTGGTCTGTCCCCTTGCTGCTGGGTCGGTTGCAAGACTGATCCTGTTGGACCGGACCGGTCTTAACAGATCATTAATACACATCGAAGTCTGTGATGATTGTTACATTTGTAAGGTAGAAGTTCTTCTAGTGTTTATTATATTAAAATGATTGAGATGTGAGAATTAGAAGTGCCCTCTGGGCATTTCCATATGAGGTATATTCTAAGCAGTCTTCATACAGAAATTGTACTTCTTGTTATCATCTATGATACATCTTACCATTCATTCATATGCTTGTTCTCTTACCAAAAAATCCAATGATTCACAGTTTTAATGTTATTGAGTCTATTGACACATAGTAAATGTTACTACACTTGAAATTATATAGCATGATGCTAGATGATGTTGGAGATTTGTTTTTGGCCATGCTATAGCCCTGGAGTTTCTATATCGAATGTTGTGGTTTGGTATTGTGAAGAATCTGGGAGATGCCTGTCATGGGTAATGAATTTAAGAAAGCTGAGTTGCATGGATAATGATTTAGTGAATTTCTATATATACTTGGTTGAAGTTTGACTGTTTTCATGATTTATTCAGTCTCACATGTTATAAAAGCTTTTACTATAATTGTGTAATTATCACGTTGAGTTTAATTGACTTAGCGATTTTTTTTGAACATGAGCAATCATGTTGTGTTAACTATTTGAAAGAACAACTTTGCAGTGTCTCCTTTTATTCCATTTTTATTGCACTGCTACTTGCTCTTTTAACTTTAATTGTGCTAGGATGCAGAATTTACATACATTCCTCTTACAGGAAAGGGAGCGACTCTTTGAAATTGAAATTAGGCGGGTGAAGGGTTTAGATGTTAAGAAGATGGCGGAAGACGGTAATTGCCTATTTCGAGCCGTTGCTGACCAAGTTTATGGTGATCCTGAAGTGTATGATTTAGCCCGGCAGATGTGCATTGATTACATGGTATTTGTAGACCTTTTTATTACTTTCAATTCAGAATGCTCTGTCCTTTATCCTAAAAGCCCTATGTGAAACTAGGTTTCTTGCTTACGCTTTAACAGAACAATAAAAAATATTTTGACATAATTGCATACTCAATTTACTGCTTTAAGAGAACAATAAGAATTATTTTGACATGATTGCATGTTCAATTAACTGCTTTAAGAGAACAACAATAATTATTTTGACATGATGGCTCGTTCAATTAACTGCTTCTCCAAGTTGTAAGGTTTTACCAGATTGTTCTATTGTTCTTACTTTTGTCAAAATGTTGTAATAACAGATTTCTTTTTAATTTATGGTTTGTGTATTTTTTTATAGAATAGTTAAGCTCTTCTATTTTGTGAGCTAGTTTTCTTTGTATTAATCAGATTGATCTCTTGAATCTTTTCTGCCTCTGTACTGATGTTCTAATATGTATAAATTTGTTACTTGTACTTCGATGTTTTTCTTTTCCAGATTCAATAAATAGTTCTTCTAGTTGATATGTCTAGTTTCATGCCTCTTTTGGCAGTCTATATATATATATATATATATATATATATATATATATATATATATATATATATATATATACCCTTGATAAGTGCAGACCTGACGGATATGTGATGCAGAATGGATGGGGTGGGGGGAAAATTTGAAAATTGAAATTAAAATTAAATGAGAAAAAAGGGGGTGGTTAATTAAATCTCATAATAGGAAAGAAGGCTATCAAGCAAGATTGATTCCAATCAAGAGCAAAAGGGGAAGGGGCGGCGGGTAGAGAGAGAAGGGTCCGGTTATGGGAGGAAAGGAAAAGAAAATTAATCAAGTCTTCAATTAAGGGAGAAAAGATTTAATCAAATACAATTCTAAATTGATTGGAATTTGATTTGAAGAACTTTCCAAAATTAGATATAATAATTTAGGAAATATTTTGAATTTCAAACTAATTGGATTTGAATTCAAAATTCTTTTCAAATTATCTTCAACCTAATTTAGGAAAATGAAGGGGAATGAAGGAGGGAAAAGGCTAGGGGTGAGGAGGTCGGCTGGCTATGGAGGTGGAGGGGTTTATGGCCGGCGGTTGATATGGATAAAGTGGAGGAGGAGGCTTGTGGCTTTGGAGGGGTTTGTGGGAGAATCGGCCGGTGGCAAGTGGGGGATTTTGGCTGGCGGTCAAGGGAGGAGGAGAAATGATTTAGGGAAAGAAAGATACAATCGTGAGTCCAGACGCATTCTGCAGCTGACGGGTAAACGTTGCCCTTGTCCAAGGGACTTCAAGCCAGGAGCCCGGACCCATCCAGCGGTTGGTGGAAGCTCCGATTCCCTCTCATAGAAATCTCATCCAAGTTCTCTCCAAAGAACACAAGTGCAAACCTTTTTTTATTAATAATTAATCATTGATCTCATACAAGAGTAAGGGCCTCTATATATATAGGCCTCAAAACAAAATAAGGGTAAAAATGAGTGAGAGATTTAAATAAGGGTAAAAATGAGAAATGCAAAATTAAATCTAAATACAATTAATAAACTAAGATACAAAAATGAGTGATCTCGGCCGTTATTCTTCGTCTCTTCCATTGAGTAACGTCCACCGTTGGATGTTTGCATCATTCTCTCGGGGTGGAAAAGAACTCGACTCCATCTAGCTCGCACCCCGGGCAACTATGCTCTGATACCAATCTGATGTAGAACGGATGGGGTGGGGGGAAAATTTGAAAATTGAAATTAAAATTAAATGAGAAAAAAGAGGAGTGGTTAATTAAATCCCATAATTGGATATCCAATTAAGGAATTAAATAACAAAGGGGGGGGGGGGGGGGGGTCGGCGGCATTAAGTGGGGCTTGGGAGTTTATTGTGAGAGATTTAAATGCTTGCCAAGTGGGGAACCTTAAATTAGAGAAGAATATTTAAATCAAATCCTATTTGAATTTGAAATATGTTTGATTTGAATACTTTCCTAAAATAAGATAACTAAATTAGGGAAAAGATTTGAAATTTAAATACATTTGAATTTAAATTCAAATGCTTTTCCATATTAAAACACATCCACAATAGGAAAGAAGGCTATCAAGCAAAATTGATTCCAATCAAGAGCAAAAGGGGAAGGGGCGGCGGGTAGAGAGAGAAGGGGCCGATTATAGGAGGAAAGGACAAGGAAATTAATCAAGTCTTCAATTAAGAGACGAATGATTTAATCAAATACAATTCCAAATTGATTGGAATTTGATTTGAAGAACTTTCCAAAAATAGATCTAGTAATTTAGGAAAGATTTTGAATTTCAAATTAATTGGATTTGAATTCAAAATTCTTTTCAAATTATTTTCAACCTAATTTAGGAAAATGAAGGGGAATGAAGGAGGGAAAAGGCTAGGGGTGAGGAGGCCGACTGGTTATGGTGGTGGAGGGGTTATGGCTGGCGGTTGATATGGATAAAGTGGAGGAGACTTGTGGCTTTGGAGGGGTTTGTGGGAGAATCGGCTGGTGGAAAGTGGGGGATTTTGGCCGGCGGTCAAGGGAGGAGGAGAAAAGGATTAGGATTTAGGGAAAGAAAGATACAACCGTGAGCTCGGGCACATCCTGCAGCTGACGGTTAATGCATTGTCTTTCTCTAAGGGACTTCAAGCCATGAGCCTGGACCCATCCTGCGGCTGATGGAAGCTCCGATTCCCTCCCATAGAAATCTCACCCAAGTTATCTCCAAAGAACACAAGTGCAAACCTTTTTTTATTAATAATTCATCATTGATCTCATACAAGAGAAAGAGCCTCTATATATATAGGCTTCAAAACAAAATAAATTAAAAAGACAACTTTGCCCCTCGAGCTTACATAAGACAAGACTCTTAATTAAGGGTAAAAAAGAGAAATGCAAAATCAAATCAAAATACAATTAATAAACTAAGATAAAAAAATGAGTGATCTCGGCCGTTGATCTTCGTCTCTTCCATTGAGTAATGTCCATCATTGGATGTCCGCATCAATATGGATATTGACTTCTAAAAGCTTGGTTTGAAGTTACCATTTCATATAATTACTGAGTTAGACTTGCAAGTATTTTGAATTGTCTTATCTGGACCCAGTGGCGGAGCCAGAAATTTTGTTTAGGGGGGGCCTAATGAAAGCCGTTCTCGAGGTCGTAACTCGTGAGTCGCGAGAGATGAGAAAAGGGAAAAACGAACCATTAATGCTTTTCATGTATCCGGAAAAAAATGGCTTATATGGATTAATAAATAGATTTAAAAGAAAGAATTATACAAATTAGAGCATGATTTCTCATTGGCAAAATTGTTGCTCTATTAAGTCACCAAAATAATATCTTTAAGCCCCTTTAGGCTTTCAATTTTAGCTTTATTATGGAAGTGGAGAGAGGTGTTGAATATACATATTATTGATTTAGTTAGGTACGCTGTCATGAGTGAGCGGCTGCAACACTTTCGTTGCGCAAAAAAAAGCGAGCAAAATCAAAACCTTAAATCATTAGCAATGAAAAAATAATTAAATAATTGGGTGGTAATTTAATATTTAATATTAATATTAGATAATAAATAATTAGTTCATTATGAAAGTTTTAATAAAATCATATTTAAATAATTAAAAATTTTAAATAATAATTAATCAAATAGCCAGTAACTCTGCGTTAAAATCTCTTTTCATCATTCTTTTCAAATGGAAAGTCATTCCTCACTCTCCCATTCAATATTTTACTCCATTACTCATTCTCTCTCTACAGCTTTAAGAGTAGGTGGATTAAAGGCTTAAAATGTAAAAACATGTAATAAATAAAATGAATCCTGATACCTTTTATGGGAGCTCCCATAAGGTGCAGCTCTACTTAAGTAAATTTTTTTTTTTAGGGGGGGCACATGCCCCCCCTTGCCCCCCCCCTCCCTCCGCCCATGTCTGGACCAGTTCGGATGAATTGTTAATTAGCCCATGCTTACTATTTTGGTGCATTTAGGTTTATTTGGTATCTTAATGTATCTTCACAATTGAGTTTCCGTTGCAAAAGATGAAATGGTCCCATTTGCCTGCAAACAATCTAACAATACTTGATATGTTTCTCTTCTAGATGTGGGGGCATAATTCAATACTAGATAAGACAAGATGAAATAGTCCCATTGTATTATCTGAACTAGTTCTTCTGAATGATTTATTAGCCCATGCTTACTATTTGGTGCATTTAGGTTTTATTTGGCCTCTTGATGTATCTTTACAATTGAGTTTCCGTTGCAAAAGATGACACGGTTCTATGTCCCCATTGGCCGCAAACCATTTTACAGTACTTGATATGCTTCTCTTCTAGATTTGGAGGAGTTTTGTGCTTGTAATCTCTGTTGGCCATGGCATGTAGTGATAATAATCTTTTTCTTGTTGTAGGAAAGGGAAAGGGATCATTTCTCACAGTTCATAACGGAGGGCTTTACAGCATATTGCAAGAGGAAAAGGCGAGACAAGGTTTTTTTTTTTTTTCTCTCTTGTTTTTTTTATAAATATTTGTTGTGCATCCAAATTCATTTTGTTATGGCTTCAGTAACTTAGGGTATTTTGATTTTTAGGATACATTTTTCCCCGCTTTAGTCTTGTTGAGGGTTGATAATGGTTTACATGGAAGCAATAACAAATAATACTATTTTATTGTAAATATTATCATGTTCATTAATTTAACTGTGTAGTTTCTACAATTTTTCTGGTGGTGCTGCTCCGCTAGAAAATGTGGCGTCCATTCTAATTTAATTAGTTTTTGATGTGTTCTAAAATTAAGCTGCCTTAGGCCTAGTCGTTTTTAATGGTCCTACCATAAATGCTATTTTTGTCACTAGTGATGCTCTTATTTCCATATATTTGTCTTGCTATTGTATTCGTCACAAATTTCTAGATCAATTGCAATCCAATGTTATTGTGTTCTAAAATTACGCTACCTTTGGATCTAAGTTTTTGTCATGCAAACTTAGGATGAGATGCACAAAATAAGTACGTAAAAAAAATAAAATTTATAGCCACTTTTGTTGTAGGATTTAACTCTTAATAGGACATAATGAAAAAAAAAAAGAACCATATAACTGACCCAGATAGTGAGATAAAAGCTTCTTGTTGTTGTTGTTGTAATACTCTTTTTGTACGGGAAAAAATATATTTTTTATATTGCAAATCAATATCCATATAGTTGATTACATCCCTTGTATGATACCTGAGCAAATGCTTGATTATAAATGTTTTTCTTGTATTCTGCATTATGCCTGTAATGAGGATAGTAGGGTGAGTTCAGGGTGGAATAGTCAAATGACTGAAAGGTCACCTGGTAGGAAACTGTTGGAAATCTGATCAAATGAGATAGGATTAAGTAGAACGTACCCATGAAGTAAGGGAGATAGTACAATAGGATTCATAACAAAGAGGGATCAGATCTACAAACCTATGAACCTTCTTGATTCAGGCTTTTGCACGCAAGATTTCATGTATGCCATTAGGATAAGGTCTCACATCCTATGAAGAGGACTGCCAAAGATCAGCCTCGGAGATGACCAATTGACTATGCATAGGGAATAAGACTTATTAGACTAATTCGTTTACTGTGCATGAATAGAAAGAATTCATGAGGTAAGGATTTTCGATAGGATTTTTTTAGAAAATCTATTTGGGATTTGATTTTAAGATTTACAGTAAATCCAATTTCTTGTGGAGAGCAAAACATAATTTAGTGAAAATGGTTAATTTTTTGCAATTATCTGAGAGGATAAGAATATATAGAAAATCAATGAGCATGAGAACATAATTCATGGTCACAATCCTAATGGCGCTTATAATGTATGGGTTATTATTCATGTAATTATGAAAATTTTAGGATTTTTTGTAAAATTTAAAACAAAATGGATGGCAGCCTTCTGATGATTTTGGGATAAATGCAAGGAATTTATCATATTTAAAATACTTTTTGGTAGATTATAAACATCATGCCAATACAAAAGAAAAAATCTAGCAAATTTTTAGAATTTCCTACATTTAAGAGTAAATTTAAAGGCATATTACTTTATGAAAACATTAAAATAGATATTAAGAAATTAAAAAAGAATCTTAAACATTTCAAGATCTGTACCCTTAAAGCCTTGAAATATTCCCAGATTTTAATGAAATTTATTTGTTTTTTTTAATAATTTTAAAAACATAACACCGCCATTGTCGGGTTGCAGGACTTGGATGAGAGAAGTGGAGTTTTGCGGTAGGTAGTCGACATCATTAAATTTATCAAACAATCATGATATGAATCCTTTTATACATTGTGTTAATGCTAGGATATTTTTGGAAGCAATGTGTTGTATGACCTGAATACAACAAAAAAGTATGCAAGGGATACTGCATTGGCCCCCAAGTGCAATGCTAAATAAACGAGGGTTCCTACCTCATGGACGGATGTTGGCAAATAAGTTAGTTCATGAACTAGACTTGGGATAGAAACTTGGAATATAAGTTCTTTTACATGGAAATTAATGAAATTAGTAGATTATGATTCATAGAAATATAAATATTCTACCTATTTAGGAAACTAAATAGGTTGAAAAAATACTAAGGAGATTGATAATTTAGGATTTAAACTTTGGTATTCAGGTAGAAGTTGTATAGATGTGATTATAAATAAGATTTTGAAGGATAATGTTGTAGAAATTAATATATTTGGAGATAAAATTATAGCTTTAAAGATTTTTGTTGATGTTAAGATTATTAATGTTTATATATGTTTATGCTCCTCAAGTAGGTTTGGATGCGTTCAAAAATAAAATTTTGAAATAATTTAGAAGAATTAATACACATAATATCTCTTAAAAATAATTTTTATTAAAGGAAATTTTAAATGGATATGTTGGTAAAGTAGTAAAAGATTTTAAAATTATTCATAGTGGATATTAGTTCGGAGTAACTAATGTAGATGGTAGGATCATATTAGATTTTGTTTTAGCCTATAATTTTTTATTTGCTAATATTTTATTTAAGAAAAGATATGAGTATCTCATCACTTATAAGAATGGACATAGTAAAACTTTGATTAATTATTTTCTTATTAGAAAAATAAATCATTCAGATCGTAAAGAATGTAAAGTCATTTCAAGTGAATGTTTATGTGCACAACATTTACTTATTAGTTTTGGACTTTAAGATTATTGTGTGCCAGACCATTCGTGGCAGCAGTGAGGTATAGTGTTTAACGTCCTAGTTTTGTATGAAGATTCAACAACATACATAGATAAATGAGAGGGGTATATCAATCATAAGAAACCAACATTTGTATGTGGAAAATTGTGAAAAGGGAAAAAATCATGTTGCCTTGCCTAGGTGAAACGATTCCGTTGATTTAATACTGTTGGCAGTGATCAAAGCCTGGTCCTCTTACTTAGGGTACCTGGCGGTAAGAGTTGAATGCTGTTGGCAGTGATCAAAGCCAAATCCTCTTACGCAGGGTGCCTGTCAGCAAGAGTTGATTGCCGTTGGCGGCAATTAAAGCCCGATCCTCTTACGCAGGGTGCCTGGCGGCAATAGTTGAATGTCTTTGGCAGCGATCAAAGTCTGGTCCTCTTACGCAGAGTGCCTGGTGGCATGAATTGAATGCAATTGGCAGCGATCAAAGCTTGGGCGTGTGTCAATGGTGGCAATTGGAGGGTGCACTGATGATTGCAGTCGGGCGAAGGGCGAATGATTGGCTGCCAGAAGGTAAAGGGTTGATGATGGTTGTTGACAGGTAGAGGGCCAACAGTGATAGTCATGTGAAGGCCTAAGTCGTCGGTGGTCAAGTTGCTTTCTATTGAAAGCAATATGCATTCACATTGATAAGAGTGGATAGCGGATAGTGGATAGCTCGACGGAGTGGTTTGGGTGGTGTGCCGATGACAACAGTTTAGTGGTGCACTAACAGTGCTAATTGAGTGGAGACTTGATGGTGATCAGGCTCTAATCTTTCCTTAAAGGATTTATGGAAGATGGTTTAAAATGCTGCATGAAAGAGGTCAATGAAATTTGTCAAGGATGTTTGACTTTTCCAAGGCTGTTTGTCAAAGCATTGCTTGATGATGTTAATTAGTTAAGATAAATTCCTTAACGATGTTGGACTTTTCCAAAGTTTTTTGTCAGAGTGTTGTTCGATGATGTTAACCTATATGACAGAGGTTGAGAGAATCCACCAAACATGTCTAACCTATACGAGATTATTTGCCAGAGCATTGCTTGATGACGTTTACTGCGTGGAAGAGATCGAAGGAATCCACTAAGGATGTTTGACCTATCATAGATTGTTTTCAGAATGTTGCTCGATGATGTTAATCTATGTGGAAGAGTTCTAGGGAATCCACCAGTATGTTTAATCTATCTCAGATTGTTTGTGAGAGCATTGCTCGATGACATTAACCTGTATGCAAGATGTTGAATCGAATCCCCGTGGGGTCGATTATACTTTGACCGGGAGGGGACAAATGCCGCATGTATCCCAAATCGAAGGTGAAGATTGGTATGTCTTTAGACTGTCACTGCCTTTTTGAGGTTGAGCCATGATCTTGACCAAGGAGTGGAAGTCCAGCCGAGAATTGTATATAGTTAGGATTCACTTGAAGCCTTTGCTTATTTCTCTTATTTCTTGGAAGTGTTTTGAGAGATGGTTGTCAATCATACTATTTTGGATGTTGAAAATATTATAGGACCATGTTTTGCCTTAATGTTTGAGGTTACAGCCAAGGTTGCCCCAATCCAAATCTGTTTCCAATGAAATTAATGCACTAATGACTGATAATAGGGAGGAGATAAAACAATGCATGTTTGCTATTGCAGTGAGGTTCCCCCCAATATTGAAGGTCTTCTTTTAGACCTGATAATAGTTTGATGGTAAAGGGATTACATCTTTACAACCATGCTTAGGACATTGACGTGAACCACCCTTCGAGATTGTAGTAAAGGTTGCCCCATAACTAAGAATCATTTCCCACAGACAATGCCAAATTATTGTGTGCCAGAACATTTGCAGTGGTAGAGAAAGAGTGTTAATGTCATAGTTTTGTACGAAGATCGAACATACACGTAAAATAAAAGAGATGAGTATTTCAATATAAGAGGCACCAAAATTTTTACGTGCAAAATCGTGAAAAGGGAAAAATACTACGGGGCGTTGCCCTGATGAATTGATTCCACTAGTGTTTATTGTTAGATTAAAATGATGCCTTTTCATGGAGGAAAGTATTGGCTTAATGTAGCAAATTTACATCATATATAGCACATTACATGTCTGGAGTTGGAAAAATCCAATGACATGATAGTTGTTATAAAGAGAACGTTTGGCCTATTTATTTGATTGGTAAGACTGTAGTTAGGCGATGGTGGTCGGAGGTATCGTATTATGATAACTGAGGTTGGAAGGACTGTATTCAACGGGAGATGGAGGTCGGAGAGACTGTAGTTGGCCGGTGTCGGAGGTCAAAGGAATCATAGTCGAGCGATGGAGATTGGAAGGACAGTAGTTAGGCGACGAAGGTTGGAAGGACTATAGTCGATTGACGACGGAGTTGGAAAGGATCATAGTCGACCAACAAATGAGGTCGGAGGAACCGTAATCGATTGGTGACGGTGGTCAAATGACAAGGGTTCATCGACATTGGTGCTTGGGTGGAGCTTCAGAATTCTTCAAGCCTTAGAGCCATCTTGATTTTTAGCCTCCTAAAATCTAAGCCTCCCATCATGTGGGAAGAGAGAGAGTCTATTTATAGATTTTGACAGTGGCATTTCCTGTAAATATGAAAAAAAGGTGAATTCAGAGTGCCCAATCAGATGACTCATACTGATTCCCTCGATCATTTAGTGTTTGTCCAGCATTTAAGTGCCTTAATATGTCTGAATTAAGTGATATTGGGCTTGTTGGATTCGTCCCGTCGAGCCGCTCGATTTGATTGCAAGCATGCTATATTTGGTCATCGAATTAATGCCTTGGGCTTCCAAAATTGCTTTGACCCTTTGATTTGAGTCCGTTTGGGCTCGAATTGAATCGATTTTAGTGCCATTGGGTTTGTCTCACTAAGACATTTAATTTGATTATAAGTTTGTTGAAATCAGAGTTCATATGGTCTCTCATTTAATATTTGAATTTTCCAACTTAAATATGCCTCGAGATTCATGCTCGATCAACATGATTTTTGGTGGCATATCAAAGATGAATGAATAAAAAATAAAAAAAAGTAAAATACTATTCTTGAATTAGATGAGAGTATTTAAAGAACGCTAATAAAAATAATTTTAAGAATAAGATTCAAGATCTTAAGATTTAGGTTGTTTATGATAAAGTTAATGTTATATGTGAAAAGTAGCTATTGATATTATGAACGTTGCAAAGTATGTGCTATGAGTAGGGGTGTAAAAATGGGTTTTCGGGCCGAGTTCGGGTCCAACCCGAAATAGACTTGCCCTTAATTGATCCGACCGAACTCGACATGTTTACACAAACGGGTTAGCAATTGAAACCCGAACTCTACCCGCCCTAAACTTGGGTGGGGTGAGGCGAGAGAGATGCGATGGTAAATTGTCCGCTAGCACAAGGTGCTTGGGCTAGGCGAGTCGAGCGCGAGTTCTGGGCCAGGAGAGCGCGTGTCCTTGCGGGTGCGAGCACATCTGAGAGAAAATGGGCATTAGAGAAGGAGATCGTGAGGAAAGCGGAGTGCGATCCGGGTTATTTCGAGATTTCAGGTTGACCTGAACCTGAATTGAAACTAAAAATGGGTCAAAATACAAAACCCAAACCCGGCCTGTGTTTTAAATGGGTTGACCATACCTAGAATTTTTAGTTCTGTTTTTGGATCGTATCAAATATTGACATCTCTAATTTTGAGAATCAAATTGAAAAATTCTTAATAGTAAAATAGTTGGTGATGAAAGTAACATGTGTAAGAAAAGGCTAAAATAAGAATTTATTTATAAAAATTTGTTTAGATGTAAAAGCTCAAAAAATTTAGTAAGATTTGTGAGGATTTTAAAAAAGTAATATGTGATTTAAGGAGTTGAACTTCTAGTGATTTATATAATAGATTAGATACTAAGGAGGACTAAAGAATGTTTGCATAAATTAGCCAAGCGATATTTAGTTCAAGTGAAGTACATTAAGGATGAAGATTATATATATATATATATATATATATATATATATATATATATATATATATATATAAAGAGGATATTATATTCAACATAGGTTGACGAGATGTTTTGAAAAATTGTTAATGAACATTGCGAGAATATGAATGACTTTAGTGACCTTAATACTCTAAAGGAAAATATATATTTTAATTTTGTTATCACATTAGTAAAATTGAAGTTGGAGAGACTTTAAAGAGAATGAATTATGGAGAAGCAGTAGGATCTGATGATGTTTTAATAAAAGTGTGAAACTGATTGATAGATCAAATAATTTTTTGGCTTACTAAAATTTTAATATTATTTTGAGGACTAAAAAGATGCCAGATGATTGAAGGTGCATGCCTATTTTTAAGAATAAAGGTGATTCACAAGAGTGTGCGAATTATAAAGGAATCAAGTTAATTTGTCATACAAAAAGCATATGACAAAATTCCAAGAGAATGTCTGCTGTGAAATTCTTTTGTATTTATATATTTAACAACTAAATCATTATATTTACTTATTTACAACCATAATCGCTAAATCACATAAAAGTACTACTAATATTCACTTATGTAAGTGAAATACATATTTTCCTATATATATATATATATATTACATATTTTCCTGTATATATTTTGATTTGATTTAGTTATTAGTTTATTATATAGGTGACAAGGTGTTAATTTTGTATTATTCAAAGAGCGCTTCAATGCAACCTTTGAAAATTCAGAGAAATTTATTGACCCCAAAAATATTGTCTGATAGTGAATTAATAAAAAAAAATTAATAAAGATTGCTCTCTACGATGAGTCCTTTTGTTTGACATAAGAGTGCCACCGCTTATTTTGACAAATTTTTTTGTTACTCATTCTTCATAATCATTTTCATTCTCTTTCTTTTAGAAGGGATTTAAACTCATGATAACATGGGTGTTTAAGACTCGGTTCATATTGTGCAATAGCCTCTACCATGTGATTAGAACTCTCCAACTTTATTGCACTGATAGGGATGCTACTTGATAGAGCCACCTAGCTATGTGTGCACTGTTTTATCCCTTATTTTCTCATCGAAGTTATCTTTGATTCTTATTTGTTTCATGTTCTCTCTTTTGTAACCTTTAGTTTTGGTTATTTATATAGAAAATGATCCATCCATCTGACTTTTCTTTTTCAGTGCGTTGATGCTTCCTATTCCAAAACTTGATTTAAATGACCTCTTTTCAGAATCATGCATTTTTGAACATTTGATTCTTCAATAATCTCTATCACCGTCTCATTATGTTCCACAAATTTTGTTTCAATTTTTTATTCCATCTTGTTAAGCCATCAACTCGTTTCTTTGATGTGAAGGCACTTTATTATACATTATTCCTTTTAGATGTTTCATAAGGATTGATAAGATGCTCCTTGGCTCAAGATATACTTACATTTCTCTCTTTGCCACAATAAATGCCTATATGGAAAATATTACTTTACTCAATTTTAACTTCATATACTTTCAAGCTAGATCCTTATGTATAGCTGGCATACTTAATTTTTAATATATATAAATTAAAAATTAAGTATGCCAGCTATACATAAGGATCTAGCTTGAAAGTATATGAAGTTAAAATTGAGTAAAGTAATATTTTCCATGGATCCTGATTAAATTTCTTGTATGTAATTGTAAAATTTTCTCCACAAATGCTAATGATGAAAATGAATAAATTTCTTTGCATGCAAAGCTTCTCATATATTCTATTTTCCCATAAAATTCTTATCGCATATAACTCTTGAATCATTTCTTAAGTTATAATGTAATTTTAATTATAAGAAATCTGTTAATATCTATATCTATATATCGATCAAAAATAGATTTGATTTCCCAACTTTTTTTATTTCTAATTATAAATTTATTTTTCATTTAAATTATGAATAATAGTTCTATTTTAATTGATTATTTGAATATTAATCCTCTTATACAACCTCATAAAATGAAAACTTCATTTAAATTTTCATTTCTTTCAAGTGTGAGTATTTATTAGAGATGCATTTAAAGAAGGATGGAGGCCTTGTTGGGAAGGAGTTGCACATTGATAGGGGTGTCAATTCGGGTCAGGTTCGGGTCCAACCCGAACTGACCTGGGCTTAAACGGGTTGACCCGAACCCAACCCATTTTTGTAAACGGGTAAGATTTTCCACTTGAATCCGACCTGTCGGGTTATCGGGTTAACCCGACACGTCGGGTTATCAGGTTTACTCGACCCAATCAGCAAACTTGGGTGGCGTGGGCTGAGTCTGAACGCGAGTTTGCGTCACTGCGTCAGTCTGCTACTTCGTGTACGAGCTTGCGTCACAGTGTCAGTCCGAATGCAAGTGCGAGGAAGGTGCCAAGGCGGGCAGGGCATCGCTGTAGCCGGTGCAAGACGGTGGGAGTGCGGCCATGCGGGACGACAACAACTCAAGCTCGCGGAATGCGACTGATTGACGAGATGCGACGGTGCGATCAATTGATTCGGGTCCGAGATGACGGCAGGTCGAAGCGATCCGATTGAAGCGAGACGCGATGCGATTGACACGAGACACAACTACGATGAGACATGACATCTGGGTTAATTTAGGTCTCGTGGGTTTTCAGGTCAACTTGAATCTGACTTGTTTTTCAAGCGGGTCAAAAATCGAACCCGAACTCGACCCGTTTCATAAATGGGTTGACCCAAACCAATGATTAAAAAGGCGGAAGAGGCGTACGCGCTGAGACGCGACTTAAGGCGAGGCGAAGCATTTGCGCGTTGAGGCTTACGCCTCGTTGGATTCGGCGGAGCGTGCGCTTATTTCGCACGGGGCGTAGGCTTCGGTTCGTAACGCCTCGAAGCGAAACGAGGCACCGCTTCGATTTGTAAGTATATAGACCGAGCGGTGAGAGTCGTATAAGAGTCGAGTATTAGGGTAACATACCTGCTTCTGCTTCTGGTGAGAACTAAAAGGCGAACTCCGCCAACTTGGACGACCACAGTTCGGTCGAGTTCGAAGTTCGAACATAGCTGGAGGCGATCGAAGGTAATGATTTATTTCTTCTTCTTCTCTTGCTTCCCGTAATCTTCCTGTCATTTGCTTCATGTCTCGCTTCTTCTTCTCCAGCTTCTTGTAATCAAAGGTTCTTTTTTCACGGCTAGGTAACGATCTTTCTTTCCGTTATTTGCTTCATGTCTCGCTTCATCAGATTGTACATGCTCGGTACCGCTCAGTACATGATCGGTACCGCTCAGTACATGCTCGGTACCGCTCAGTACATGCTTGGTACCGAACAAGTACATGCTCGGTACTTAGCGGTACATGCTCGGTACCGAGTAAGTACAAGCTCGGTACTTAGCGGTACATGCTCGGTACCGAGCAAGTACACGCTCGGTACCGAGCCAGTACCGCTCGGTATTTATCATCCACAAATTGATGATTATATATTTAGAATGATTATTTCTATTTGTGATGCAAAATTACTGCGTTTTTTGGAATGTGCTTTGGAAGAAAATAGGAAACTGTTTAAAATTTTTTAGCAATTTATCATCCACAAATTGATGATTATACTTGAGTGATAATAGAAGATTGGAGATCAATTACAAATTTTGGTAAAACATGGCATCTGGGTGGGATTTTATGTTGTTATGCTTGAGGATGCATACAAGTCATCTACAATGAACTACTAATATGGGTCAATTTGAGATGTCCACGTGTTGTCAACTTAGAAGGTTTATAGATGTTGTTATCCTACTTATAGAATTTAGCTTAACAAATTTGCACAATCATTTGCTTGAAAATATTTATCGAAAATTGACCAGTAATTATGATATTTATAAGCTTTATGCTAATGTGGATAGGAGAAATATGAAATTTAATCCTGGTGGTAAGGTCATTGTGCTTTTAAATCTAGAAAAGTTTTCATCTGGAACCCTTTAAAATTTGAATGCTAGCAATGAAACCATTTAAAATTGTGCAATATGTTGGAACTAGTGCTTATTATAAATTATAGAAAATTGGGTATAAATGTAGTTTTTAATGTGTCTAATCTAACCATAGTTTTTAAGTTTATTATTAATTCATTGAATTCTACTCTCTTTTAACCTCATCTTTATTACTCTACATCTATGATGCACCGACACTTCTCCTCAAAGAGGCGTGCAGTGTCCGACACCGTGTCCGACACGACACTCGTCCGACACGTGTCAGACACGTCGAAATGTGTCCGATTAAAAAATATTAAATGCAAATTGGACACGCGTATCTTAAATATTTTATGAATTTTTTAAATATAATTTCTTTTATTTTGCGGGATTTAAACTAAATTTCTTATTTCCCATCCACAACACCAAATCAACGTCCGCACTTAATACCCAATCATCGAATATTCTCATTTTCATTTCTTTTTGGCAGTGAAGGCATTTTCATCTCCTCTCTCGGTGACTGATAAATGGCATCGACGCCTGTCTCTCGATGCCTGAAATATTAATTGTTGTTTTTTGAAACTTACCAAAAAAAAGCTAATGTACATGCTCGGTACCGCTAGGTATCGCTAGGTACATGCTCGGTACCGCTAGGTACCGCTTAGTACATGCTTGGTACCATTAGGTACAAGCTCGATACCGTTAGGTACATGCTCGATACCGTTAGGTACATGCTCGGTACCGCTCAGTACATGCTCGGTACTGCTCGGTGCCGCTCGGTAACTTTCCATACAAATAACTTACGAACTTTAAAAACAATCAGAACTTCAAAATTACTCTTACCCTGGCAAGTCGAAACCCGCGAGGGGGCAGCTAAATGATTTTTTGCTAACATTTTTATGGTTGTACTAGACATTTTGTACAAAACATCTTTATGTTATAAGCTAAACAAGTTATCATGAAATTGATTTATTATTGCTTGTCATTTTTAATATAATGTCATGTTAATTTCTATATATTATATTAAAAGCTTATTATGCCGTGTCCACGCCGCACCTGTGTCCTATATTTTTAAAAAATGCCGTGTTCCGTGTCCGTGTCGTGTCGTGTCGTGTCGTGTCGACGTGTCCGTGTCAGTGCATCATAGCTCTACATCCAATTTTTTGTTGGACACTTTCATGTAGCTTTTTGCTGAAGTTATTGTATATGATGAAATTCATTGCACTATTAATGATGAATTTTGAAGGTTATTTTGTTCAGTAGTGAGATAGACCTAACTTTGATGATTCATGGATTATTTTATATGAAGTTCATGATTTATGCCCATAATTGCTTATTGAGTATGAAATGCTAAATTCATCAGGCTCAAATTTGTCTAAGCATGACAAATTTGATTGCTTCTCATTTATTCTCATAGAAGAATCACACCAGCTTTAATTTTTGTGAATCTTATGATTGTTTTTGGCAATAGTGGGTTTCTTTTCATTTAATTCATTTCACTTATATTTCTATCTGAATTAATGCAAGTGATGATGATTGAAAACGGTTGTCATGGCTGAAGAAGGTATTTTCTAGTTTCAGGTTAAATTATTTGGTTGGCGTGATTTTAATCTTGATTTAATATTAATTCTCACATAATGTTGAGAAGGTTACATAAGGCTAAGATGTTATGGTGGATTGCTGTTGGATTTGGTATAAACCATTCGAGTTATTGGAGCTTAATTTTTTTTTTAACTTATGCTGTGTAGTAGCTAATTATTAAATTGTTGAGGTTCAGTTTGACATTATTTAAAAAATGAAGAAGCAGATTATGCATTGCAATTTCACGTGAAATGGAACTGTAGGGTTTTTGTGGGAGTTATGGTTTTGCTAAGTTTTATCTTGTCCCGACTGTTGGGCCTTATCATTGTGTTGTTAGGCAAAGGTGTAGTTCCTACAAGTTACACTTCACATGCTCTATGGCTTTGCGATTTTGATGTGATCAATGAAGTTGGTTTAGTTGTTATTGGAATTCAAAAAAACTTTGGAAAATTTGGATTTAAATTGAGATTGATTTGGTGGCAGTCTTATTTATTAACTTAGATTATGAGGAATTCATAAAAATTGTTTTGAGGCATGCAATGACTTTTATATAATTTCTTTTACTTTTTAATCATGCATATAAGTTGTACGCGTGATTCTTTCGAGCACGATACAGTTATGATTACTTGATTTTGAGAGATTGTAATCTTCCTCATATTTGTGTGAGGCCTTTTTTATTTCTTCGGTATTTCATTCTATGTAATTTTTCTACTTAATTTATGAGAAAAGAACCAAAATGGTCCCTCAATTCTTTGTGAGGGACCAAAATAATCCCCAACTATTTTGAGGAAACAATTTGATCCCTCAACTCAAAATAGGGCTTTTTTTAGTCTTTCCATCTAATGGTAGAGTTGATGGTGTTGAATATGAAGATACGTTTATTTTTTTAATAAAAATAATTAATAAATATAAATTTTTAGAGATTATAATTTTTGTAAAAAAATTAATTAAACATTTATTTAATAAAAAGATTATACATAATTGTAGTTTTAATAATTATACATAATTTCTTTACCCCTCCACTATTCCTTGCTTTTCGACTTCGCCTCCGCATGACGGGTAGAGTTTTGAATGACTAGCTAAATAACTTCTTCATCTCCTCGACGATGTTCCTTCCTGTCGGATCCAAAATCACATTTCGTCTTTAGTCTGTTCGACCGGAAGAAACGACGACAACAGGAGCTTGCTTGTTGCGAAGGTAGCCATCTTTCTTCCGTTCGTGTGCTTCTTCGGCCAAATCGACTGCGATCGGAAGTAACGACGACAAATGGAGCTTGCTTGTTGCGAAGGTAGCTTTCTTTCTTACGTTTGCACGATTCTTCGGCCAAATCGATTGTGATTGGAAGTAACGACGACAATAAGAGCTTGCTCATTGCGAAGGTAGCCATCTTTCTTCCGTTCTCGCGCTTCTTTGGCCATATTGACTGCGATCGGAAGTAACGACGACGACGGGAGCTTGCTTGTTGCGAAGATAGCCTTCTTTCTACCGTTCGTGTGCTTCTTCTTTACTTGTTCTGAGAATACTGTCCTGCCCATCTCACTTTTACATTTAAAATTGATGGTAGGACCAAAATAGTCCCGTTTGGAGGAGTTGATCCCTCACAAAGAGTTGCGGGACCTTTTTGATCATTTTCTCGCTTATTTATTGTTGACTAGTTTAGTCTCTTGATTTGGTCAAAAATTAAGATGTCCAAATTGTATTTTTCTGAAGATTAATTTGTTTTGCTTGCTGAGTTTTGAAATTATCAAAATTTTGTGATCTTTTTACAATCAATTCAACTTAAATATTACCGTTGCTTGTTTATATTAAAAGAAAGTGTGTTGTTGGTTTATTTTAGTGCATAGTAATTATGAATCCTCATTTTATTTGCATGAACATATGATATGCATCATATTTGTTGTATTAGAAAATCCCAACCCTTAGTTTTTCTGAATGATTGATTAGGTCTAAGAAAAATTACAAATAGATTGGAAAGCATGCTATAATCAGAAAATTCAGATCGGATAAGTTTTGACTAATTCCAATCATATTCGTTAACTAATTACTAATATCGTAGGAAAAAAAAGAAAGAATTCACCAAAATTAGAAATCCATACCTCCCACATCTTGAAAGAGATTGCTTTTCTGGGAAAACTGCTATCACCATGCTAGAAAGATCTACAACTGACACTCGAGCACCGCACAAAGTGGCAGCGTAAGAATCAGAGAAATTCTCATTGAAAGCTGTTTTTACATGAGTTAATTATTCCCTATTTATAATTTCAAGTCCGCTCCATTTACAGTAAAAAGATGGGTTTGAATATCTGAACTCTCATTGATACCTTCCCAGCTGCAGTTCGGTTCCTTACTTATGTGGATGATACCATGCGGCAGCATGAAATCCCGTAACCGACTCTGCCGCAGGGAGCCGAAATGCATGGCTACAATCCCGTAGTAGTGAACTGCAAGCAAACATAATTATTAATCTCCATGCGCGGAAATAGCTGTTGATCCTGTCCTATATAGGAGCCTAAATAGTGGAGTAGACAGCACAACAGGAATTCAATTAAAAGTCCATTAATAAAAAAAACCCAACAGCATTTAGCAGAATTAAAGCTTGGGATGACTTAGCTTGGAACTAACATTAATGCCCATTTAGCAACCTAACAGAGAACTGGTGGCTGAAGAAGAATGAACGAACAGTAGCAATCGATAAGAGAACCCATTAGTGAACGAGTGTCTGAACCCAATCTAAATCAGCACGATGAACCGAACCAAACAAAGAAGACAGTTCATTTTTCTTAAAGAATCGTCCACAGATGTTGTTGTAATCATCGTCAGATGCTTGTTTTCACTCAACTAATGCAATAATAAAATAAAATAATAATAAAGTTAATTCAACAAAATCAACAAAGTAAAAACACTCAGCAAATTGTTTATCTCAACACATACTATTTCTATCTCTGGCAAGTGCAGGTTTGCACCTATGATATTCTATTATCCGTATGTCTTGAGATTAGGAAATTAATCCATCAACGTAAACAGCAGCCAAGTTGCATATAAGTCATTCTTTTTCTAATCGCTATGTTGGCAACCTGCTTTGATTTTAACTTCACCTAACCTAGTCAGATGATGCTTTATTGGAGTACCTAAATCATTCCATATTTTCAGGTATATGGAAATAACTTGGAAATCCAAGCCTTCTCAGAGATGTACAATCGTCCTATTCACATTTATTGCTACAGTACAGGTGATATTTGTATTTCTTTATCCAGTTAATTTGTAATATTACCTTTGTAAGGTAGAATAGCCATTTGTTGCTGATAATGAGGTGTTAATTTTGTGACTTTTTTAATTCCCTTTTCTGTCTTCAGAACCTATCAACATCTTCCACGGAAGCTATGGGACAGACACACCACCAATTAGGTTAAGTTACCACCGTGGAAATCATTACAATTCACTTGTTGATCCCCGCAGATTGACAATTGGGGCTGGCCTTGGATTTAGCTGTCTTCGGGAGGTGAGCCCTTGAATAGAAATTTTTTGTGTAAAATTTTTGAAGTTATGTGAATTTGTTGTTCCATCTCCATCTCGTTCTTCTTGATCGTGTGAGTGTTATGCTACAAAAGAAGAGACAACTTTCACCCAGCACGAGAATAACTTTCTTTACTAATCATCAGTATTATTCATAATTAATGCATGGATCTTATCAGAAAAATAAATGCATTATAAAGTACTTATTGAAATTTGCTTCAGCTTTTTTTTTTTTTTCTTACGTGGGTACTCGGCAAATGTTTGTATTACATTTGTTGTTCGTTGTTCTTTAGGCAAATGTTGATAAGGACCAGGTGAAGGCTGCTATCAAGGCCCAGCAAGACCAGCAGATTGACAATGTAAGTGTTCATAGCTTCTTCTACCTGTTAATTTTTTTTAATCTTCTTTTTGTAGACTAATGCCATACCAATTTTGACATTGCAATGCTTTAAGTATGTGAAGCATCGATGTTATATTTTATTTAACAACTGAAGCATGATGCCAGTTGCGTGAGCCTTCTTGGTCTCACATTTTTCCTTGTTCCCTGTATTTGCTCTTCACTTATGAGTTGGTAAATTCTAAAAAAATTATAAAATTTATAGATTTTGCTATCAAAGGGAAAAGCTCCTAATAGTAAAAGTAGTTGGTGGTGGAATCCAAATGTGCAAGAAAAGATTAGAAATAAGAAGGTTTGTTATAAAAATTGGTTTAATTTTAAAAATTATGAGAATTGGGAAATATATAAAGTGGCTCGTAAGGATGCTAAGAAAGCAATACGCGATGCAAAGACATTAGCTTTTAGTGATTTGTATACTAGATTAGATACTAAAGAGGGAGAAATATATATGTATAAGTTAGCCAAACAAAGAGATAGGAGTAGTAAGAATTTAGTTCAAGTGAAGTGTATTAAAGATGAAGATCAAAAAATACTTTTCTTAGAAGATGATATTCAACAAAGTTGGATGAGGTATTTTGCTAAACTTTTTAATGAAGATTGTGTAAATAAGATTGACTATAGTGACCTTAGCACCCTAAATGAAAATAAAGATTTCTGTTTTTATCGGCGTATTAGTAAAACTGAAGTTAGAGAGGCTTTAAAGAAAATGTAGGGTGGAAAAGCTGTTGGACCTGATGATATTCCAATAGAGGTGTGGAAATGCTTAGGAGAGGAAGGAATTTCATGGCTTACTAAACTTTTTAATACTTTTTTGAAGACTAAAAAGATGTCAGATGAAGAGAATGAGTGTGTTAATTTATATTTTTAAGAATAAAGGTGATGCACAAGATTGTGCGAATTATAGAGGTATTAAGTTAATGTGTCATACTTTAAAACTTTGGGAGCGAGTTATGGAGCATAGATTGCGGCGTGATACTAATATTTCTCAAAATCAATTTGGATTCATGCCAGGTAGGTCGACTATGGAAGCCATACATTTATTAAGAGGTTTGATGGATAAATATAGAGAAAATAAGGAGGATCTACATATGATATTTATTGATTTAGAAAAAACATATGATAAAGTTCCAAGAGAAGTGCTATGGAGAGTTCTTGAAAAGAAAGGAGTCAATAATGCTTATATTCAAATCATTAAAGATATGTATGCGGGAGCTATTACTTGTGTTCAAACTCAAGGTGGATTGACCAAGTATTTCTCTATTTCGGTTGGATTACATCAAGGATCAGCCTTAAGTCCATATCTTTTTGCTTTAGTCATGGATGTTCTCACTAGACATTTGCAAGAGGATGTACCTTGGTGTATGCTTTTTGCTGATGATATTCTTCTTGTTGATAAGACTAGAGAGGGAGTTGAAGGTAGACTTGAATTATGGAGGTCAACCTTAGAGTCTAAAGGTTTTCGTTTGAGTAGATCTAAAACGGAATATATGGAGTGTAATTTTAGTAGTAATGGAACCTAATGAGGGGATTGTAACTTTGGGCGATCAAGTCATTAATAAGAGTACACGTTTTAGATATCTTGGATCTATTGTTCAGAGTGATGGTGAAATAGATGGGGATATTGTCAGCAGAATTCAAGTTGGATGGTTGAAGTGGAGGAATGCATTGGGCTTGTTATGTGATAGAAATGTACCCCTCAAACTTAAGGGAAAATTCTATAAGATGGTAGTGAGGCCTGCATTGCTTTATGGTGCCGAATGTTGGCCATTAAAAGAGAAGCATAATACTAAGTTAAGTGTGGCAGAGATGAGGATGCTCAGGTGGATGAGTGGCTTTACCCTTAAAGATAGGATACGAAATGAGCATATACGTGAAAATGTTGGAGTAGCTCTAGTAGAAGATAAGATTAGAGAGAGTCGCCTTAGATGGTTTGGTCACATAAAACGGCGGCCTTCCGATGACCCGGTTAGGAGAGTAGAGGTATTAGATTTGACTTGTGTTAAGAAAGGTAGGGGTAGACCTAAAAATACTTGGCTAGAAAATATTAGGAATGACCTTTCTTTATTAGATTTTAACGAGCATTTGACTTTTAATAGGACACAATGGAGAAAAAAGGATTCATGTAGCTGACCCCACGTAGTGGGATAAAGGCTTGATGTTGTTGTTGTTGTTGTATAGATTTTGCTATCCAGTTCATGCTTATAAAAGATGATGGATGGATTTACATTTTAAAATAGCAAATTTGGGCAAAAATAGGTTCATTCATTTGTCAAAAGTGAAAACAAATTTTTTTGTAGCAGATTGTACTAATTATTTCTAGCTTGAAAAGAAGAGATCTGTTTAAACTTAAAACTTGTGGGAACAAGATTTAATGAAATCCTTTTCATCGTATTCCATTATCATTTAATCAAGGGATCCTTGTAAATATAATCAATTATAACAGATGGTGTGGGACCTTGGTCACACATGGAATTATCTAACGCTAATAATGCATTATCTGTGAACAGGCACTTCTTGCTGAGGGACGTTTCTACTCGGACTTGGAGCTAACAGAGAAAGAAATAGAGCGCATGGTCATGGAGGCCTCTCGAGCTGAATATCTTGTTGAGGACAAGTTGAGGCAACTTTGTTCGCAGGAAACTTCCACATCTAGAGCTGAACCATCTTCTTCTGGTACAAGTAAGTTAGCTAGCAACTAATCGAGTTAGAAGTTAGATTATTATAATGCTTACAAGCAGCCTCCTGGTTATAAATAAATAACAAAATTTTTGGAGGTAGCAGTTTAAATAAGCCTAACTTGAAAGACTCAAGTGTTATTTATCTTTAATTGTTAAGCAAATGAGACAATTTTTGTTGTTGTTTTTATTTGGTTTGTTAACTTACGGAGTTGAGCACGAGCTGCTCATGAATATAAAATCTACTTGAAAGTCATATACAAATTTTAGAATACACATATGCAAGCACCCCCTTCCTATATATATATATATATATATATATATATATATATATATATATATTTCTGGTTAGCTTGTTAAATGAATGAGCTTAGAAAAACTAGTTGAATATAGGCTATAATAGCAGAACACACTCAAAACAGAAACAATGGGCTTTTTTTATAATTTTTTATTTTATTTTTTAACACTCTAGTTGAAGGAAAACATTGAACTCATTAGAATCTTCTTTCATTGACAAGTTGTTCAAAGCATCTTAATATTTTCTCATATGGTTGTTGTAAATTTACTTTGGTGGCAGGAGATACAAATCCTGGCAGCAGAAGGGAAAAAGCACCAGTAGAGGCGGGGTCTAGCCGCAGCGTGCAGGTGCTTCTATCCATGGGGTTCAGCTATCTGCAGGTCATTGAAGCTTACAGTATCTTCGGGGATGATGTCGATTCTATGCTCTGCTACTTGTTAGAAATGGGAGGTGAAGTCCCTTCCTCACCCGGTGGAAGCAACCGGCTTAAAGGCAAGGCAGCTCAGTGACAAATTCCAGGTTTGTCTGGATTAATATCTTCTGTGCTATACTCCATGCTTTCTTTCTCCAGATATAAATTGTCCAAACACAATGGAGACCTATTAATTTAAGTCATATAGATATATATATGCGTTCTTATACTTTCTACATTACTGAAGGACCAAAATACTTGTTCTTTTTCTTCACATGGGAGAAGGTTATGCTTCTCTGTTTCTTTCTATGTTATAAACTGGTTTGGGAATTTGGAAGCAGCTAAAGAATAGTGATGCATTTGCTTTTAGTTTTCTGTGTATGAATGGGATGATTTGATGCATTATGGATGCCAACTTACGTTTATGCGTGGGTCGAGTGCTGATGGTCCGTTTAGCTGTCTTTTTTTTGTTATTTTTTAAGGATTTTAATGATAAAAATATGCTTTAAACAATAAGAAAAATTATTAATCTTAATAATTTTATCATAATAATTCTACAAATTACTGCAATTAATTGTGGCTGCTATAGCTAATCCGGCTGCAAAAATCGAGCCAGGAGTAGTTTTCGTATCATTATGAGGCTTGAAGCTGTGAATCGTGAGTCATGAAAGCAGGCATCCTCTCCTCTCATTATGGGGAAATTACTAGGTCAGGACACCGGACCTAAAAATAAGTTTGGATATCCACTTAAAATTTGTCACGTGGACTGTGCTTTGACTGCTTTTTTTGACTATGCTATGCTTGCGTTTTGATTGCGTTTTGACTGTGCTTTACATGCACTTTACCTCCGTTTTTGCCGTGCTTGACTTAAAATTTTGCGGAATGTGTACATTTAACATGTCAATATTTTATTGGAGTCCAGACGTATTTCTATGTCCGGTGTCTGGACTAAATAATTTTCCTCTCCTTATGTGAGGAGTTACAAGCTGAACAATCTTAGCCAATCACAAGGGTTTGGCACTTTCGTACCTTATTTTCTACTGTTGGGTGGGAACCATTTGGCATATTCCTAGCCTCTTTTAGCGGCATGTTTCATTTTTTTTTTCACAAATTCCGCATGTGTTTTGAAAGTAGTTCGGATTGTAGTGCAGCTTTATTTCTGGAACAAGTCTTTGTCTATAATATGTGCTAAACTTAAGATTAAAATGATCAATTCAGGCTTAATTTAGGCTCATTAGGGACAGCTTTTTTATTGCTTCTTAAAACATTTTTTTAATATAAAAATTAAAATTTTTTAACCAAAAATCTGTTTTAAATATTTTTTTAAATATTGCTTATAAGTTCGGCATGATTATAGAGGTCCTCACATCATCACACTGAATTTCTCCACTGCATCATTTCAGTTCATTGTTAAATATAGTAAAAACAAAGAGTGTTAAGTTATATCTGTCCATAGTTATTACTTATTACTGTGCTGTAGTTATTATAATAAAAAATAAATAAATGATGATGGTGGTGTCAATTACTACTTTGAAGTAGTTTTTTAGTTTCAAAATATTAATTTTTCATTAAAAAATTACTTTAAGAAATAGTAAAAAAGCATTCTCTCTATAGATTTTTAAAAAATGATAATAATTTTATAATCACATTTAAAAAAAATTACTATCTTTAAATGAGCCCAAAGTGTGATGATGTGGTAGTTATAAAATAATGGCTTGTCTAATGTTTTCAAAAAGAAAAGAAAAAAAAAAACAAAAATCTGACACCTATAACAACTTTCAAGCATTTTACTTTCACTATAACAAATTATGGTCATCTTAATTTTTTGTTTGGGACAGTTTTCTTATTGTTTTTTAAAAGCAAATTTTTAGAATAAAAGTTATTGTGCTAAAAAATTATTTTAGAAACAAGCAAGAAAGTTTAGCATAAACTTATATTTAAGATAGCTTTTCACTTCTTTGCTTTCTATTAAAAAATTTAGGACTAACTTTATTATTTCTTTTAAAAAACTTTTGTTAAGAAGCAATTTATAACAATTAGATTTAGGGCAATTTTTAGGACTAAGCATGATTAGAGCCTTAATTATGGGATTAAACATTATTTTTTTAAAATTTAAAAGTAGGCATAATCGCCCGTTGACTCGGCGATTTACAATTAACCTAAGTCGCCCGTCTGACTTTGCCCTATTTAAAATGAAACGCCGAGCCCTTCTCCCCGTGCCCGTTCTGTTTTCCCTCGCCGATCTCGTCGCAAGGTCGCTGTTCACCGCCGGATTTCGCCATTTTGGGTATGTTTTAGTGTATTTTTTTGTTTAAATTTTATATTTATTTATTCCTTTCGTTAATAGAAGGTAGAATAAGGAAAAAAAAAATGCACCGTGTAAAATGTAGAATGAGGTGATTTTAGGAGATTAGCTATAATTTTGAAATTTTCACTTAAGGAGTAATTTAGGAAGTAATAGTTTTATATACTTGTCGTTAGTGCACTTCAGATCTACCCGATTTGGCCAGATTTGTTGGTTACTTTTGTGTTTGTGATCATGCTTGTAATTGTAGGATAATTAACAAAATTTATAGTAGATATCAATTTTTTTTGTAGTAGTAAATATAAAAAATTGGAAATAAATATAAACTTTTTGTTAACTTATTATGATTAATATGACAATTTATAACATATATATTTAGCATTAATCTTTTGAATTGATAACATTTTAGTTTAAATTATATTTAACTTTTTATGTTTAATATATATATATATATATATATATATATATATATATATATATATATATATATATATATAACATTTTATTATTATTGTAAGCTTCTATTGGAACATCTTATGAAATGTTACGAAGATCACGTTTATGGTTTGAAATAAATATATTCTTTCAAATTTAAATGTAGGTGTTTAAAATGAGTGCAAGACCACCATCTTTTATATTGTTATATAATGGAGAGTTATCATTAGATGCGAATTTTTTGCCAACATATATTGGTGGTAAGTGTCGGCCCCTACAAGTTCCATTCAACTCGAATTTGAAGCAGTTGAAGGATCGAGTTCTCAGGGCCCTAAAGTTTGATCCCTCAAAGTTCGCAGTGACCATTGTGGGTCGTTTTCCAGTGGGCAACCAATTCATGGTCTCGAAACTTGAGGATGATGAAGGTTGTGGATTTGCATTATTCCTTAGCTGCGTCTGAAGTTTTGATACTATATGTGGAGGTTGAGGAAATTCATAATGATGTTAATTTGGATGAAGTCCTATCGAGTAAAATTTGTGATTCAGTCGTACTAGATCATGTACATGAGATGCATGATGCCGCGGGGATGGCCTTGGTAATCCCAATTACACATGTCAGGTATGTTAGTTTTAAAGGAGATTTTGGTTTTTCTAAAGTAAAATCCTATTCAATGTTATCTAATATTATATAACTATAAATACAGATCCACACAAACTCCATACCATCATAATTTGACCGGTCCTTCTACACAATCCCAGGGTACTTCTATTTTTGAAGTCAATGATATTAGATTATCAGCTCCTACTATCAATGAATGAAGGGTATGAGACAATGAGCAGTGGTTCAAGTGATGATGAGGATGAAGAGTTTGATGATATCCTCCATGATTTTACTGCAACTAATGTAGGTGTTCAGTCAAATACCAATGATATTATTTTTTATTACTGTACAAGGACTGCAAATACAGAAGAGGGCATGACATCTAATAATGAATATGCTGAGATTCCTAAGGACTACACGTTAATGGAATGCGGGTGTTGCACATGATAGTAGTAATGTTTTTAGCATCACAGATGATGAATTTATCATTCCGAATGAATTGGTAGAAAATATGTGTTTACGCAGAAAATCAGAACTGCAATTTGCCTTGCACGGTTGGTCAATCATAAATAATGTTCAATTTGTCGTTGCAGCGTCGAACAAACAAAAAATTATAGTTGCTTGTGTACAACTTGATACTGTGCCGATAAACTGTCCTTGGCGTTTGCATGCTAGCTTAAGCAAGTGATTGGGTGGGGTATAGAAAATAGCTACCATAAAGGGTCCACATACGTGTACGAACCCTATTCTTCGAGGAGGTCACGTCACAGTTCATTAGCTTCTTTATTATTCCAACTATAAGAAAACAAACAGATATAAAACCTAGAGAAATAATTGGAAGAGTTGAGGCAAAGTTTAACATTAAAGTTTCATATATGAAAGCATGGGATGCATGTCGGAAGGCTATTAAAGCAGTGTTTGGTAGTTGGGAAGAGTCCTACCGATCACTGAATTTGTTCATGGAAGGTATTGTTCAATCCATGCCTGGAACTGTGTACAAAATCCAATCTTCAAGTTCATATAGATTTCAAAGGTTATTTTGGGCTTTCGGTTCATCTATTAGTGGTTGGAGGTTTTGCCGGCCTGTCCTTAGCATGAATGGAACTTTTCTTTTGGGTAAGTACAGGGGAACATTACTCATTGCAGTTGGGCTTGATGTAAATAACGGGCTATTCCCATTAGCTTTTGGAATTGTGGAGTCAGAGTGCAACGAGCATATATCCTTGAAGGAATTACTACGGGACCTGATAGTGAACACATCATTCATGAGTACTTACAGTGGTTCAGGTCCTGGGCGACATTATACATGTTGAAGCCACCAACAACACCACCGAGTACATACTACCCCATAGCATCTTCAGAGCGATTTTGGTACGTAATATCAATGTGTTATATACTTCATTTCTTAAGAATTATAACATTATTGAAGTTCTATTTATTTTCCTTTCACTCAGCGTAATTTCTTCGTGGAGACAGAGAGGGCAGTGTTACCTATGGTTGGTTCAAATGACAACAGTAATGCCGATACTGTTATTAAGAGAATTGTTGAGATGACAATGGATTTGCGTAGAGAGTTTCATATCCCTGATTATCTATACTCTCAGCATGGATATGCAGGGTATCCATACGAGTCCTTCAGTCCAGTGATAGGTGAGCCTCAGTCTACTGATGCAGGACCATCATCGTATCAAGATTTGGGACCTTCTCAAACTTCCATTTCTCAGCCGACTCAGCAGACTACACCAGGCTGGTACCCACATGAGCATGTTCCAGACAGTCGTTAATCCAAATTAGGATTTCTTTAAAACGAATGGGATGTAGGGGCGAACCAACCTCTGTTTTATAGGCAGTTAAAATAAGATTGTGAAATGTATATTCTTATATATGAAATAGAAAATAAATTTTTCTGATAATTTGACCAACTACATTTACTGAAGGTGTGCATAATAGTTAAAATATTTATTTTTATAATAAAAAAATTTTAAAGAAGAACAATTGTCTATTCTAAGCTCTTAGTGGCTCCACCCCTGATGGCATGGCCTAAGCTATGTAGAGATATCCTCATGAAATTTTCATTAAGATATATAGATTTACAATTTTGACATTTGACATTAAAAGGACATGTACGCACTACTAAAAGGTTGTCTTTTTATCAGTGGCAGCGGTTAGAACCGCTTAAAAACTTTTTTAAAATATAAATCGCCGCAAATTTAAAATATGATAATTCTATTTCTACACGCGAAAACAAAATCCTGATCCGTCTCTGCTTTTCTGCGTGCGACTCCAGCGGAGCGAAAAGACGGAGCGCGTCTTGGCGGAGAGGAGAATTGTGCACATCCCGCTCGCATTTTGCTCGATCAGTATTCTCCTCACGTGAAAGGCACCTCTGGCCAACCTTTCTTCACTGTGAGTCTCTTCCCCTTCTTCAAATTCTTCTTCGATCTTCTCCTTTTTCTTGTCATTCTTCTTCTTATCTTGTTAGTGTAATCCCTAAAATCAGAAAAATGATCAACATTTAAGGGGCTGTTTGGTAGCAGGATTTAGGCCGGATCATTTGCCCTCAGATTTCGTTTTGCATTTTGCCGATGTGCTCAAATCCTGCTATTATTTGCCTTTTATAACAGTCTTATACCGTTATTTTGCATATCATCTGCCGTGAGTGTTTCTAGATTTACGTAAAAAAAATTGTCAAATTTCTCTTGTTTTTAATGTTAATATCTTCATTAGATTGTAAAATATGATTTATATATTGGGATTTAATTTGTTTTATTATTGTGTTTTGGATCATGTGACACTAACACATGCAAGTGTTTACTTTTTATAATAATTCTGATTTACAGGATTTCATATTCTATCTTAAGTGGATTTTCTTATATTTTTCTATTTAACGTATAAGATATTCAGCCTTACTGATTAGATTTTCTTTCTCATTCCACAAGAAAAATAAAGAAAAATACTAATTAGTGCTATTGGTCGTCCATGCAGTATTCCATGCATAAATTTCAAACTTTTGTTCGTATTCTACATGTGGCAAATTTTAGATCTTAGGAAATAAAAATTTATTTAAATTAAAAATAGACAATGGCGTATCATCTATTGTATAATATATTGTATAATAAGGCATAACATTAATAAAGAAGCGCGAAAAAAATCAATAAATAAAGCTTAGGGGTTGGTGAAGTTACAGTAACCATAACTAATAGATGTTTTAAAAAGAGAAAAAGATTTTGATACCCACACATATATCATTAGTTGTTATTATTTATTTAAAAAGAATAACTAAAAATGTGATCGATCACGATTGAACTTCTTCAATTAATTAATAACAAAGATATGTTGATTTTATGGATTTGTAAAGCATTTCTACCCCGCCGGTTTAAACCGCTGCGGAATCGCAGCGTGTTGCAATTACAGTGGATTGTAGCAGTAGAACCGCTGCAAGAAAAATAGTAGGGGTTAAAACCGCTGGTATAGGTCCAAAATAGTGCTGCAGTAGCCCCATTTTTTGGTAGTGACGACAGAATTATGTGGTTTTATTTTTTAATAAATTTTAAAATAATGAAGACATTTGCTATTATATGTATTTATTAAGATATTTATGATATTGAAATATAATAACATTTTATCATAAATGTTTCTCGTAAAATTAAATTATGGAATTTTTTATAGGGATTTACATGTATAACCAAAATATTTTTATATTTAAATTTTTATATTTATTTATAACATTTGATTGTCCAAATCATAGCAAAATATATGTGAAAAGATATAATTTATTTAAATTAAATTAATGCATTTATTTTTACTACTAATTTTGAATTTATTTGTAACTAAATTAGGCTTTTGTAACAACATTTTATTATATGTTTATGGTCGAATTACCATTTAAACCACCGCAAAATTTTAGTTGCATACCATATTAAAATAGCAGCGATTAAAACAACTATTTTTATATTCTGATACAAATGAATTTTTAGGACACTATAATGATGGTTAAGACATCTTCAAATCTGTTAAAAGTAGTCAACGCCCGTTGAGATCAATTGCAAGTGGTCACTTTGCCCTAAATAACTGTGCCCGTTCTGTTTTCCCTCGTCGATCTCGTCGCATTAGCCGTGAGTTTTTTTGGGTAAAGAAATAGTGTTGCTTGTTTATTGCCATATTAACTACTTTCTCTTGTGTAGATTAATAGAAATTGGTAGCACAAAGGACAAAAAATATTGTGAATGCAACCGTGTATCATAATGTAGAATGAGGTGATTTACAATACCTAAACAATCAAATAGGAGATTATATTTGTAATATTTGAAATAGATTTCAGCAACAATGATCAAACTATATGTAATTCTACAACAAAAAAAAAAAAAATCATATAGCTATTTGTATATTGTCGTATAGTTCATTACTAAAAAAATTATATGAACCTTTCTCCAGAAACATTTGTTGCTTAAACTACAATATTGAAGATCATGCATTGTAATCCATGAGGGCGTGGCAATAATAGCTCGAGCCACAAGCAATTTCACCTAAGAATCAAAACATTTTTTTTGTAGTAGTAAATAAAAGAAATTGGACAAGTAAAGCAATAGGCGAACTTATTGACAACATTAACTCATTATGCCATTAATGCATGAATAAATGTTAGGTGAGTTGAACGAATAAATGAGGAATATTTATGATGCCCCAGAATTTAATCTTTTGGAAGAATTGATAACTTTTTATTTTAGTTAATAAACATCAACTAGAGCTACCTAATTAACTTTCATCAGCAATAAAAAACAAAAACAAATGTCTATAATTCAAAATATCCATATTATCATTGCTCCAAAAATCATCATATACAATACTCAAGAATCATACAATCACAACACATCATTCTATTCCTGAGTATAAAAGAATAATTAAAATAATATGAACCTAAACATTTTAAGGATCCTGATCGATATCTCATTCCTGTAAGCTTCTACCCTTGGAACATCTTATGAAATATTTACGAAGATCACGTATATAATGAGCTCATGAGCCTAATAAAGTATATTCTTTCAAATCCCATTACTAAACTGTAGGTGTTTACAATAAATGAGCAATATGCATGTTAGCGACCACAATCATAGTAGTAACATTCATATGATCATTGAATTAACATAGAAATAGTATGGAGCTCACATGTAATATCAATTAGATGCAAATTTTTTGCCATAAACATTAAAATAATATGGTGGTATAAAAGTGTCGGCCCCTAAATCAAGTACGGGTCCATCAAATCAAAACTCGAATCATCTGTAAAGATTGTCAAAATGGATATAAATACAGTAAAATCATATATGAGTGTATCCCTCAAAGATATGTCACATGCTTAGTGACCATATTATGTGGGTCGTTATTCCATGTGGGCACATACTCAATATCATGGTCTCGAAACTTGAGGATGATGAAGGTTAGTGGATTATCAAGCATTATCCTTAGCTGCGTCTGATATACGTTTTAGATACTATATGTGGAGGTTGAGGAAATTCAATAGAATGATGTAAAAAAATAATATTGGATGAAGACCTATCGAGTAAAATTCATGTGATTCAGTAACGTAATAGATCCATGTACATGAGATGCAAAAATGATGCCTTAATAACAAGCGGGGATGGCCTTCAGTAGTCACATCCCAAGTTACAAGTTCATGGCTATCATGGTATGTTAGTTTAGAAATCAGTAATTGGTAGTCGATAATTGTTGGCAAATAGAGGTGTCACTCTTTTCATGTCAGTACAATAATCATCTCCTTATTCAACTCCTAGTTAGAAGAACCTAATATTAATAGATGATAACTACTAAACCACTATATTTACAGATCCACACAAACTCCATTGACTCACCATCTTGTACATGTCAAACAATTTATAATCAATGGGTTAACCAGGTCTTTATTTATCTTTCTCCACACACATGTGTTATTATCCACAGGGTACTTCAATACATTATAATAAATGAAGTATAATTAGGCTTAATATTAGAAAGTTTTAAATATCCAAAAGGTAGGTAACATAAAACCCCACTCATCAATGATGAAGCGTATTTAGACTTTTAATGAGCAGTGGTAACCAAGTGATGATGAGGATGAAGAGATTTGATGCAAAATATCCTCCATGATTTTACTGCTTTAATTAAACTAATGCATTATTTTTAGGTGTTCAGCCAAATACCAAATTTTGAATAGATAAAAATTATTATTTTTTCAAAATTACTGTACAAGGAAAAATCTGCAAATACAGAAGAGGGCATGACATCTAAAATATTCATGAATATGCGATAAGATTCCTATAGACATACACGTCAATGGAATGCGGATGTTGCACCTGATAGTGAGTAATGTTTTTAGCCAATCACAGATGAAATTTATCATTCCGAATGAATTGGTAGATAACAAAAATATAAATTTGTGTTTCCGCAGAAAATACTAAAAGATATTGCAATTTGCCTTGCACGTTTGGTCAATCATAAATAATAGGATTCAATGTTGTCGTTGCTAGCGTCGAGACGAAACAAGAATTTCCTAACAGTTGCTTGTGTACAACATGATAAAAATTGCTGTGCAACCTTCAAATCTTAATCTTCCATTTCTCTGTCCTCACTTTCTCTCGTTAAATGCCAAGTTTATAATGCCCTAGCTTAATCAAATTAAATTTTGAAGAGTGGGGTATTTATTTTATATTCTTAATTAATTAGCTACAATTTCTATAAAGGGTCATCACATACGTGTACATAAATCCTATATCTTCAAGTGACAAGTGTAATTCACAGTGCTCTGATGGCACTAAAAAGCTTCGTTTAGGGGTGTTATTCCAACCCTTATAAGAAAACAAACGGATAGTCCCAAGACCAACCTAGAGAAATGAATTGGTATTTTAGAGTTGAGGCAAAGTCTTTCAATCAAAACACAATCCTAAAACAAAAACCAAGATTCACCACAGAATATGAAAGTGCATGGGAATTAAATGCACGTCGGAAGCAGCTAATTAAAGAACAGTGAAATTTGGTAGTTGGTTCGGTCAACACGAGTCCTACCGATCCACTCCCTAGAATTTGGCGCCCTTCATGGAAGGTATTGTTCAAGCCATGCCTGGAACTCAGTGTACAAAATCCAATCTTTTTACCCCCACAGTTCATAGGTAGAGAAGCCTTTACAAAGGTTATTTTGGGCTTTCGGTCACCATCTATTAGTGGTTGAGGCAGAGGACTCAATTCCTTTTGCTGGCCTGTCCTCTAGAAACATGGCATGAGAACCCAACTCTTTTTGCTTCCTCCTGGGTAAGTACAGGCAGAGAACCTTGATCAGATTGCTAAAGTTGGGCTTGATGCAAATAACGGGCTATTCCCATTAGCTTTTGGAATTGTGGAGTCAGAGTGCAACGAGCATATATCATTGAAGGAATTACTGCGGGACCTGATAGTGAACACATAATTCATGAGTACTTACAGTGGTTCAGGTCCTGGGCGATATTATACATGTTGAAGCCACCAACAACACCACCGAGTACATACTACCCCATAGCATCTTCAGAGCGATATTTGGTACGTAATATCAATGTGTTATATACTTCATTTCTTAAGAATTATAACATTATTGATGTTCTATTTATTTTCCTTTCACTCAGCGTAATTTCTTCGTGGAGACAGAGAGGGAAGTGTTACCTATGGTTGGTTCAAATGACAACAGTAATACCGATACTGTTATTAAGAGAATTGCTGAGATGACAATGGATTTGCGTAGAGAGTTTCATATCCCTGATTACCTATACTCTGAGCATGGATATGCAGGGTATCCATACGAGTCCTTCAGTCCAGTGATAGGTGAGCCTCAATCTACTGATGCAGGACCATCATCGTATCAAGATTTGGGACCTTCTCAGCCTTCCTTTACTCAGTCGACTCAGCAGACTACACCAGGCTGGTACCCACATGAGCATGTTCCTGATAGTCGTTAATCCAAATTAGGATTTCTTTAAAACGAATGGGATGTAGGGGCGAACCAACCTCTGTTTTATAGGCAGTTAAAATAAGATTGTGAAATGTATATTCTTATATATGAAATAGAAAATAAATTTTTCTGATAATTTGACCAACTACATTTACTGAAGGTGTGCATAGTAGTTAAAATATTTATTTTTATAATAAAAAAAATTTAAATGGGAACAATTGTCTATTCTAAGCTCTTAGTGGGTCCACCCCTGATGGCATGGCCTAAGCTATGTAGAGATATCCTCATGAAATTTTCATTAAGATATATAGATTTACAATTTTGACATTTGACATTAAAAGGACATGTACGACAGAATTATGTGGTTTTATTTTTTATATAAATTTTAAAATAATGAAGACATTCATAGATATGAAGTATATGGCAAAATAGTACATTATTAAGATATTTATGATATTGAAATATAATAACATATTTATCATAAATGTTTCTCGTAAAATTAAATTATGGAATTTTTTATAGGGATTTACATGTTTAACACAAAATTATAATGTATTTATATATCATAAATTTTTATATTTATTTATAAAGTACTTGATTGTGTCTAAATTATTTATATCAAAATATGTGTGAAAAGATATAATTTATTTAAATTAAATTAATGATAATAATATTTTGATGTGATTTAAATATTTAAGTTTATTATAATTTTGAATTTATTTGTAACTAAAAAATAACTTAATTATATTATATTTTAACAAATAACATATTTATTATAAATGTTTATGGTCGAATTAAATTATATAAAAAATTTTAAAAGAGATTTACATACATACATATATATAAAATATAATTTTTATGTATTTACATTTTGAGCACCAATATTTTTATATTTATTTACATAACATTTGATTGTCCAAATCATAGCAAAATATATGTAGGAAAAGGCATTTATTTTTACTACTACTAAGTTAGGCTTTTGTAACAACGTTTTTTATATCTATGAAACCGTTTAAACCACCGCAAAATTCGTTGCAACCATTTAAAAATCTATGCAAATCTACGGTATTTGTTATCATTGGAAAAGGATTTCAGGATTCTCTATAAATCTCTACATTAGATATATATTTTTGGTAGCGGTTTTTTTTAGCAGTTTTAGCGCTATATTTTTGTAAAATAGCAGCGATTAAAACAATTATAATTATGTACAAATGACACTATAATGATGGTTAAGACATCTTCAAATCTGTTACAACAGATCAATTGCAGTGGTCAAAATCACTGTAATTAGGTGAGTATTTTTTAAAGAAATAGTGTTGCTTGATTGCCAAATTAACTACTTTCTCTTGTGTAGATTTAGAAATTGGTGCACAAAACAAAAAATATTGTGAACAACCTCCATCATATTATCATTATATTTACAATACCTAAACAATCAAATATGATTATATTTGTAATATTTAATAGATTTCAGCAACAATGATCAAACTATATGTAATTCTACAACAAAAAAAAAAAAAAAAATCATATAGCTATTTGTATATGTTATAGTTCATTACTAAAAAAATTATATGAACCTTTCTCCAAAACATATAGCTAAACTACAATATGAAGACATGCATCAATCCATGAGGGCGTGGCAATAATAGCTCGAGCCAAAAGCAATTTCACCTAACAAACAAAACATCATAGTAATTAAAAGAAATGTACAAGTAAAGCAATAGGCGATTATGACAACATTAACTCAAGCCAAATGCATGAATAAATGTAGGTGAGTTGAACGAATAAATGAGGAATATTTATGATGCCCCAGAATTTAATTTGGAAGAATTATCTTTTTATTTTTTAATAAACATTAACTAGAGCTACCTAATTTCTTTCATCAGCAATAAAAAACAAAAACAAATTCTATAATTCAAAATATCCATATTATCATTGCTCCAAAAATCATCATATACAATACTCAAGAATCATACAATCACAACACATCATTCTATTCCTGAGTATAAAAGAATAATTAAAATAATATGAACCTAAACATGAAGGATCCTGATCGATATCTCATTCTTGATCTTCTACCCTAACTTAAAATATTTAATCATATATAATGAGCTCATGAGCCTAAAAAGTAACCAAATCCCATTACTGAACTCAAAGTACAATAAATGAGCAATATGCATGTTAGCGACCAAATCATAGTAGTAACATTCATATGATCATTGAATTAACATAGAAATAGTAAAGCTCACATGTAATATCAATAAAATCTATAAACATTAAAATAATATTGTATAAAAGCCAATAAATCAGTACGGGTATCAAATCAAAACTAAATCATCTGTAAAAATTGTCAAAATGATATAAATACAGTAAAATCATATATGAGTGTATCAGATATGTCACATGCTTAGTATATTATGTGTTTATTATGTCACATACTCAATATCAGTACAATGAATTAGTATTATCAAGCAATATCGATATACGTTTTAGTAATAGTAAAATCAATAGAATGAGTAAAAAAATAATATTATAACAAAAAATTCATGCAGTAACAATAAATCCATACATTAATAAAAATAATGCCTTAATAACAAGCATTTCAGTAGTCACATAAAATAAGTTAGAAGTTCTGGCTATCATGGTATTTTTTAGAAATCAGTAATTGGTAGTCGATAATTGTTGGCAAATAGAGGTGTCACTCTTTTCATGTCAGTACAATAATCATCTCCTTATAACTCCTAGTTAGAAGAACCTAAATTAATAGATGATAACACTAAACCACTATATTTACAGAAAAATCCATTGACTCACCATCTTGTACATGTCAAACAATTTATAATCAATGGGTTAACCAGTCTTTATTTATCTTTCTCCACACACATGTGTTATTATCCACACTCATCTTCAATACATTATAATAAATAAAGTATAATTAGGCTTAATTTAGAAAGTTTTAAATATCCAAAAGGTAGGTAACATAAAACCCCACTCATAAAAAATTTAGACTTTTAAAAATTAACCAAACTAGTAGAGATTATGCAAAATAATATTTTAAAGCTTTAATTAAACTAATGCATTATTTTTAGATGTCAAAATAAAATTTTGAATAGATAAAAATTATTATTTTTTCAAAATCACTTAGAAAAAATCTCAAATAAATACTCAAAATATTCATAATATCGATATTTATAACATATAAAAGTTTTGAAGTGAAAATTTTGCCAATACAAAATTATCCTCACTTTTTAGATAACAAAAATATAAATTTGGTCAGAAAATGCTAAAAGATATAAAGTTATTGAAATCCAAAATAGGATAAATGTTTCTTCTAGCGAGACGAACAAATTTCCTAACAGGATCAACTGATAAAAATTGCTCTGCAACCTTCAAATCTTAATCTTCCGTTTCTCTATCCTCACTTTCTCTCTTAAATTCCAAGTTTATAATGCCCTAGAATCAAATTAAATTTTGAAGAGTTATTTATTTTATATTCTTAATTAATTAACTACAATTTCTATAAATCATCACAGTAATAAATCTATATCTAGTGAAAGTGAAAGTGCTCTAATGGCACTAAAAAGTTTGTTAGGGGTGTTAAACCCTTATGAACTAATCCCAAGACCAACCTAGAGGGGGTGAATTGGTATTTTAAAAAATCTTTCAATCAAAACACAATCCTAAAACAAAAATCAAGATTCACCACAAAAATCAAAGTGCGGGAATTAAATGCCGAAGCAGTAATAAAGAACAGAAAAATTTATAGTGGTTCGGTCAACACGACCTACGTCCACTCCCCAGAGGCGCCCTTCGAGTATTGCACTAAACTCAGTGTCTCTCTTTTTACCCCCACAACAAGGTAGAGAAGCCTTTACAAACATCCTTTCCACCAACCTAGGTGAGGCAGAGGACTCAATTCCTTTTGCTTCCTCTAGAAATAGGCAGAGAACCCAACTCTTTTTACTTCCTCCTGAAGCAGGCAGAGAACCTTGATCAGATGCTAAAGTTTACCTCTCTAGATACCCCAAGGAACTAAGGACGATGACTGGAGAAGATGACGATAGATCCTTGCTTAGAGCAACCTTTGTGAACCCCCTCAAAAACTCCCAATCACAAGATCCTCTCTCTCTCCCTTGCTCTCCCTCTCCTCTTGGCTCTCTTAGGTTAAAATAGCAACAAAAGATATTTTAAAGGGAAGAATAAGAGCTCTTAAATAGAAGAGCTTCGAAATAGTCATTAATTACAATGCCGACTTTATCATCCATATAGTCCTGTATGATCATTTCAATTTAAGCTTAATCAGCCAGGACGATCTGGGACGATCAGAAGAAATATATTCATGTCATCCAGGAAGATAACATATCAACTTGTATGATTAGTACATATCGTGAAATATAGTCTAGATAATCACAGTGAAGGGATATCTGGACGATTGAAAAATAGCTTGATCGTCCAGCCGATCTCATGATAATCCCAGATGATTACTTCAAATCCATAAAAATTGTCCAGAATATTGCCCTGAATAGAAGCTGTCCGATATTTGATCATCCAGGAACAACTAAGGTTTTTGAACTGATCGTCCCGTACGATCTTGCAATCATCCAGGATGATGTGATCGTATCAATCAAGCCTTAATTGCTTTTTTTAATTATCAGATTAATTTAGGCATAATTGTGTTGCATCATCTAGGACGATGTCCAAAAATAAATAATACCTAAATAGATATGGCGGCTGATTCTTTCTGATTTGAGCCCATCATCTCAGCCGATACAAATATAATCCAGAATGATGTGCTTAATAATGGATGCCTTAACCGGGATGCCCTAATTAGGATTTCTATTTTTAGCTGATCGTCCAGGACAATAGTTGGATCTTCCCGGATGATGTGAGTAAAAAAAGAGAACTCTAAAAGCAGTTAGAAAAATTCTCCCAAGTGTGTGTGTGGACAATTACTTAGCATCAGGAACCACTTTAATTACAATAAACTCAAAAAAGGGAAAAATATATTAATTGACTCAGATCTAGTCTACCCAATCTTGAGCTGGTTTAAATTGCAGTCTAATCTTGTGGATCTGAAATATTAGTAGGCAAGACAGTCGTAGAGAAAAAGAAGTGTTTGCTATAATCAAAATCATATTCCTTGAAAAATATATTTGTAACAATCTCCCCCTTTTTGATGATTGCAAACACAAAAAATATTTGAAGTTGTTCAAAGTAGTTTTAAAGGACAATAATAAAAGCATACCAAACTAGAATACTGAAAATAATACAAACTAATACAGCTACTCCCTCTTTTGACATCATAAAAAGGAGGAAAAAAAAAGAAATATAACAAAAAATAAAAAATAACATAAAAAGAAAAGATAACATCACATGAAAACAAGCAAACTAAAAGAAGGATGGCCCCTGATCATCGGAAGGAGGAGGTGGTGGAGGTGGATGTGGCTAAAAGTAACTTGAAAGAGTGGTGAACTGCTCTCCAAACCAGGACATATCCTGGTCGTACTGGTGTTGCGGGCGAATAATGTGCTCAATATGTTGCTCCTCCTGTGCAGTAACATAAGTCTCGAATCGGGTCTCCCACTGATCCAATCGCTCCACCAACTGATCCAGTTGAGAGTGCTGGCGGAGTGGTGAAGGAACAGGTGCTGGCGCTGCCTCCTCCTCAGCTCCCTCAGCTTCCTCGTCCCCCGAGTGAAGATGAGTACAATGAAGAATGTGAAAGGAGCTGTTGGAGTAGAAAGCATGTTGGAAGTTTAGTGGAGTAAAATATTGAGGTTATATTTTGATTATAAGACATAAGCAATGATATGTCCTAGGGATAGATTTGGCTTCCTCCTATGTCCTAGATCACGAATGATAGTCAAATGCTCGATGTAGCGAAAAATTAAATAAGTGGCATTGAATTCTCGATGGGCCAAAATGTAAAAGGTGGTGATCGAAAGAAGTGGGGTGATATAAACACGATCACCATCTTTTAGAATAATGAAAGTGCGAAGGACATGTTGTATAATCCTAGCATCTTTAAGCAAGCTGTTAGTCTCTCCAACATGAAAGTGAGCATTGATATTTCAAAGAAAGCGGTTGGTCAGAGCCCAATCATAGTCAGGGTCAGAACAAAGGGTGTGAAGTTTGTCCCCTGTGGTGGAAAGATGTAAAAGCTCAGCATAATCCTGATATGTGATTTCGACGGGCGTCAATTCAATCACGTAGGATCCAAGAAAAGTAAAGAAAGAATTTATCCAGAGATTAGCAAAAAAATTAAAAAGCTGCTCGCAGTTGAAATGTACAGTAAAAGTAAGGAGAAAACACAAGGAGGTTTGGGAAAACAGATCAAGTGCCAGATATGAGAGAATGTTCAGGTTGACAGACCGGGAGATAGTGATTCCGGCCATCTTATACCTTTGGTAGGCGGCTTGATCGTCGGCCTAAGTGAATTGAGGATCAAGAGTAGCCCTTGAGGAGCTCCCAAAGGGATGGCTAGATCGCTTTCCGCCGGCCATAACAGAAAAATAGAGCATAAGAGTAAGAGCACAAGGGGATTGGAGAAGGTTTGAGTGAGAAAAAAATGACTGAAAGGCTCAGTTTATAAAGAATCAGCCCAATCGTCCAGGATGATTGTAGAATCATCCAGGAAGATCGGGTACAATAATTACGTTTAGGCTAATTGGTCAAAAGGCAGTCCTTTCATCCAAGACAATCAGATATCATCCGGGATGATTAGACACAAGCGATCGCCCCGAGGAGCCAAGCCAGACGACTGTTAAAAAAGAAGATCATCCTGGCCGATTAGGTGGATCGTTTAAGACGATGTACAATAATGGATCGTACTGGCCGAATTTAAAAATGTTTAAAACATTTCCACTTGTATCATCTAGGACGAATTAGTGGATCGTCTGGGATGATCATCAATAATGAATCGTTCCGGCCGAATTTAATTTGTTAAAATATATTGCCACGTGTACTGTCCAGGATGAACATGTGGATCATACAAGCCGATTTTACATAAATTGAGCAAAGAGTGAATAACAACATCCAGGATGAAGAGAATCATCCAGGACGATTATAGATGATTGAAGCAGAAGACGATCAGATCATTCATGCCAATAATGCATCGTCTAGGACGATAAGAAGAAGAAAGTTCAGAACAACTAGTAGATGGAATTTTTAAAAGTGAATTGAACCGATCATCTAGGACGATATGAATATTGTCCGGGACGATGTGACAAAAAGTTTAAAACAGAAGATATATGGAGATGATCAGAGAAGGCCTAAAAACATAACAACACCAAAAAGATATAAAGTTAAAAATATGAAAAAGACAGAAAAGAAGAGAAAAAGAAAATAACCATTTTTTTTTGAGTTTTAGCAAGACATGAATATGATAAATGCTCCAAGTAATTGAATTTTAAAGACTTATAAGACCAATGAGTTGACATTGTCGAAATCCAAAAAACAGTAGAATATCCGATCTTGTTAACCCTAGCTCAGACTTTTTTAGGGCAAAATCGTCTTTTGAAAATAAAAAACCTAACTCAGAACAAACTAATTGGGTAAGAAAAAAAGATCCGTTAAAACTTGGTTTTAGAGAAAATATCTTATAGAATAATATACCAAAGTAATTTGTTACAATTATGAAATTTGAAATCAAACCTTTGAAAACATCAAGTAACACATGAATTCTTCTAAGTTTTAAAAGTTTGAAAGAGAAGTAAGCTTGTCTTTTGTGGGCTCATTTTATGTCTTTTATCATTGAATGACGCATTTTGCACATCTTTTGATTTTTGATACACTTTGTGTATATTTAATTTTTTGGCGATCATTGCGTACCTGTTGTTTTGGCATTATTGGCCACTTTATTATTTTTCAAAGCTAGATCCCTTTTTCAAAACTCTTAAATACTTTTAGTTGTGAGTAGATCTTCCAGATATAAGAGAAGAAAAACTTATTCTCTTATATAAAGAAGAATAAACTACAAAATATACTCAAAATCATATGATAAATGCAATAACAATATTTTAAATAACTCGAAAGTTATATAAAGACTCTGAACATTAAATATATAAGGTAGATTACTATAGAAAGATAGAAAATATTTTAATTATAAAATTCAATTGTTAATTTGAGATAGACTTTTATTTAGAAAAGAAAATTACATCACTAAAAGAGGTTAGTGAGAGAGAAATCATCAACGGCGTTTCTCCCTTTAACTGATTTAGAGATGTTTAAACATTGGCTATAAATCTCCATAAAATAAAAACTAGAAAAAATATCATAAAGCAAAAAGAAACCAAAGTAAAAATAACTATAACAGCAAACATGAAAAGCTAACACAAAAATTAAGGCAGACAATAACAATAATTAAAAGAGTAGTAAGCATGCAATCTAGAAATTATTAAGCAGCAAGTTTAAGTAATTATGAGCCGCGAGCCTCCGCGTCTAAGTACTATTTTCTCTCATGAGGTATTTGATAAGAGCACACTTATAAAAATTAAATGTCAGATTTAGGAACCCAAATAGTTTTAGGTCCCTTCTTATGAAAAGAAGAATGCAATGCATTTGTGTTATGTTGTGAAACATGCAATTTTGGTCTCCATACCCAATGTGTACTATGGTGAATAGTGCAAGTGTGTGAAATATGTCCTAGCATGCCACATGAGAAACATCTAACTCAATGAAAAAGATTTACTAATCTGTTTGAGTTATAATGCCTCTTCTTAGGTTTTGATTTTAAATCAAGTGTTGATGTATTCCAATTTCTCTCAAGTGTATTCAATTTAGCTTTAAATCTTAAGTTAACACTTTCTAAAATAGCTTTATCAACATTCAAATAGTGTTATTTATGCTTAGATTCTTCAATATAAGTTTTAAAATAAGATTCAAGCGAGGTGTAAGAAGCTTTCAAAGAATCATGTTCAATAATCAATTCAGAATTCTTTTTATTTAACTTATCAAATTCATCAAGTAAAGACATGTGATTTTTATCAAATAGAGTGTGATCTTTACTTAAACTTTTATGCTCTCTTTGCAAATTTAAAAACTACAATTTTAAACTAGCATGCTTTTTCTTAAGTTTCTTATATGATGCATGAATTCTCTTACAAATTTTAACTAATTGATTATAGGTTGATTCACATACCTCTTCTTGATCAGATTGATCAAGATGATCACCCATTAAACATAAATTTGTTATCTCCTCTTCAGCTTCAGTTTCAGATGAGTTAGATGCAAAATCTGCCCATAATGCTTTTTGGTACTGTTTATTGTCCTTCCTATATTTGGGTTTCTCCTCACCCTTCTCCTTACTTGGGTTCTCTTTAAGTGTAGGAAAATCAACTTTAATATGTCCAGGCTTCATGAATTCAAAGCAAACAACCTCAGAAGAACTTTTATAATTTTCGCTATCCTTACATCTTTTCCACTTCTGATGATACTTATTGTTCTTCCTTAAAAAGCTTTTAAATTGCCTTGTGATGAAGGCAACATCATCATTTTCAGATCCGTAGGAATCATTGTCTGTGTTGTTAGCCTTTAGTGTCATAATTTTCTCATTCTTTTTCTCACATGCATCAAGATCGGTATACGCCACCGGTAAACCGCCGGTACTATTGAAGACTGGCGGTCTAATTGGCGGTTACAAGACCGTCGCTAATACCGGTGGTCCAACATTACCAAAACCCTGAGCAGGCCGCCGGTAATACCGGCGGTCCTTTAACCGTCGGTCATAATCACTCCGGTAAACGGCATTTTTCCTATAGTGAGATTTCTTTGATTCACCCCTTGCTCGTAAGCAATGCGTGATCCAAGTAAATTATCAACATAATAAGTATTTAAATCATTAGATTCGGTAATTACAGTGATCTTAGCATCAAAAGAAGAATGCAAGCATCTCAAAATTTTATTGGCTCATTCATAATTAGTTAGCTCTCTTCTTAAAGCATGCAATGAGGCTACAATTTGAATAAACCTTGTATACATGTCAGAAATTGATTTAGAATATTTCATATGAAAAAATTCATAGTCATGCAACAAAATATTCAACATAGATTATTTAACTTCATTGGTTCCTTTATAGGTTACACACAATCTATCCCAAATTTCTTTACCAGTTACATAAGTTGAAATATGCATATAATCTTCAGATTTCAAAGCACAGAAAAAATAGTTCAAGCATTTTGCATTAAGTTGTGCTAAATCTCTTTCATCAAAAGTCTATTCAGTAAAAAGAACTTCAATTTTAATTCCATTAAGTTTACGAGAAGGTGGTGTATAACCTTCTTTAATAAGTATCCACATACGATAATCAAGCGATTGTAAAAATGTAGACATGCGAATTTTTCAAAAATCAAAAGGAATATTATCAAATAAAGGTGGTCGTGTAATATAATATCCTTCTATTATAGTATGATTACTAAAGTTAGCCATCGATCAAAATTCAAAAATTTTAAAAAACTAGATTTTATGAATCCCGCTTTGATACCACTTGAAAGTGCTCTGATGGCACTGGAAAGTTCGTTAGGAATGTTAAGCTCTTATGAACTAGTCCCAAGGCTATCTAAGAGGGGGGTGAATTGGTATTTTAAAAATCTTTCGATAAAAATATAATCTTAAAATAAAAACCAAGATTCATCACAGAAATCAAAGTGCGAAAATTAAATATGGAAGCAGTAATAAAGAACACAGAAATTTATAATGGTTCGGTCAACATGACCTACGTCCACTCGCTGGAGGCGCCCTCTGAGTATTAAACTAAACTCAGTGTCTATCCTTTTTCCCCCACAGCAAGGTGGAGAAGCCTTAACAAACATCTTATCCACCAACCGAGGTGAGGCAGAGAACCCAACTCCTTTTGCTTCCTCCAGAAACAGGCAGAGAACCCAACTCCTTTTGCTTCCTCATGAAGTAGGCAGAGAACCTTGATTAGATGCTGAAGTTTATCTATCTAGAACCCCCAAGGAACTAAGGATGACGACGACAACCTTTGTGAGCCCCCTGACAAACTCCCCCTCACAAGATCCTCTCTCTCTCCCTTGCTCTCCCTCTCCTCTTGACTCTCTCAAGTCAAAACAACAGCAAAAGATATTCTAAAGGTAAAATAAGAGCTCTTAAATAGAAGAGCTTTATAATAGCTCATTAATTGCAACTTACAGACTTTATCGTCCAGGACAATATAAATATCATCCTATACGATCAGTGCAATTTAAGCTTAATCAGCCAGGATGATCTGGGACGATCAAAAGAAATTTATTCATATCATCCAGGATGATAACATATTGTTCTATACTATAAATTGTGGAATATCATCCAGATAATCGCACTGAAGGGATGTCTGGACGATTAAAAAATAGCTTGATCGTCTAGGTCGATCTCACCATCATCCCAGACGATTAGTTCAAATCCTTTAAAATCATCCAGAACATTGCCCTAAATAGAAGTTGTCCGATATGTGATTTTCCACGAACAACAAAGGTTTTTGAACTGATCGTCCCATACGATCTTGTGATCAACCAAGACGATGTGATTGCATCAATCAAGCCTCAATTACTTTTTTTTAATTATTAGAATAATTTAAGCATAATTGTGTTGCATCGTCCAGGACGATGTCCAAAAATAAATAATACCTAAATAGATATGACAGTTAATTCTTTTTGATTTGATACTATCGTCCTGGACGATATTTGTCATCCCGGCCGATACACATATCGTCTAGGACGATGTGCTTAATGATAACTACCTTAACCTGGATGCCCTAATTAGAGTTTCTGTTTTCCGTTGATCGTCCAGGATGATAGTTGGATCATCCCGGATGATGTGAACAAAAACAGAGAACTCTAAAAGCAGTCAGAAAAATTCCTCCAAGTGTGTGTGCGCACGGTTGCTTAGCATCAGGAACCACTTTGATTACAATAGACTCAAGAAAGAGAAAAATATACAAACTGACTCAGGCCTATACCCAATCTTGAGCTTGTTCAAATTACAGTCTGATCTTATGGACCTGAAATGTTAGTAGGCAAGGAAGTCATAGAGAAACAGAAGTATTTGCTATCATCAAAATCATATTCCTTGAAAAACAAATTCGCAATAGAAAGAACCTAAAAATATTTAACTATATTTCCAAAATTAATATATAATAGATGGAAGATCAATGCAGTTACTATTTTATCACAAACTTCTGACTATAAAATAATAAGATAAAATATAAATAAAATCAAAAGAAAACCTGAGAATTTCTATCGACCTCACTATGATTGGCCTTGCCCCTTCACTGATCCTAAATCATAAAAATCTATATAATGAGCATAAAAGCCCACAAAGTAACCAAAACTCTATCACTACTTTCAAAGAAATATAAAAAATTCAATATTTATGTTCAATTATTGTTAATATCAATTATCAATTCATATGAGTAATAGAAAATATATAAAAAAATTAATAATAAAATCAATATGATCAGTGAAGTCAAAAGAGATCTATCAAATTATAAGACATATAATAAAGAGTACTATCACCTAATGAATTGTGTTAGTATGCGCATGTTATGTTATATTATATCAGTACGATTTCAATTATATATATATCAATCAATTCAATGTACTATCATGTAAGTGCAATCATTAATATAATTATATAAAATGTGGCAAAACAATTTAGATTTAATATGGTATTTTTTATTTATATCTATTATCTATCATAGCTATCCAGTTATTAATATCATCTTATCTTTTATTTATTTATATTAATCATTTATTTTTACAGAAAGCTTTCGATAATCATTTAAGAGTTGTCACCCTCTACCCATTGGCATAATTCGTTCAATTAGTTACAAGTTACAACTAGGATTATACCACCAAATTATTAAATTTATCAACTATGTATTTACTTAAAAAAATCATATCTTTCAATTTAACTAGTGAAAATTTAATATATTACTATCAAAATGCTCATATTGAGAAGATCTATCACTTACCAAAAGTTATGAGGTGAAAAATATAAATTTGATCAAAAAAATATAAAAAATATAAAATTATTGAAATCAAATATAAAATAATGATTTCTTACATTGAGAATAATAAATTTCCTAATAAGACCGACTATCAAAAATTGCCTTTTGACCTCCAAATCTAGCTTTCTTTTTTCTCTCTTCGAACATTTCTCTCAAACTTTCCCTCACATGCTCTCTATCTTGGAAAAATGATGAAAACAAAATGCTTAAAACTTTTAATTAAATCTGATAAGGGAATTAGATATTTAGGATGAAAATAATAATATAATAATATTTAATTATATAATTTAATTAAAAATTAATATAAAATTCATATAAATTTTTTTGGTGCTTTAATTTTTTTTAAAAAATATTAATAAATTAACTTATTTTATTTAGAAAATATTAGTACAATTGATTTGTAAAATGAACACCTAACGATCACGCGATCACCACTTGTATCAATAAGTATCAATTTCTTAAGGATTTACACTATTGACAAAAATTATGATAATTAAAACACAATAATATATATCTTATGACGAAAACTTTTTTTTAAATTTAACTTATTATGACTCTTAAAAAAATTATTCTTTTTGGTCAAAAAACATTTTATTATAGTCTCCTCACCTTATAAAAATGTCTCATTTAATATTTCCATAGACAAATCGAATCAATAAAGATAAATTCAATTCGTAAATCCATCAAAATAAATTAATATGATTCAAAACCAATTTATAAAAAGCAATTGAAATCCGTTTAAAATATCCAAAATAATGTATTCAATCAATCATGAGTTCATTCAAAATAATCATACTATGCAAATTATTAATCAATCAATTCAAGGATTGAAAATTTACTAGTGGATTCTCCAGCCACATTCATATCCTCTTGCTAGATCAAAATATAAACCCTGGGTTGTACATGTGGTAATGTTGGTGTAGCAAATTGTGTTGGTCCTCTTTGACTTTCAACCATTCTTCTTTCATCTGTCCTACTCACAAACCCCTCATTGTATTCTCTAGATCCCATTGTCCTTTATCTATAGCCTTGTCTAGCTTGCTCCCCTCTAAATATGGATTCTGTCCCCTATCGCTGTAGTGGATAATCAATCATCTAGTGTCCTCACTGCCCACATCTAAAACACTATTCAGTCATAAAAAAATATGGTCCACTATGTATCTTACCACATCGGGCACACTCCAATACACCCATAATTGACTCAGATGTAGATCCTCTTATGTTGTTTGAAAATTAACCCCTCCTTTTACTACTCTCTCTCTCTCTCTCTCTCTCTCTCTCTCTCTCTCTCTCTCTCTCTCTCTCTCTCTCTCTCTCTCTCTCTCTCTCTCTCTCTCTCTCTCTCTCTCTTAGTTATATCATATCATAATCTCTTCTAGCTCATATTCTATATGAGCAATGAAATAGCCAATTCATTCTCCACTAGTCTCGCTCTCTCCACCATCTCTAAAAACTCATGAATCCTCAACAATACAGGTTGATGCCTCAATTCATCCTTTAATCCTCTCAAAGATATGTAACAATTTTTGTCAGCATTATTGATTAGTTGAGGTGCATACCTAACCAGTGTTGTAAACTCTTCCTTATGCTACCTGTGTGTACTATTCCAATCTCATGAAAGCCTCTGCATTTGCTATTAGATTGATGAAGTTACACACCACTATTTGAAAATAGCATCAAACTCTATCCAAGTGATATATGCATTCAGCTTTCCTTTGAATTTCTCCCGCTAATGTCATATCCACCATTTCTATGGTTCTCCTTCTAATAGGAACATAATAAGTGGTACTTTTCAATGCTATGACTATGTCATGATGTTAAATATCTTCTCTATATATATACATCATAATATTGGACATAATAAGTAACATCAAACTTTGCACCAATCCTAATAATAAAATTCATATTATTGTACATCAAAATATATATAACTACCTAGAGGCAAACCTAAAATCAAAATCCTTACAACATTTTAAAATAAAACATCATCCATATATAAGAAAAAGATCACGCACTCCATTTATATTTCTCATTTCCTTCTTCTACACTATGGATGTTAATTAGGCAAAAATTGATCTTTATCTTCCTGTTAATAATAAAGAAGTAAAAAATTATGATGATCAGTAAATTTATAAATGAACATATCAATTTTTAAATTTAACCTACTATAAATGAGCTTCCAGGTGGTAGATGTTATCTATGAAAATTTTGTATGAATGGTATCACCTCACATCAAAGTGTATGTATCTCCTCCTCAAGTCTTGCAACTCAAGCAAATGCACTACAACCGTTGCTATTGTTAGGAGTCACGGTGCTTTGAGAAAAATATTAGGTTGGAGTGACCCCAAATCCTTATTTTTATACTCTCCTTGGGTGTTCAGGCCTCATGATTGGTTTGAAGACTCTCTTATTGGCCTCTAAATTTTTATCTTCTAGCATTAGTCCTTCCTCAACAAGCATACCATAAGCATCTACCTAGATGAAAAAAGTTAGAGTTCATTACACTTGTCATGTAAAAGGCTTATGAAAGTAACATAAATTTATACATTTTTATTTGCTTCCTAAGATGATCATATGCAATTGATTTGAAGATCATATGCAATTGATTTGTTATAATAATAGACAATATTGTATAGATTGCAAAAGAAGAAAATTAATTTCCTTACATGCTAGAAATAATGATATAAGAAAATGGAATACATATCATCTATCGTTGTCTCCTTACAAAGCTCACTCGATCCATTGTATGCAGACATCCTTTTTTTTGCATGTTTAACTTTTTGCCTCCCTCTCCTACAACAATAATTGTTCTATTACTTTCATTTTTAGGATATGATTAACACTGTATACGTATGTCTTACTAACTCACTTGGTCCTTATGTTATGAGATGACACCTCTGCACTAAGTCTGCTCGTACAGGGATAGCCTCTATAATATTCTCTATTGTTCTTCTATCTAATGCTTTGACTTTAAACTAGTTTTATAGTTGTTCCACTTGATGCCAAGAGATTATAGTATCCAATACCATATATAATGCATGTAAACGGTTTAAGTTAATGTACAAAAATAAATTCCATGTGACTATTTACTATAATATTACCTCCCCTTCAACTAGCATCGTCTTCTTAAAGGGCTACATGCCCTTATTTCAAGAGTTTGAGAATGAGATCAGTGCCAAAACATGATCTCTAGCAACAATCCTAAGTATAAACCATGCATAATAGGCTCTGGTATATTACATGGAACTCAATTCTCATTGACCTCAATGTGAACCCATTAATTACCTATGGCATGCTTTGTTTGTTTGCACAAGTGGTTCGACATTCGACCTCTACTTCTTATCGGTGCACCCTATTCATTTGAGAAAATAATATGAAAGAGGCATGTAAATTATGATTCTTAAAATGGACATAAAATTTAAATGTTAAAGTGAACAAAAACCTATGAGACAAATGCCATCATCTGGTGGTGATGTGGTAGCTCTTAAAATGACCGCCTCAGGATTTGTTGGGTGTCAGTGCAGTGATCATCCTATGTTGAGTCTTAATGCGCTGGAGTTGATGGGTTATTACAAGATCTGCTAGTCTGCCCTGGAGGATCCTCAACATATGAGCTTTTTAGCAAGTCAGAATAAGCTCTCTCATGTCATACCTACAAATAAAAATGCAAAATAAATTGTTAGAGATTAAAAAAAAAAGATACTAAACAAAATCAAATAGTGCAAAAAACCCAAGTTGAAGTTTATCATAAAAATCTTATTCTACGAATCATGACCTTAAATTTAACTTAAAAATATCATGAAAACAAAGTATTAAAAACAAGATTTTGATGACTTGTTCATAAATCTCTTAAAGAAATAGGATTTATAATGCTATGTTTGTTAAATATTTTTTTTCATTTCATCAATATTATCCCATTAGAAAGCCCCACATTAAACATACCTAACTTTTAGGTTTTAAATGTGCTCTCAGAACAAGTAATTTCTTTATATAAAACCCTCTGATTGAATTTGTAGTATATATGAAAAATCATGCAATTTCAATAAGATGAAACCATGAACTTAAACTTTAGGCTTCGTTTGGGACGGCTTTTTTGTTGTTTTCTAAAACAGAGTTTTAGTACAAAAATAAAAAAAAAAATTTGTACTAAAACTCCTTTTTAGAAAGCAATAAAAAAGCCGTCCCAAACGAACCCTTAATTGATTTTCTCATTGAGTAAGTGGTTAGCTGAAATCACTAAAGGAATTTTATTTTATTTTTTTCTTCATGTTGCATACTAACAACGTTTTTTTTATCATTTTATAAAATAATATATATCATTTTTTTCACCTGATGAACAAATTTGGCCAATTATTATTTCTTTAAATCCATTAGGCGTATACTAATCCCTTACATAAAATAATCAATATGAGAAGAATATAATATAATTATGCTGAAAAATATTTTAAAACTAATATAACTTGAATTTAAATGTAATTGTGAAAAAAGTGTTTCTTACCCATCGCAATTTTGCCCGGACGCGAAGAGGAGGAACTCGATTCAAGAAGCAGAGGAGTAGCTTAATCTAATAGATTCACAAGGTGACTTGAGAAACTGAACAGTAGTAAGCAGTAAGAAAGCTGTCCCAAATAAATCCTAGTTATCCTCTTTTAACATTTAATTACCGATCAAAATTCATATTTGAATGTACTAAAAAGCTATTTTAGAAAGCAGTAAGAAAGCTGTCCCAAATAAATCCTAGTTATATATCTCCGCTAAGTTAGCAAACCTCCACTTAAAATGTAAGGATTACAGTTTTTTTAAATTAAAACAATGAGCACCTTATAAGAAGAAACACAACTTCATATGCATAATTAAAGTTTACATGATTATTAATTACAATCCTATGGTTGTACCTAACCCAACTAAAAAACCCATCAATATCCTCTTTCATACTATAAAATCATACCCAGAATAAATCATAAACCATAGCATCCCTCGGGCCTTTGCATTGTTGCCTATATCAATGATTATCTATTTGATTATATCTCAGTCCTCACCTACCCCGCTCTATAAAAAGAAAATAAATAAATAAATAACATGGTGCCTTTTTTCATAATCAAAGTGAGAGTGCTCTTCCCCCTTGAAGAAAGAAAATGTGATAATTCTCCACCAACTTGGAAATGAATGAGTTGTTAGTAGTGAAATTCTAAGCTATTGGGTGCTTATGAGTTGATACAAGTGAGATTAGCCTAATCACCTAAATATCTTTGTCTTCATTTTCTCTCTTGCTAGATCTCCATTACCCATATTATTATTTGTTTATCTTAGATATTATTAGGGTGATTATATTGTCGCAATGGATATTTATATATTTGTCCGCGCAACAACAACAACGACAATAATATCAAGTCTTAATCTAACTACGTGAGGTTGGCTATATGCATTTGTGTCATGTTAAGAGTCAAATTCTGATTTACATCTAATAAAAGAAAGGTTATTTCTAATATTTTCTAATCAAGTTTTTTAAGGTCTACATCTATCTTTCTTAATATTCGCCAAATCTAATACATCTACTCTCCTAATAGGGTCATCGGAAAGCCACCGTACCATTTACTGTGACCAAACCATCTAAATATGTGCATTAAACTATTCACTACTCTTAGTCATTGAAATCTATATATCTTCATCTTCATTGATGTCTTATGGACAAAACTTATAGCTTGTGGTTGAGGTGACTTAATATATTTGTCCTTGTTTGGTTAAATCATTTACACGTAGTTTATATTCCAGAGTGCATGAGATTTCTTGATTTACATTTATTTATTGTTCTCTCTCTCTCTCTCTCTCTCTCTCTCTCTCTCTCTCTCTCTCTCTCTCTCTCTCTCTCTCTAATGCTCATTATGTGGGATTGTTTTGGCTGGATTTCAAAAGAACTTCTAAAGTGCAAAATAACACAACCAATCCCACATCCGGATTTGTCTTAAACTAAGAGAAGCCATTTTGAAAGAAAGATGAAAGTAAAAATATATTTCAACGTTTAAGTTTTAATTTCGAAATCCAAACCTCAAATATTACATGAGCTAATTTTCATAACAAATTAATGAACAAAAACAGTTAATCAAACAGCCTAAAGTTTACATTTTGATAAAATTTAGCCAAAGATTGTCTAGCCATATCAATGTAAGGTTGTTCAGAATTACATCAAGAGATGCCAAAATCAAGAATATCGTGATCAACATTTGAAGCATCATTTATAATTAGAGCCAACGTTAATATTTCTGAGAATTTTCTGAATGAGATTTCTTTCAATCTAGTAATTGATCTTTTGAAACAGTGGAGACTAACAATCTTGGGAATTATAGAAACAAAAATCCTCACTATGTAATATGTTAGGGATCTATAATGGGTTATGTGGGAGTAATGAGTAGATTAATCGGTCTTTGTGAGCCATCTAGTTCATAAGTAGTAGGTGGTTCATGAATCTGTACTTTTCTTGTATTCGTATAAATATTACTTCATTCCAGCACTTCACCATAACAATGAAACTCATAGATTCACAGTGCCTTTTAAAATATACTTGTTCAGCATATCAATATTTTTAATGGAAAAACATTCCTAATTTAGTTATTTAATTAAACCATTTTCATCCCCACTCCGAATTCCGATTCAAAGCAGTAACTCCTTTCAGACTAAAAAATCAGAAACATATAGGAAGCCATAAAACAGAAAGATTTTTGGATTCTTATCAACAACTTTCATATCAGACATAGTAACATCAAGTACCTTCCTACAGCCATGACACATAAGTTAATTCCAACATTTCAAAGTAAAATGCCCCTAAAATTTAAACATTTAAAGGCGCAACACGTAAAATTTATAATTCAATTAAGTCTCAAGGTTTCGTTTAGGATACCTTTTTCATTATTTGATTTTCAGCCCACAATCATATTGTGATTTGGATGCTACTTTTCGCTATTTTTTAGAAATTTTTATAGCAAGAAGAAACTTTGAATAAACGGATTTGCTAAAGTATGGTAGATGTTATAAAACGGCAATTTGACTTAAAAAAAAAAGCTATTTTACTCATAATATCTCTCTTGTTATTTTCATAAGCAGGGGCGGTTGATCCAAATCGACTCTCAGTGAAATAGACGAGAGAAAGGAGGAATGGAGTTTGGTAAGTACAGATGTAAAATAGTTTTTTTTTTTTTTTTTAAAGAGTTTTCATTAGCTTTGACAGCATGGTAACCAAAATAGTTTTGGCATGATTTTTAATTTTGTGCTTGATTATTTTTATGTTTTTATTTATACTTTCTGCTGCTACTGATATGGAGGAAACATAGATAGTTTGTTCTAGAGTTGTATGGACTACAAGTACTACAACTGAATCTCATACACAGATACCAGATCTGCTGTACTTACAATGCAGGAGACCTAAACGCTTATGCACAAGTAATACAAATTCTAAAGGAAAACTATGAGATTAAGCAACTGCAAAAATTCATCAGTAATTACAATAAAAGAAAAAGGTGAAAAATGGAAGCAGATTCCAAAGGAGACCAGGTGGCCACTGTCTATAAAATTGACATGATCTTGTCATAAAGTTTAGTAAATAACTATTATGGTACACAGACAAGACAAGTCATGAACCTCAACATGAATGCATAGTATTTTGCTTAATTTTTTTGAGAAATTTCATTAATCCATAAGAATAATTACATCATTGACTAATATAGTAAACTACTACAATAGCAAAAGTGCCATTACAGTCAAACGATAAAGTACACAGTTGATTATACTTCTCATTGCTTCTTGCATCTCTTGATATCATCCCTGACTCCCATACATAGTGTTTTTTTTTTTCTTTTACATATATAAACTGCTAAAGCAATACATGTCTGAACATGCTATAGGAATCTGATTTATTTGCGACTGTAAATACCCTCAAATTTAGGTTTCATTTGGGGTGCCTTTTTTCTTGCTTCTTAAAACTGCTTTCTAATACAAAAATTTTAAAATTTGAACTAGAAAGCCGCTTTAAGAAGCAGAAAGAGCCGTCCCAAACAAAGCCTTAGGCAAAAATCTTATCACAACGGTAAATTTGGGGTAGATAGACTCGCTCGAACGACGATTTTAAACATAATTATTGTACTTGAAGGAGACCAGGAGGTTGTGCATGGTTGCAGACATGGAAAGATGAGGGAGATGAAGATGGAAAAGAAATAGGAAAGGTGATAACATTTGAAATATGTAATGCAATTGGTTGAAGAAACATTATGCACGCATAAATGAACTGCATTTCAAAATTTGTACTGTGGGGAAGAATTACAAAGAATTATTAAGAATTATGCTTATAAGCATACTGTATTCTGATTTGCCTAAACATACTGTCCTGATTGAATATCTGCTCTCTGCAGCAAATTTTTTTGCTATTCATCAATTTTGTCTATATTTACATTCTAAACATATGGACACCTTTTACTTACACTAACTAGTGACTTTATATCATGTTAAAAAAGAAAGTATCGAAGTAACAGGAAAGATGAATATTATTCCTAAAATAATCAATAATTCAATCACTCTGTAATCATCGAAAATCAAAATTCGGTACAGTGGCACATTTCTGCATGTTACTGTATCAATTTGATTGCTATGTAATGCTGTTGTCACTGTAAATTTTATACTGGTTAATTGTGAAAAAATAATAGCTCTAATTTCTTAGAGAGCAATAATGATTGTAAAAGATATAATTAAAATTTTAACTCGCTCTTAGTGAAATAAACACAACCGCTGAATAACGTATTTTATTTTGTAACTATAATCATTAGACGACCAATAATTAAGGCTTCGTTTGGGACAGCTTTCATACACTACAGGAAAGTCAGGTTTTTGCCACGGAAAAATTTGCGCAAAATAAGCTAAATCCGTCGCAAATTTTGATTTGGGGCAGATTTGTGATGGAGTAAATTCTAACGGTAAAAGTCGTGTCACAAAAGGATTTGTGATGAAACAAATCCGTCACAAATATTTTGAGGTGGATTTATGACGGAATTGATTTTGAGAAAACGACGCTTTTGTTTTAGCTGCCCAATACAAATTCCATCGCAAATTACGACGGCTTTGAGGTGGAAATGTTGTCATAAATTTTGGCAAGAATACTGCTGCAATTTGCGAAGGACTATTCTGTCACAAAATATGATACACGTCATCATTTCTATGTTTGCGGCGAAATTTCCGCTATAAATCTACTAGAAATCTTTTGTATTAATAAAAAAATAGCATCTAAAATTAGTTATTGAGCTTTTCAACAATTAAAATTCAAGCGGTTTAAAAGAAATAATTAATAATATTAATATTCAAGAAATAATGCTACAATAAATATAAGAAACACACTTTTGTACAATCACAAATGAACGGCTTAAATAGACAATTACATTCCAAATATTCTACAATTACTATAACATTGCAAACGTAAACATAGTTCTTACATAGAAAAGAAAAGTAAAATGTATCAAGAAACCCTACAAAGACAATCCAAGCAAAATCTATATCCTCACTCGCCTGCTCGGCTGATGCAGATGCAGGGTGATTTTAACCAATCTACTCTCTCAAACTCCAAAGCTCATTCAATATATGAATGTTGATGCCCGCTTGTGATTTTCAAATATTTTCTAGCTTTGCTGTCAAGTCAGGCTAGCATAACTTTCTTGGATATTTGCAGAGTAGCTAGATGCAGAAGAGGACTATCTCTCGTATTCATAGGATTGCGAGCCTAATCCATAAACTTTTCCCTTCTACATTCCGCCTGCAGCCTACGATCAAGTTTGGTAGTCAAAAATATATGTGAAACTGCTAGAGAATCTCTCTCCAGCTACAGCCTAGCTCTCTTGAAGCTGTGTATATTCATTCTACTAAACATAACATAAGATTAATCATCTTATAATCATCACTTCAACCATACAAAATGAGCTTATATGTGACCAAAATATCTAAGGCGACACCCTCTAATCTTATCTTCCACTGGAGCTACTCAAACCAATTGACGTATATGCTCATTTCATATTCAGTCTCTAAGAGTAAAGCCACTCATCCACTTGAGCATCCTCATCTCTATGACACTTAACTTAATATTGTGCTTCTCTTTTAATGGCCAACATTCTGAACTATAAAAGCATTGCAGTCTCACCACATCTTATAAATTTTTCCCTTAAGTTTGAGGGGACTTTTCTATCATACAACAAGTTTGATACATTCCTCAACTTCAACTATACAAAATGAGCATATATATATGACCAAAATATCTAAGACGTCTCTCTCTAATCTTATCTTTAACTGGAGCTACTCCAACCATTTCACGTATATGCTCATTTCGTATCCTGTCTTTAAGAGTAAATCCACTCATCCACATGAGCATCCTCATCTCAGCAACACTTAACTTAATTTTATGTTTCTTTTTGAATGATCAATATTATGCACCATAGAACTGTGCAAGTCTCACCACATCTTATAGAATTTCCCTTAAGTTTGAGGGAGACATTTCTATCACACTACAAGCTCGATGAATTCCTCCACTTCAATCATACAAAATAAGCATATATGTGACCAAACTATCTAAGGATACTCTCTCTAATCTTATCTGTTCCACTGGAGCTACTCCAACCATTTCACGAATATGCTCATTTCGTATCCTTTCTCTAGGAGTAAAGCCACTTATCCACTTGAGCATCCTCATTTCTGCAACACTTAACTTAATATTTTGTTTTTTTTTAATGCCCAACATTTTGCACCATATATAAAAGCATTGTAGGTGTCACCACATCTTATAGAATTTTTCCTTAAGTTTGAGGGGGACTTTTCATATGACAAGCCTGATGCATTCCTCCACTTCAACTATACAACTTGAATTCAGTTAAAAATATCTCCATATATTTCACCATCACTATGAATAATAAAACCAATATATAAAAAAATGTACTCTTATTAATGACTTGATCTTCCAAATGCACAATCCTAATCTTTATTGGCTATTTGGTATTAGATTTACATTAAATATTACAAAATAGTTTTTGAGTGCTCCATAAATCACAGTCCTCAATAAATCCCATATTTACTATGTAAATCAAGGATTTAGTAAATCCCTCAATTTGACATATTTAAGAGTTTATGGCTAACTGCCATCATAAAGGAAGGAGGCGAAGTTCACCTACGTAGCGAGTGAGCTCCCAAGCATCGTGACTTCAATATGAGGTCTTCAAAGGAGGCAAAGAAGCCATTGAGCTCCCATCATGCAAAGCACATGAAGCCGAAGCAACCATGACGAAATGACGATGAGGAAATGCGACAACAATGAAGCACACAAAGGCAAAGCAACCACGAAAAAATGATAATGAGGAAAAGCGACAACAAAGAAGCATAAGAAGAAGATGAAAAGCAAATTCTTAGTATTAATCAAAGTTAGCATTAGTAATATAATTTAAATGTTAATAATTAATTAGATTAATTAAATAATTAGTAGTATATTTAAGTAATCTAATTTAATTTAACTAACTGATTAGTAGTATAATTGGTCATTAAAATAATTTAATTTATATAATTTAAAATAAAAATAGTTAATTATATTCTTAATATTATAAATAATAATTAAATAATTAATTAGTAGTTGAATACTTAAGTAATGAGGGAGATCATTAACAATATAATTAATATATAATTAAAACTATTTAAGTAATATTTAAATCATTAATTCAATCAGTAATATGAGTGTTATTTGAATAATTTATAATTCCAAAAGTAATTCATAAATTAATTAGGGTTCAAAAATATAATTAGATAATTAGTAATATAATAAGTAATTTGATAATTAACACCTAAAAACTAATTTGATAATTTGTAATAATAAAATTAGGTCATAATTGTATTATTTTTCATTATAACAAATTAAAGATAATTAAAACTAAAGTTAAAAGTAATTTATAATTAACACACAAATTAAGTTCAAAACATATTTAATTTAATTCATAAATGAACCAATTACTGCCTTAAATCCTAGATTATACTGTCACACAATTTCTTAGGATTTATGAGGATTTAACATATGTCATACTAAAGAAATTTTAGGATTTAACAGCCTAAAGATTTTCTAAATTTGGATTTACAAGATTCACAAAATCTCACTAAAGTTAAATCCTACTTGTTGCCAATCAGCCCCTTAGACTCTAATGTGGACATCTATAATTCAGGTTTACCTTCAACTCCCTCTCTACTCTTATCAACAAGAAGAATATCATCCAACAAAAGGCATACCTTGGCAATATGGTCTAGGCGGCACAGAGGGAGTTAGGCCTTCTCAAAGTTTTGCAGGGAGGGAGTTCAGCCAATTCACTGATTTGGACGAAGAAGTGCGTAGAAGGAAGAATGATGGATACCTTCACAACGACCAAGCTCTTGTGAGCGTGAAGGAGGTGTGACTTCGTATGCGAGAGAAGAACAGTGAGAGGAGGCATGACTTTAGATGTGACGGGAAGGAACATCGTCAAAGGTGGTGGCTAATGTGAACATCATTGAAGGCCACGAGAAGTGCATCGTCGAAGGGGGCTAAAAAGCGCCATTGTTGAAATCGAAGGAGGCGGAGAAACATAACAAATGAAACGGATGCTTACTCAGTCGATTAGTTGGATATGTGGCATATTTTTTATTGCAAATGTGCAGTGGATATTCAGCCTTTTTTAATTTTTTTTTTTTTTTTGAAATTTTTTCGTTTTAAACCTGCTTCTATTTCTTGAAAAAAATAATTCGTCGCAATGTCCGCCGAAAAAATCTATCTTTCTTGTAGTGGTACTACTTTAAAAGCAATTTATTATTATAATTAAAAAAAAAAATTGTTGTAGAAAACTACTTCATAAAACTGTAACTTATTTTATAGGATTAAAATTAGACTCCACAACTTAAAAAATAAGTTATAATGAAGAAAGCCATCAATTATAGGCCTTCAGCAAAAACTTGTAAGCATGTGAATAGCTCATTAGTACTCACTTTCAAATAGTAGTTAACATTAATTTTAATCATGAAAATTAAGTGCATCATAATATTTATTTTGTATTCAAATCGTTTATTATAAATTTTAAAATGATACCAACATCATTTATTATAATCATTTTGTGCTTACTATTATCATGTTTATGACAATTTAATGCACATCAAATTATTAAATATCTTTATGCGATTTATCATATTTTTTGTTAATTTTTTAAATTCAATTTGAATAACAATTTAAGAAGTTAAAACAAATATCTTAAGATTCCATAACATGTCATAAATGTCTGTTAGGCCAAAATTCCATTTTTTCCCAAACATTCCACGGATAACAAGCATGATGTCCACTTGACATATCTCAAGCATTTATGAAATACTTACAAAAATAGCTTAGCATTATGCTTCATACAATTTTATATCAAAGGCATTTTGGTAAATTGCTAAATAACTAGATTTGAAGGGGAAGCTAGAATTTGTTCTTTTCATTTGCAAGGGGTGGTCAGCCATGGGGTAATTAAGGAGAAGAGGAAGGAGGGAGAGGAGAAAATGAGAGACTTTGGTTTCGTTTGGGATGGCTTTTTTTCTACTTTATTAAATTGCTTTTAGTACAAAAAATTTTTAATTCAAGAAATTTTTATACTAGCAAGCTGTTTAAGAAAGCAGCAAAGAAGTTGTCCCAAAAGAAGCCTTTGTAATGATTTTATTTGAATTTTTTGTGTAGAAAAATGGTTTTATTTGAATTTTTTTGTGTAGAAATCTTTACCTTAGCTTAAGAAGCTTACTTTATTCTTATAGTATTTTACATATGTAAATTGCTGAATAACATTATGACTATGATGTATGATATATTTTTATATGTATGTTATTATTCAAATCTTGATTTGCAAGTGGTTTAAATTATGCTGAAGAAAATTCATTGTTATCTTGATATCAAGATTAGGCCCAAACTGAGAAGTGCAACAGTCGTCAGGCTTTCCTAATGAGCAGAAGTCAGAAATGGATGCATAAGAATCTTGATACATATATATATATATATATATATATATATATATATATATATATATATATATATATATATATATATATATATATATATATATATATATATATATATTATATTGCACAAATAAATAATTTTATATGATTTCATAGAAATTCATATGAGGTGATGATTTAATCATACTGATTTTATGACATATTTGTATTTGATAGAATTTTTTATGTTTAAACTACAAAAAATTTATTAATGTGATCCAAATTATAAAAATTCTTTTGCAAAATTTGATTTGTTGGAATCATTTGATGTGACATTCTTTGGTATGCAAATTATTATATTATTACACTTTGGTGTTTACAAAAGGAACTACATTGGATTGATGCATATGTGGAAGCTATGATTCATGATAACAAATAGGAGGGCTTAACAAGGCCTCCTTATAATAGATCATGATTTTATTGAGGTGATGATATGATATTCATTTCATGATGTGATATGATATGAATGACCTCTCTTTTTAGAGGGTATTTATATGGGTACCATATGATTGTTCTCTTTCTACGAAAGATTAGTTGATAAGAACCAAGATGATTATTTTAGCTTAACATATGCTTAATATGAAATGAGTTTTTTTGATAGCTTGTTGAATCTAATTGTTTATGATACTATAAGAGTTTCCTCAACCATTCCACATTATGAAGTGTGTTTAGAGAAATAGGTTTATATCTTATGTTAGAGAATATATATATATATATATATATATATATATATATATATATATATATATATATATATATATATATATATATAATATATATAGACACACACGAATGCATGCATGCATTTATGTATGTATGTATAATTAACCTTTAAGTTCTTATGCGGCTGGAACAATTTTTTATAAATGTGATTGTAAATTATGCAAAGAAGTAAATTTTCTTAAAACTATGAATATTATAGATATGTTCTTTTTTAAAACATGAGAAAATAGCTTTCGTATGGCTACCGCATACTAGTAAATTAAATCATAAAAAGAAGCTTTTCACCATAAATTTTTTTTAAAAGCAAAGCAATGAAAAGGTTGAACCAAAAATCCCTTTTGTTTAGCTATTGCATATTGGCAGATCTAATTGTAATAAAAACAGTTTCTCATCAGAAATGTTTCTAGCAACCAACAAGAAATAATAGCTAAATAAAAGTACGACAGTTCTGAAAGCCAAATAAATAATGAGAATATTGCCCCAAAATAGACCCTTGGTCTATAATTATTGGAAATAGACCATATTTTTATTTATAAAAACAAAGCCCTTAGGATTTAAAAACTAGAAATTGAAAAAGTACCCATTTTATTAAATAAATTAATAAGCTCGTTCAAATAAAAATATTTTATTTTACATCTATTGGTCAAATTTATCTATTGTGCAGAATTTTCCGGTCAACTCATTCTAAGAAGACCGTTGTCTTCTCCCCAACGTTTTGGTATCTGGCTCAGACCAAAGAGAGCTTAAAGCCTCACTGTAAAGTAGAAACAAGAAAGCCATGAATACGGCAGAGCTTGCTTCTTCATCCATCCATTACTTTTTCTCAGCAAAACTATCATTCAAAGTTTCCAAAATAAAGACAATAAATATCACATAAATATATTAAAAAAAAAAACAATATATTATGCATCTCACTAAGTGATTTTAGGATTTTCAGCTAATTTAGTTGATTAATATTTTAGAAATTATTATCAAATTTTAATTTAATAAAAATATAACTGTCACTCCAATTTTTAATAGAAACAGAAGTAACTCCATCTCTACAACTTCACTCAATGAAGGATCTGTTCTGAAAAGAAGCTCCATTCAATAGTGTATTGAATGCCCACCCATGCCATCCTACCTCTATTTATTGCCCACATGGCCAACCCACATCTACCTTGTTTTCCCTTTCCCTCTCTCATCTTCCTTGAAAACAATATCATCTCTCTCTCTCTCTCTCTCTCTCTCTCTCTCTCTCTCTCTCTCTTTAATGTCCCCACAACACCAAACTCTCTCTATCTGTCTGTGTGTTTCTCAATCTCCTCAGCAAACTAGAAGGAAATGGGAAGGAAATTGCTCTTTAACTCTCTTCTCTTCTCCAATTCTTCTTCTACTTCTTCTTCCTCTTCTCCTCCATGTATTTGGCCTTCTTGTAGCAAACCAAGGACTGATTCCTTCAGAGTCTTAACCTCACCTCTCCTCACTATCTCTAACTCACTGGAGTCTTCAGCTGAAGAAGCTTCAGAGAGCTTCTTGGCAGAGAAATTGACGGAGAAGACTGCGGCTGAAGTAGTGTTAGATGGGCTTCGATCCGACAGGCTTTTCTTCGATCCGAGTGGCGGCGAAACCAGGTCGATAACCTCGGGCTTCGATGGAGGAGTGGCGGTGGCAATGGAGTCGACAGACCCTTATAGGGACTTCAGAGCTTCTATGGAAGAGATGGTGGAAGCTCATGGAGATAGAGAGTGGGAATGGTTACAAAACATGCTTGTCTGGTTTTTAAGAGCAAATGGAAAGGGGAATCATGGCTTAATAGTTGGAGCTTTTCTTGATTTGGTTGTAGGTTTCTGTGCTTCTTCTCCTTCTTTCTCTTCAGCTCCTAATGATAAGAACCCTCTTTGTTCATCATGTTCCTCTAACTCTTCATATATCTTTGAGATTGAAGAGGCAGGGGTGAAGAGAAGTGGAAATGGGTAGTTGTTTCTTACTTTTATTATTTTGAAAATTTATTGTGTAAATCTAAAAGAATGATGAGATCATATATTATTTTAGTTATGAAGAACAGTTGGGAAGTATACCTAAATTGTGTGACAACTATTTATATTAGATAAAAATTCTTAAATGTTATTTTTATTATATTTATTTAAAATTCATATTTTGACACTAAAGATATTCAAAAGAATGCATATTTAAATATTAAATTAATTATTATAATTTTTATCTTATTTTTTAGACATAACAAAAAACAATATATATAATTGGGCTTTTCATTACAACAAGACTTGATCAACGGGCAGGCCAAATCTAGGGCTACTTGTATTTGTTGAGCTTCAAATTTTTTTTAAGGTCTGTGGTCAAGTCTAACCCAGTTTTACAACCCAAAATTTTAGCCAACTCAACTTCAATTTTATTAACTACTATCAGCAAGCCGACCCGGCCCGTAAACTTAAGAATATTAACTTTTTTTTTTTTGTAATTTTCTCATTATATAAAGTGAATCACATAAAATAATAATAGAAACTATTTCCAATGTCATTATGTTGAGAAGATCAATAATGATTTACAATGATTGTGCAATGTGTATTGTAAGTTTGGTTGCATGTTGCAATCAAGCAACAATGGGAAATGGAGAAGATCTTTAATTTATGAGAATATGTTTGAAGCTTTAGATGAAGTGTAGTGCCTAAACTAATATTTATAAGAAGGTGGTTGCTTCTTGTAAACAACAAAGGAAGAAGAAATCACTGATAGCACACTCATCACATGGCCGACTCAGCTATCAGCCCACTCGGCCTGCTATGCTCTTGCCTCCACCAATACTTGACGGAGTCAGACTGCTACTAACGACCCACCTGTGTTGTTATCATTCTGTCTCCTCTCTTCCTATAAAACTCTTTACAATGTAACAGTGAATTTGAGCTCAATAGAATATGTATTTCCCTCTATCGTCTTCTTCTTCCTCTTTACCTTCTGCACAGGACTTAATTTCTTCTTGGTATCAGAGCTCCTCGTCTGACCGATCATGGCCGATCAGGACTCATCGACGACTACGCCTCCAGCTTCAACCACAGCTGTACCACTGATATCCTCCGTCTCTACCGTCTTGACAGAGTTCGTCATACCACCTCCTCTTAAATTTCTGATCTCTAACCTGAAAGCCATAGTTAGTGTACAGCTCAATAACGAGAATTATGCTATATGGAGCTTACAAATATTCAAACTGTTCTCTGCCAACGGTTTCGAAGGATACTTGACGGGAAGCCTAAGCCACCCAGACAAACCAGAAGACCACGCCGACAGTCGACTCTGGAGACTCATCGATCAAAATCTCTTCTCCGCATTACTATCAACTATCTCCCCTTCGGTCTTGCCATACATTCTCCATCTCACAAATACCTGCGAGATCTGGACCACCCTCTCCAATAGACTCCAGCCCACAAACCGCTCCTGCGTGATCCAGCTGAAGAGTGAATTGCACAATGTCCAAAAGAAGGACAGCACCATGAATCAATATCTCGCTCAAATTAAGACCCTGGTTGACAACATAGCAGCAGCCGGGTCACAAGTCGACTCCGAGGACATTCTCATGTACATCCTCAATGGTCTGCCACCAGCCTACAACGCCTTCACAACGGCAATAAGAACATCCCAACTTCCCATCAGTCTCGAAGTTCTCTACTCGCTTTTGTGCAGCGAAGAAATCAACATTCGCAATCAACTGCAGCGTGAGACCAACCTCACCTCCGATCACACTGCTCTTTACTCCAACAATAGAGGCAGGGGAAGCTACAGTGGTCGCAACAACTACCGTGGATGCGGCAGTTCACGTCCAGGCATCACCAATCGTCCATCAGACAACAACAGCAACACACGTCCTACCTGTCAGATCTGCGGTAAAACTGGGCATACCGCCATCACTTGCTGGCATCGTTGCAACCTTCAATATCCGCCAATGACTCAACCAAAGCTCTCTACAGTCAGCCTAATGCCAATGTCACCACCGATTGGGTTTTGGACTCCGGCGCCACATCACTCCGTGTCCATTGCCAATGGAAACTCTCTTCCCATTCAAAATCAAGGACAAGGTATTCTACCACTCCCAAATTCACAACGTAAGCTTCTCCTTCCACAAATCCTCCATGTACCTTCACTCTCTCACAATCTTTTATCTGTGCACAAACTAATATCTGATAATAACTGTTCTGTTTCCTTCGACGCACATGGCTTCCTTATTCAGGGCCGAACAGACCACCAAGTTCTGCTTCGTGGACGAGCCCGTGACGGTCTCTACACAATCTCATCCACTCCAACATCGCAGTTCGCTCTTTCCTCCAAACAGCTCTCCACAAATTTATGGCATGACCTCTTGGGACATCCCAACATTCGAACCATGCAAAACTTATCTCATTTAGTCTCTTTCAGCAATAGTTTATCTAGCTCTCTCTTATGCAAACACTGTACTATGGCTAAGAGCCATAAGTTACCCTTTACTTTAAGCAAAACAAAGGTTAATACAAAATTTTCTCTCGTCCATTCGGACGTTTGGGGGCCATCTCCAATTTCCTCTGTAAATGGCTACAAATATTTCGTCACCTTCATTGATACCTACACGCGATATTGTTGGATCTATTTAATGAACTCCAAAGATCAAACATACTCAAAATTCATTCAATTTCACAATATGATACAAACGAAATTCAAAACAAAAATCATCACACTAAGATCCGACAATGGCGGAGAATACACAAATCATAACTTCCATAATTTTCTAACTGAACAAGGAATCACACATGAATTAACATGTCCATACACACCTGAACAGAATGGCCTTGCTGAAAGGAAAAATCGACATCTCATTGAAACCACAAGGACTCTTCTCCAAGCAGCTCACTTACCATCTCAATTCTGGGCCGAAGCTCTGCTCACTTCAAACTACCTCATCAATCGATTACCTACCACGGCCTGTAACAACCAAATACCCTTCCAACGTCTACACAATCGCTTACCATCCTACGACCACCTCAGAACTTTTGGGTGTCTCTGCTTCCCCTGGCTCCGCCCTCTCACTTCTAATAAACTTCAACCACGCTCACCAGAATGCCTGTTCCTTGGCTATTCAACATCCCACAAAGGCTATCGTTGCTACAACCTCTCCACACACAAAATCCACATATCACGCCACATTATATTCCATGAGCAAGTATTCCCCTTTCTCAACATTTCCAACACTCAACAACCTCCCATTCCAACCTCTGACCCCTCTCATGCTCATTCCCACCTCCACTCTACAACCACTCTCCACCATCTCATCATCTCCTCCCTCTGCATCCATCACCCAAGACCCACCTTCACCAAATCCGACAAACACCACATCCTCAATTCCACCAACTGCCTCACCATCTACCACACTCCAACGTCCTCCACCTACCACTCATCCTATGCTCACCCGCTATAAAACTGGTCATCTCAAACCAAAATCAATTCTTGATCTCTCAGCCGTCGCACTTCCTACAAACACACCCTCCACATTTCGTCAAGCCATCGTCCATCCTCACTGGACGGAGGTAATGCAAAAGGAATTCACTGCTCTACAGAAACAAAATACTTGGATCCTTACACCTGCACCGCCTAACACCCCCATCCTCGGTTGCCGCTGGACCTACAAAACAAAACTTAATCCAAACGGTACGGTGGCTCAGCATAAGGCTAGACTCGTCGCTCAGGGCTTTACTCAGGAACAGGGCATTAACTACAATGAGACTTTCAGTCCCGTGGCCAAAATGCCCACCATCCGCATATTGTTCATTCTAGCTCTTCATCGGCAATGGCCAGTGCTCCAATATGATATCTCCAACGCATTCTTACATGGCGACCTCTCCGAAGAAATCTATATGAAACAGCCGCCAGGCTTCATTGACCAAACCTATCCACATCACGTCTGCAAACTACAGAAGTCTTTATATGGCCTCAAGCAGGCGCCTCGTCAGTGGTTCGAGAAGTTCACCGCCAGCCTCATTGAATTCGGCTTCGTCTTCAGCAAATGCGATCCGTCATTGCTCATCTATACTTCCCATAATACTCTTCTTTATCTACTCATATATGTGGACGATCTACTTTTAACGGGAAACGACGAACAGACCATTTGGCGCCTGACTCAACAGCTCAAATCATTGTATGCTCTAAAAGAGCTTGGCTCGGCGCGCACATTCCTTGGAATTCAAATTCAAAACACCGCCAACGGACTGTTCCTACATCAATCTCCCTACGCTCGTGACCTTCTCCAATCATCTGGTTTCCTTTCCTGCAAACCCGCATCATCTCCTATACCTACCAAACCATCTCAATGCCATCAACCGGACGAACCATTTGAAAATCCCACCCTCTACAAACAACTCACCGGAGCGCTTCAGTATCTGACAATCACCAGACCCGACATCGCTTTCGCCGCCAATCAGATATGTCAGCATATGCATCACCTGACCAATCAACACTATCAAGCACTTAAAAGATTGCTTCGCTACATCAAAGGAACCCAGCATTATGGCATCCCGCTCTTCCAAGGAGACCTCACTCTGCGCACCTTTGTAGATGTTGACTGGGCAAATGACAAAGTTGATCGAAAATCTGTCACTGGGTTCTGCTCTTTTCTCGGACCCAACATTATCTCCTGGCATGTCAAGAAACAGGTGACAGTCTCCAAATCCTCTACAGAGGCGGAATACCGAGCACTATCTTCTGCCACCTCCGACGTCCTTTGGCTTCGCAGACTCCTTGCTGAACTTCATGAGCCCCAATGCCAACCGACGACAATCTACTGTGATAACACCTCTGCCTTAGCATTGACAAAGAATCCAGTCTTTAACGCCCGTACCAAGCACATTGAAATAGATTATCATTTCATAAGTGCTCACATCAAAAACAAAGCCATCGCCGTTCACCACATTGACTCCGCTGATCAACCTGCCGATATACTCACCAAGGCTCTGCCTCTCACTCGATTCGAAGTACTTCGCTCCAACTTGACCGTCCGACCTCCAGACGATCAACTTGCGGGGGGATGATAGCACACTCATCACATGGCCGACTCAGCCATCAGCCCACTCGGCCTGCTATGCTCTTGCCTCCACCAATACCTGACGGAGTCAGACTGCTACTAACGACCCACCTGTGTTGTTATCATTATGTCTCCTCTCTTCCTATAAAACTCTTTACAATGTAACAATGAAGTTGAGCTCAATAGAATCTGTATTTCCCTTTATCGTATTCTTCTTCCTCTTTACCTTGTGCACAGGACTTTCTTCTATCACAAGGAATCCAATGGGTGGTTAAACTACAGTAAATATTAGAACGGGCTCTAAGCTTCATAACTCTATTTCGGAATTTTATTTAAATGCCTTTAATTCCATTGAATATAATGGTTTGGAATATTAAATAAAAATATTGAATCCTCGAAAGATGGTTGGCCATACTTTATTGATCATAGACTATGGTAATGGTGATGTGATATAATTTTTATTTAGACTAAATTTTCTTCATATCTACGACTTAGTCTTCATTTGTGATGACTTTCTTATTGCTTCTTAAATCAGGTTTTTAGTACAAAAATTTTAGTTTGTGTACTAAAAAACTGCTTCAAGAAGTAATAATAAAGCCGTTACAAACAAAGCCTTGATATTTCACTCAGATTATCAAAACTAGCTTTAAAGAAGTTTAAATAAAAGTTGACATTATAATCAAAATATTATTTGTTCTGGTCAAATATTTATTAAATGGCTTATTTTGCACTTATCCTACATCAATATCCCTATATACATCCAGTAGCTCTTAGGCTAGCTTATACAACTCATTCAAAGGCAAGTAAGCATTTTATTCATCAAGGAGATCTAATAAGAAATGTTTGCTAACAATCACCATATAGGGCTGGCTCATATGTAAGTATAATATATACCTTAAGGAAGATGATCAAGTAGAAGGAATTGGTAACAACATACTTACCTATAATAGGTTTAGGTCGTTTCATTTGGGACAACTTTCTTATTGTTTCTTAAAGTAGGTTTTTAGTACAAAAATTAAAATTTTTGTACTAAAAAGCTAATTTAAGAATCAGTAAAAAAGCCGTCCCAAACCAAGCCTAAGTATCTAAATTACAAGGAGATATATAAACTTTATAAGTTAAAATATTTATTAAAAAGAACTAAAAAACATGGCAGAGGCAATCAACAAAAGCAAACTTTAGATCTAAGTTTTCTAAAAAATTGAAGAGTTCACATGCCCATTCTTATATTTTTTTGAACTTTGAATAAGGATATCTTTCTTTCCCATCTAAGGCTTTACTCTTAGAGACAAGATATGAAATAAGCATACATGTTAAAAAATTGGAGTAGCTACAATGGAGGATAAGATTAGAGAAAGTTGACTTAAATGGTTTGGTCATAAAAAATAGACGCTTTTCAATGACCCGATTAGGAAAGTAAATGTATTAGATCTAACTTATGTTAAGAAAGGTAGAGATAGACATAAAAAGGCTTGGTTAGAAAATATTAGAAATGACCTTTCTTTATTAGATTTAAATAAAAATTTGAGTCTTAATAGGGCACAATGGAGAAAAATGATTCATATAGCGACCCCACTTAATGGGATAAAAGCTTGATGATGTTGTTGTTATTGTCAAATATGGATATCTTTCAGGTCCTATGCAAATTAAAATATAGTTATCCTCATTGTATTCTATATAATATCATTTATTAATTATTAATTAAACATATTTAGACTTACTAATTTCAATTTTTTTTCCTAGCAAATTCATATAAGCTAGAAAAAGCTTTTGAAAGTATAGATTTAGAAGCAAAGAATGCATGTGAAGGTAATTGAGCAAGTTATATTGGTCTCTTAGGATTGTCTCCTTCCATATTTGTCTTATCAAAATATTATCCTTTATTTTTATTTTTTTGTTATTTGCTTTCTTTTATTGCATAATCATGCATTTCATTAATCAATGCATGGGAGTTATTATGAGTTGCTCCCAAGAAGTAATATTTGTTTGTCTACCTTATTATGGATTGATTTAACTCTATAAATGCTACCCCTATGTAATCTTGTTTTTATTATTTAACAAATAAAGAGTTTTTTTTATTAAATTCATGTAGAGAGTATTGGTTCAATTTAAAATTTTAGAAAGCTTCATCTCCAATACAACCTTTGATCTTTGGTTCAATAATTGTATATCTTTTTGGTGTGTCGTACTATCTCTGAACCAAAATCATAAAACTAACTCTCTAAATCTTTAGTAGCCCTTCTCAATAGCCTTGAGAAATCTTCTCATAGCACTCATTGCCTTCCTAAATATTCCACCTCTTCTCCATGTCTAACACCACTCCATTTTAACAACATTAGAAAAGTTCATTTTTGGGTTTAAACTTCTAAAACCATATCCATCAATGCCCAATCATTATATCCTCCAACCCCTCTTCCATAAGCTTTCATAAATTTACCACCTTATTTACACTTAAATTCTAACCATTATAAGCTATACATAACCTCTATATATAACCTCTTAACCCTATATAAAGCCTAAACTAGCTTATGTGTGTAAAGCGTTAACCATTTTCACCATTTCTCTTTTGGCTCTTTGCATGAAAAATGGGTTTTATCTTTGCAAAAGTGGCTGTCAAAAGGATGAATGGACTTACCAACAAATAGTGTGCTGGAATTTCTTGAGAGAATTTCTAGCAGAAATTTTGTCAAATTTTTTTTCAAACTTTACTTCCGGAAGTTTTCATCATATTTAAATAGTCTGATAAAAATTTCTGGAGAATTTTTTGCCAAAAATTTATGGAAGAAATATCCACCGGAGTTCTATTGGAAAGGCCCTACTTTAGTGATTGGGTTTTATTTTTCTCTTCTCTGGCTTATTAATTTGTTGCTCTTCAACTTTGCCTGCTTTGACGATGTCCCAACTTGTTTGTTCCTTTTTTACTTCACTTGCTTTGATGATAACCTTGCTCTTTCACTTTGCCACCATTGCCGACATTCCTTCCTTCTACAATTCTTTGCTCGATCTTTGACTTTGTTTGCTTTATCGACATTCCTTCTTTTCGAATTTGCCTAGTCATTTTGTTGCGGTCAATTTTTCTTATCTTTGCCTGTTCATTGCTCTTCAACTTTGCCTGCTTCGACAACATTCCTTCTTATTCGAGCTCTTCAACTTTGCTTGCTTCACCGATGTCGAGTCGACTTTTGTTTGTGTACCTCAAAATTTGAGTAATTCTAATTTATGTAAATCTCTTACTATATCTATTTTTGAATGAGCGTGGTGAGCCATCAAATGCTTGTACCATGCACTATTTAACTGATAAGTAGATGAAAGATGTCACATTGTACACATTGCTTAATTATGCTGAAGTTGAGTCATATATTGAGTACGTATAAGTTAACATTCCATACATTTGTACTACAATGACCCAAATTCAAAAAATTACAAAAATTTATTAATGGTTTGACTATGTCATTATCAGTAGAAGTTGAACAGGGAGTTGAAGCTAAATTTTCAAATTAGTTCAAAATTATGGTATGTATTTTGATAAGTCATTTCTACTTTATATTTTAGAATCAATAAAATAAGTGAATATGTTAATAACATAGCTACACTTGCTGCACCAATCAGTTCCATTCTGAAGCCAAAGATGTACAAGATCAAGGAGTAATGGACCTATGAGAGTAGTCAAATTCTGGCTACTTTTTATTGTCAATATAACCATATTTTAAACCAAAGCTTGGTGTAAAGGTTGAAAGACAAAAAATTGTGGTATATGTGTCAAAGTGAACAACTATATGGGTGATGACTACGAGTATTATAGGGTCTTCTAGGAAGTACAATAGTTAGAATCTCTGAAAAAATGGAATAACTTATATCTTTTTAATTATGATTGGTTTGATTTAGTGTACAATAAAGGAACAAGAGTACATACACTTTATAGTATTACAAAAGTAAAGTGGGTTGGAGATATAGAAAGTACGACCCATTTGTCAATACTAGCCAAATAAGCCAAGTCTTCTTAGCTAACTATTCGGGTAGACTATAGGGTAAACAATATTGGCTTGTAGTCATTAATATTAAACCCAGGGGCCTCATTGAGAATACCACATCAATACTAGTAACACATCAATAAAAGTTTATGTTAAACTTTAGAGACCCTACTAATGATGGTGATAATCAAATTGCAACTAAAGAAATTGAGTTGCAGTTAGAGGAAATAGACTTAGACATAGAGAAAAATATTGAAGAAACTGTTAATAGTGAGGATGTAATATCGTTGGAAGGAAGTGAATCACTAAGTGGTTAATAATTAGAATGTAAATGCTTATTTTTTGACTGACAGACCTTCTTTTATGTAAATTTTGGTGCACTAATTAGTTCTTACAGTTCATATTAAATGCATATCTTTATTTTTTTTTTTTTGTAGATGAGAGTACTTTGTTATATATATTCTTTCAATTTTTAGTATTTCATAGTTCAAGTTTTTTTTTTCAAAACTAGTTAGTTCTTGCATTCATATTAAGCACACGTCTTTTCCTTACAATATAATAATACTTACATTATTTTCTATGTTATTTAATTTTTAGTATTTCATTATGCAAGTTATTTTTAGAACTAATATTTTATTTTCATTTTTTATAGATGGCTTTTGGCAGTGATGTTCCCTCCCCCCTCCCCCTGACAGTCCATACCGAACAAATTTAGGAGCAAGAAACTGAGTGGTGTGTAATCCAGTAGAGCTAAAGGTATCGAGGGGACCTCTTCTTAATAACCCACCACCCATATCTAGTCGAGTCTGCCTTTTCCTACACCTCCCTATTGAACTCACTTCTATTTGAGGCCACCAGGACTTACCTGGGCTCCCTCCTGGTGACTTGATGATTGAGAATCATAAAGGTCTCAATCAAATTCCAATCGAGTCTCTAACCAAATTCTAGTCCACCTTCCAGTTCAATTTTCAGTCTAGTTTCAACTCCAAACTCTAGTTCAACCTTTAATCAAACTTCAAATTATATCCCATAAATCTCAATCATTTATTTAATTTTGATGGATGTGGGTAATTCAAACTCACTCATTAAAACTCAAAATCCAATCCAAATCTAGAATTATAGACAAAAACCTTAGGGGTGAAGACCTAGGTCCTCAAACCTTTTCTAGGTGATTTTTCACTCCCCTTGAAATCTAGTAAAATGACCTCTGAATCATGATCTATCAATTACATATTTATTAGGCATATCCATAGGGTTAATCCTCCAAATTTGTGCTCAATAAGACACTTCTAACCCAAAAAATTAAATTGATTTCCAAATGATGTAAAACCTTCAAATATTTACAGTCTATGCCACTTGACTTGCTATTTAGTGAAAATTGACCTTGGAATCCTTCCCAAAACCTTTTAACATGCTCATAACCTCTTTTATGACATGTTGAACCATAAATTACACTTTGCTAGACCCATTTTGACCCATAGTTAACTAGGAGTCAAAATGACCAAAATGCCCTAAGGACATTTTTAGATTTAAAGGCATTTTTAGACTTTTCCCTAAAACTCAACATAGATTAACCACATCAAAGCCTGAAACCTCTTCTAATAAATCCTAAACACCATTATGAGTGCATTAAATCCAAACCCACACTTTAGTTTGATCTGAATGACAAAATCAATCAAAGTTGACCAAAATGCCCCTTAAGGGTTTAAATACCAATTTCAATCCAAATGACCACTCCGATGCATGGGACCACCCCAATTGGTCTCCATTGATAAATTTAAACTTATTGAGTCCAAACCCAACCCTTGGTTTGACCTAGTTGGCCAAGTAAACTATGATTGACCAAACTTCACTTTAAATTATCAAACTTGCATTTTAACCCAAATGAACCCCGGCCCTATCCACTTGGGATCACTCCCATTAGATCCAGATGATCAATCCAAACTCAATGGACCCAACTCTTGACCCTAGGTCAACTTGTTTGACCAAGTCAATCAAGATTGGCCAATCTTATATATACTTTAATCCAGTTCAAACCCTTTGACCAAGGCCTCCCTAAACCCACTCAAACCCATAGGATGACTCCTAAGAGGTTCCCTTTGAAGGCCCAAGCCTTGATCCCACTTAGGTTAGCCATATGGCTTGACCCAAGTGTCCAAGAGGAGTTCCCCATGAGCCAAATCTATCCTTAAGCCAAAATAAATCAAACTAATGGTGGCATTGGGTCCCCCATGACCCAACATACCTCTCCTTATTGACCTAGCCCTTGGATAAACTCAAGTTAGGAATTACGCTTGCCCAAAGTGGTTAAAAATACTAAGGTTTGAGCCATTTCCCAACCTAGGCTCTACCAAGCCAAACCAACAACTTCATTGGGTGGCCCTAGATTCAACATACCTCCCCTAGTGAGCCCAACTCTTGCGTTGACTTGGGTCAACACTTATGCTAGCTCAAAGTGATCAAAACCACTTTAACCTGAACCATCTTCGACTATAGACCATAGCAGACCTAATTGCCAGTTGCATTGGGTTCCGCTTTACTTAGTGCATATTTCACATCAAGCTCACCACCTGGCTTGACCCAAATCATACAAGTTTGGGTCAACCCAAGCCATTTTATCATATTGGGTTACCTCCTTCCTAATTGAGCTCATGGTTGAGTTCACATGACCTCAAGCATTCATTTCAGCTCACCCTAACCTAGCCAGTAGCCGGCGATAAGCTGAATAAATAGAAAAATAGCACTGGTTTTCCTCCTTCACGAGCTCTGGTTGAAGCTTCCCAAAGTCCTGAATGTGTTCCCTCTGAGCTCTAAATAACATTTAAGGTTATCCCTTTCCACTTGGAGGCCATCCGACGGCTCGTCTAATCGATTCCAGCCATCCACACTTGCGGCCATAGAATAGGGCACTTCAATCAAGAGTAGCTCATTCTTTTCCAAGCTTTTGAAACTCGTCCCCAAAGATATCTGAGCATTTCCATCCCGGTCCCTAGCTTCCTAGCCTCTTCCAATCAGCATTTCAAGTGAGGTTCAGTAAAATCCCTCTACCCTCTACTCAAAGTCATACTTCTAATGATCCTCCGACTGTGACATATGAAGGAGAAGTCATCGCCATCTTCCTCTCAAGCTCCCTGATAGAGAAGCTCATTCATTGAGGCCTTCTTTGAGGTATAAACCTAATCTCGAGCTCCTAGTTTGGTAGTTCTAGCCACGTGTGAATAAAACCATTAACCCACCAAATTTTGACCCTTGGATCGACTGTTTGCATTATCTTGATCCTTCTTATGAAATTTGGTTAAGATTTTTTGGTGGGATCTCTCATATCACACTGGAAAAACTCTATGACTTTGGACGTTTATGGAAGGCTGATGATGCTATCCTAGCCATTATTTTTGATTAATGGTCCAGATTATATCCTACGATTTTGGAGCCATGTTAATCATGATTGTTCGATCGATCATTAGATGGCTATGGTTAATACTGTAGTTACATAGTCAGTGACAATGAGTGGCTACCCAATCAGATCGTGCCCATGTGTAAAAGCGTTGTTGACTGTATAATTTTGGATAAATTAATACCAAAAATTATATAAAACTTTAAAAATTAATAACTCCTCACATACTTAACCAAATTAGGTGTTCTTAGGCTTATTAAAAGGGTTTGAAGAGACCTATCAAAGCCTTAAAGTTTCAAGCCATGAATGTGAATGTAATTTGATTAATTCTAGTACTAATATTAAGGGTATTTTTGTAATAATTCCTTAAGGATACTTCACTATGGCTTAAAATTTTGGGGGATTGATCTTGGACATGTTTCCAACATGTCCAAAAATTTTCTCCCCTGTTTGGTTTGATTAAGGGCTAGTTTGAGTTAATTTAGGTTTAAGGGTCATGGTTTGACTCCTAAATTCAAATGAACCTAATTGTCTTTCCAATGAGAATTTGGATTTGATTGATTGTATATTGATTGTGCTTATGATAGGGAGTAGATGACCATTTGTTTCATCCCCCTTGCCTTAGGTAGTCAAGTTTGAAGTTTTTAAGGTAACCCTAGGGTAACCTTAGGTGGTTTGGTTAGCCACCATAGGGGATCCACCTTAGACCCAAATTTAGTGGACTTAGGCCTTGAGATTAAGAGAACTCATGGCCCAACTTTCACTGAATTTGGAGCACATTTGGTCCACCATATAGTAAGCCCAAAATCAGCCTCTAGAATTAACGTAGAGCCTTAATTAAATCATATTTAATTCATGTAAAATCCAAAAATAATATGAATAATGTATCAAATTAATTATAATTCAATTGTCTACCCATAAAAATTAAAATCTCTATTAGATGGCTTCAATTTTGACTTTAATTTTATTTTCAATAAAAATCACTTTTTAAATAATTTAATTAATTAAAAATATTTAAAAATTCTAAAAAAAAAATCTTAAACACATAAAATTATCCCCTTTGGTTATTTTTTACATTTGGGGGTGATTTCATGGAGTTTGGGATTGATTAGGATTAAAATCCCCAAAACCTTCTTTAAATTATTTTAAAAATTCAATAACTAGCCAAACTTTGGAAAATCATATTTAATTTTAGAAAGTTTTAAAATGATCAAACTCAAAGTCATTCAACTCAGATTAAGATTTAATATTTTTTAAAAATATCAAACCTTTAAAATTCAGTCAAAGTCAAAAAGTCAACCATTTGTTCAATTGTAATTCAAAATTTTAAAAAATTATAACTTAATATAAAAAATTCCAAATTCAGAAGACTCAGAGTCAAATTATTCATCTTAAGATCTAGTATTTGGGTAAATGTTAAAAATTAAAAAATGACCTTAATTTGAAAAGTCAACTTTTGACCAACTTTAATTAATACATTTAAATAATTCAAAATTCTTAAAATTTAATTATTATATTTTTTTTTATAAAATTCCAACTTAATCATCTAAACTAGTAATTAATCAATTGACTTAAAATTTATCAAACCTTAATCCTCAACTAATCAAATTAACCTAATTAATATAAATTATTACTAGGTAACCCAAACATACGAGGCTATTAGTTTAGCCCCAAGGAAGTTGAAATAAACTTCACAGCCTTAGTATAAACAAATATAGTAATCAATTAACAATTAAAATGCACCTTTAACATCAATATTAAGTCATTAATACTTAAATTCAACTTAAAATCTCTTAAGGCTTTTAACTAATTAAAATATTAGACAACTTTAATAAACTACCTAGTTTATGATATATCTATGCCACATAGCCTTCTTTGCATACTTTAGATGGGTTACTAGGATAATTGAATCAAGAGGCTAGGTCGATGTTTACTTTTTTATTATTATGTGCTAAATTTTTCATGGTTTTCACTACGTGCTAGTTGTAAATTAATTTGATTGATGTGGTTATTTACTTACTATGTAATCAATGAATTGATGTGATAGATGTTATATTACTCATATATTAAGAAAAATCTAGATGCTTATAAAGTTTTTTGTAGGTGACCATGCTCATGCAAGGCTAAATAAAGGGGGGGGGGGGGGGGGGGAATAAAGTTTAAAATTAATAAAATTTTCTGCATGTGCTAATTGTTGAAGCCCGTTTAAAATTTAAAAGAGCATGGCCAAATGTGACTGGGAATCTAATTCAATACAAAATCTATAACTACTTGGGATGTTATTATTAATTTTATCTACTTAGGAAAACTATATAGGTGGTCTATAATTTTTATTTATTTATGTAGTGTAATTTTATTAAGTCATGAGTTGTGAAAGTGTAACTTTGAGTTGTGATACATACATCTCATATATAATCCAAAGAGGAGGGAGCATCCCTTAGGGGAGAGCTCCGTTCTATTTGGTGATCTAAATGGGGGTGACTTTAATGTCTAGATAAAAATAACAAACTCTCCTTAGGGAGAAGTATTTTTTTTTATTTGGATATCGAGACCTGACGAATCCAAAGAGCTTGTAGAAGAAGAGAAGATGAAGAGTATCCTACTCAGAGTCACTTGCGTCAGTCCTAGTATTAAAATTCGGGTTGTTATTAGTGGTACCTGGTCACTTTTAATTTCTATAAAATTTGGGTTGTAATTAAAATGCATTTTTCTATGGACATTTATTTATTTATTTAATTTTATTATTTGATTTACATTGCTTGTGCTTAGAAATATCTATTTTTTTAGTCTTTTTTCTTACATGCTGCTTTTATTTTAGCTTGGATACTTTGAGGCTCGTGAGGATACACTAAAAATTATTTCTACTCAAAATCAAAATAAAATTTTTAGGCTAATATAGCAACTCTAATGATTTAAGAAGTAAGCTTGGGACCACTGGGAGTTCTCATTTATGCATAGTAATTGCTTCTCCTCCTTGTTAGGCACCTCCCCACTTGTAGGTTCTAGTAGATCACATAGCTTATTAGGGTACAGATTTGTCAAGGGGATGTTGTGCAATCTCAAGGGAAAATATTTTTAATCATTTTAAAAACTACTTCATACATTTTATACATTTCATTGAGTGAATTAGCATGCATTGCATTATAAAATAATTAAAAGTATAAAATTCTAATTACATTTTCAAGCATTTTCACCCTATATAAAGTCAAGCATTTTCACCCTAGATAAAGTCAAGGGGTATAAAATTCTGACATGAATTACTAACATTAAATTTTTAATGTCACTTATATTGCATTCATTTATATGTATGTAATATAATGATTAAAATGCACATATCCTGATGTTTGCTTGTAACTCCACTTCACTTGTACCTCCCTTTAACCTCCAACACTTGTAGATAAAAAGTGGGGCCAAAATCTAACCAAAATAGTGTAACATAACCTTCTTCACCTAGTTTCAGCAAGTGGGTCCAAAATTCCTTCCACATCCATGCTAGGCAGATGGGGCCAAAATAGAATATATAGAGCCAATTACATATCAACAGGCACACTTTTCCACATATCAGAATATCTCCAAGGCCATGTTATGAATATTATAAATGCAAATGAAATAGTAACTAAGTTATGAATTCATTATAGTACCAATAAAATCCATATTGCACATATAATATTATCCCCACTAAGATTTTTTTGATTAATTTCTAACTTCAGAAGAATATTCACATAAATATTTTAAAATTTCTAGATATAATTATCACATTTGTTAGAAAGCATCATTTCAATTATATACTTAGCAATTCATGTCAGGAAAATCAATCTCTTAAAATTTAATTTCTTATTGTCAAAATATTTAGAATACAATATATAATAATATATTAAAATTTATGTATTGAAAATATCATAAAACATAACAAAAACACATTTTATCCATAATTATTTATAAAACCAAAAAATTGGAATTATTTATAGGGGGTTTAGATGTATATCTCATGCTTTACAATATCTTGATTATACCTAATAAATGAATCTTGAGCTTTGCCTATGATCTCTCTCAATCACTTCAAACATCCTATATACTTAGGACTCAACTTGCTATCCTTTCTAAATATGCTCTATCTCTTCATCGTGTTGACCTTTAGATATATAAAACAACCAACCTAAAATTCTATAGACTTGTGCTTCAGATAAGAAATACATTTTCTATATGTCATGAGCTACTTCTAACATCTTTTTAATTTTATTTTCTCTATAGCATTATCTACCAATTCGGAACCTATCAACCTTCTTTCTCCTACTTCAACCCATGATAAAGGTGTTATGCACTTTTTTCCATATAAATCCTCATACAAGGTCATACCAATACTTGTATGAAAGCTGTTATGGTAAGTTAACTCAATCAGAGGTATATAATCTTCCCAACTTTTACAAAAATCTAAAGTGCACAACACAACCTTAATACATGTTCTAAAACAAGAATAGTTTTCTCAAATTACTCATCTATTTGGGGGTGAAAATTCATATTGAAGTTCAACTTCATCTCCAAAACTTCTTGAATACCTCTCCATAGCTTCAAGCTAAAACTGCCATGTCAATAAAAAAAATGAATAATATTAGGGATTCCATGTAGCTTGATGATCTCCTTCAGATACAGTTAGGATAATTTATCAACAAAATTAATCATTCTCATTCACAGAGAATGAACAAACTTAATCAACATATCCATAACCACCCACAATACATTATGACATTGCATAGATCTAGGAAACCTATAGCAAAATCTATAGTGATCTCCTCCCACTTTCACTCAAAAATAGGTAATAACTATAATAGTCCATTGGATTTATAATGCTCAGCTTTCACCATTTGACATGCTTCACACTTAGAAATAAAATTTTCCACTTCTCGCTTTAATCCATGACTTTAATGATCTTAAGTTTGAAAAATATTTTAAAATAAAGAATCTAAAAAATTTTGGCTAGAGCATTGCAGCATGTGCTTACAAGCATAGCGATGCTATGGGAGTGGCGCCTTAGCACCGAGCTCTTGAGTACTGGTGGAATTAGAATTTTTTTTTAAGGGGCCTAAAATTATTTTAATAAAATTTGTTCCCAAATTTGGAAATAATGGAAATAGTTTTTTTTTTGGTTTTTTTAGAATTAATGGAAATAATAAAACAAGAAATGGAAGGAAACAAACTAAAAAAATTGAAACTTACTAAGCGATTGTTCTATTACAAGTAGAATTGTAAAGAATGCAAGTGTTAAAAGAAAGTGAAACATAGAGTGTTCAAATGTTGAAATAAAAAACACAAGATAGAATGATCATGTAAACAATAAAAAAACAAACACATTTGAAGTAGTAGAAGTGTAAAGGTTTATTGATTAAGAGCAACTAAATAAATAAAAATCTTGATACTATACAAAATATATAAGATTGATGAAAAAATTATCCCTTAAAAATACAATGGGGATGTTTTGTCGCAAGTTTTCTTTTCCTCTTCTCGGTTGCTCATTGCCATTCTACTTCCACATGAGAGGTACTTTTGAACAGTGGCTAAATAACTTATTTGCCTCCTTTGATGATGTTCCTTCCTGTCAAATTCAAAGTCACACCTCCACGCTATTCTTCTGTTGGATCGAAAGGAATGACGATGACATGATCTTACTCATTTCAGAGGTAGCCATCTTTCTTCCTTTCATATATGCTTGTTCGACCAAATCCCTTAAATTTGTCAAACTCCTGAATTTAGTAAATCAGGGATTTATAGTAAAAAGAGGGAAATAGAGGATTTAACTTGTTGGGAGATTTAATAGTTCCCAAAATCTTATTTGGTAGGATTTAATATAAATACTAATCAAATCTAGCATAAATAGTGTATACATTTTCTTTAGAAGGGGTGGGGGGGGGGGGGGGGGGGGGGGGGGGGGGGGGGGGGGGGGGGGGGGCGCATGCCCGTGCTGGCCCCCTTTTCCCTTTGGATTTATTGTTGAGTAATTTAGGAATTAAATTGGTGATGTGGCATTATAATCTGGGCACCATGCTGCAAGGCCTAAAAATTCATTTTAATATAAATATTTTATTCAATTGTCCCCTCCCCCATCCCCTTGCATGCCTTGGCCATGTAAAATAGAAGAGAAAGAGAGAGGGAAAAAGAGAGTAAGAGGACAAAGAAAGTCAATTTTAGGTTGGTTTTGTTTGTTTTCGAAGTTAGGAAAAGTCTTCTAATCATGGTGAGTAACCCAAATCCAACCTCTATTTTCATTGATTTTGTGTCACCTCATTTAAATCCTTCCAAAAGAGATAAAAATTCATTTTCTTTTCATTTATCAAGTTTTTATCATATAACTTTCTGTATATGCTTTATATGATTTTTATGAATATTTTAACTATGATATTATTGTTATGATTTTTAAATTAAATAAATGGTTTATAGATTTCCCTAATTTCATAGACAGTTATATTTCATACATGAAATTGAGTTGCCTAGAAAAAATGATATGACTGATATTTATTAAATATGATATTTGCTTTTAAGCAAGGAAGACTGACTATAAACACTATAATTGATATAGTTGACTCTTAAAATATAATACCCTATTCAAGAGGGTGGGCCAATGGCTTTTATATATAGATGGTTTATGGTGTAGTCCTGATTAACATGTAACATATTATTAATTATGTTGATGGGTAGAGAGTAATGACTCTTATAAATTATTAAAAGTCACCTGTAATGATGATTTCAAGATGACAAATGAAAGAATCGAACCACTACATTTAATTTGTATGTCCAGTATTGCTGAATTATGTGATATTGATGTATGCATTAATAGTATATAGAGTGATTGACAAGAAACTGATAAATAAGAAGAGATATTATGGATAACTTATTCATGCTTGCTTACATGCGATTTAGCAGATATAATATTCATAATTTTATAGATTAAATATACTGACATAGAGAAAATTCAATAGCACTATAATAAGTATTAAAGATTTATGGATTTCATAGAAATGATTTATATTTTCTCTCTCATCAGTCATATTTATTTGTATCACTTGAGTTTGGTCATTGATTTAAAAATAATTAATATTATTGAATTGAAACAAGCATGCATATTGATTTTCAAGATCTTATATTGAAAGCTTAGGGTGGTTTTAGGTTCTGGTGGGTTTTTTAATCTCATTAGATGGATTTTATTAATTTTAAGTCAGGGAAAGGATCAGAATCCTATGGAGTGAAGATGATTTGAATATTCATGTTTTATTTATTTGATATGTTTGGTTTGATTCTTTTATAATAAGGAGTTTTGTGATAGAAAGATGATATAAGTGATATCCTAGCTATTATAAATCATATTTTTATTTAAATATAAATAGTGAAAGATTTTGATGTATTAAAATTGCTTATGCTGGTTTTTCTTTTATTTAAATAGAAATTAGAGGCTCTTGTATTAATTAAAAGAGAAAATGGATAGTTTTTTCAATTTAGGTCTTGGGAAATTTTAAGGATAACAAAATATGTACTTTAGATCATGATACATCTTATTATTACCTGAATAAATAGTGTATCCATATTACTAGGCTTTATACATAATCTATCTCCTTAGATCACCATCATCCAAGGCCCATAACATGCTACCACAGAAGATCATGCCTTACTCATCCACTTGCAATTATGATCTTTTCCCAAACTAAATCTAATATATCAACTTCGCATATTCTTAGTTGACCTTTTGTGCTTCTTTAATCCTATCTTGTAATGAGGGTTGGACTATCATCTAAAAAATAACTCCAATTAGCTCATCCGATGAACACACTACTTCTAATTCTAGCCTCTCCATCTCTCTGATAAATGTATGCTCAGAAGTAGCAAAATTTTGTGTCACTACTACTTTCTTCCTACTTAAAGCGTCATCAACAACATTCATTTTATATAGCTGATAAATGATATCTAAATCATGACCCTTAATCAACTTCAACTGCCTTCTTTACCTTAAATTCAAATCTTTCTAGGTGAAAATATATCCCAGACATTGGTGGTCAGTATAAATCATGGGCCTAACACCATACACATAATGTAATTAGATCTTCAATGCAAATAAAATAGATCTAACTCTAGATTATGAGTTGGATAGTTGTTTTCCTATGACTTTAACTGCTTGCATAATAAACCAAATTTTCACACAATGAATTAATTGAAAATATGATTTTTTTATTTGGAGCATTATGGCACAGACCCAGAGGGTGTAGTGGCACTTGTTCTATAGTAACTCTAAATCCTACATGTAGCACAATGGCGTTGGGTCTATGGTGTTGTGGTGCTCGTCACTAAAAGATATTTTAAATATTATTAATATTAAATACCCCTCACCACAACCTCTCCTCCCCATTTTTATCTCCTTGCCTAGGATGAAATGAAGAGAAAGAGAGAGAGAGAGAGAGAGAGAGAGAGAGAGAGAGAGAGAGAGAGAGAGAGAGAGAGAGAGAGAGAGAGAGAGAGAGAGAGAGAGAGAGAGAGAGAGAGAGAGAGAGAGAGAGAGAGAGAGAGAGAGAGAGAGAGAGAGAGAGAGAGAGAGAGAGAGAGAGAAGAGAAGAGAAATAAAAAGTTGTTAGGGGAATTTTCATCTATGGGTTTATTACAATATTCTTTTTTTGATCGTGATAGGTAACAAAAATTATACTTCTATTTTTTTATCTTAAAATTGATTAAAATTTGATATCTCTTATTTTAGTGATTTTCTATTATGTAACTTTTAATATATGATATATATCATTACCTTGAACATTTTGACTAATTAATATTAAATTTTTACCTGATGGTTTTGTTTGTATGTCATTTTAATTAATATAAGTAATATAATATTGAATATAAAATAAATAAAAATTGGTGTACTATATTTAAACATTATATATATATATATATATATATATATATATATATATATATATATATATATATATATATATATATATATATATATATATGTTTATTTAGGTTAACATGCATTTTTGGTACACTACATGCATATTGATGATTATAATTATATTTGAATTAAATGAATATGTTTTTTGTTATCATGATTAATATTATATGAAATATGTGTAAAAATTGGAAAGTCTAGCTAGAAGTGATTGAGTGATTGAGTGATTGGTTGGAACATGTTATTCTAAAATGGAGGGAGGGATGACATACTTTTCTTGAACTAAAAGGTTTATGATGTAATCCTAGATATTAGCCAATAGCTGATTGATTGAATTACACTAACGAGGTAGAGTGTGATGAATCTTTATTGGTGTACTACAAACTATGAATTGATTGGTGAGATAAATGATGGATGGGACAGGCCAAAAATGGAAAAAAACACCACTAATTGCCGGAGGTATTGCCTTACTTTAATAAAAATGATATGGTATAAACATACATGCATAATTCATATGATCATACATAACATGCATAATAAGATACACGACAATATATATATATAAATAGAGATTGATATGAATGATAAAATTGGTACAAGTGTATGAATATTAATATATAAATGACACATAATTTATGATGACTTACAAATTTCTTGCATTAGATGGAAAAAGAGGAATACATAATTGATAGCCTACTGCAATATATAAGGAATTTTTATATAGATATTTATTGATGTGAATATTATGAATTTGTTTCTATTTAATGCTTTTTTAAAAGATTTTTGGACCAATGTTTGCTTATTGTTCACAATGATTCATGCTGACTCATACTATATATTTTTTGATTTAAATTCATATAGACCTCTGTAGACCATATGGATTGAGATGCAACATGCATATTAATTTATTTCCCTTACATTGAATGCAGTAGTAAGTTTTGAGAACTTGTTGGGTTTTGTAGTTCATTATTTGATTTTGATTAATTTCAGTTCTTGGAAGGGGTCAGGACCCTATGGAATGAGGTTGATTAATATTTTTAGGTTTTATTTTATTTTTATATTTTGGTTTATTAATTCTTTTGTAGTTATGAGTGTAAAAGGATAGAATGTTGTATTTATTAATCACCTGGCTATTATAAATTGAATTTTGATAAATAAAGATATAAATGTTTTGATGTATATGATTTATAATTGTTTTCATTAGATTTATTTATATTGATGGATTATTAGTGACTCCAATAAATTAATTAAGAGATAAAATAGACTCTTTTTCCAAATTTAGATTTTAGAGTGTTACAGCTTGATGCATAAGCCACCGCATTTTTGTTCTATTTAACACACATACTAGCCTCTTCAAGAAAGCATTACTGTACACTTGAAGTCATTTTGTACCTGATAGAAATATTAATATAGGGGTTGACACTAGACACTCTTTTAACTTCTAAAAACTCACTTCATACTCTAGTGTCTAATCAAATGACATGGTCTTCTGAGTCAACTTGGTCAAAGGGATTGCAATCTATGAAAAGCCTCTAATAAACTTTTTATAATATCCTTCTAAGCCTATAAAACTACGAACCTCGATCACTTATTTTAGCCTCTGCTAATTTACCACGTCGTATACCTTAAGAGGATCTATAGTAATTATTTTCTTATCTACCACATGCCCCAAAAAAGTTATAAAGGTCAATTAAGACTCACATTTGGAAAATTTAACATACAATTTCTATTCCTTTAGGTATCTAGAGTTAATCTCAAATAGACTACATGTTCCTATTTAGAATTTGAATATACCAATATATCATCAATGAACATAATATTGAATTGATCTTGGTACTCCCTGAACACTCAATGCATCAGATCCATAAATATTGATGGTGCATTCGTAACACCAAACATCATAATTAAAAACTTATACTATCCATATCTGGTACTAGAAGTTACTTTTCACCACATCTTCCTCTTTCAACCTCAACTAGTGATAACCCAATCTTAAACCAATCTCTAAAAATATACTACAACTTCCAACTGGTCAAACAAATCATCTAGCATGGGAATTATATGCTTCTTCTTCATAATTACCTTTTATAGCTCCTAATAATCAATACACCTCCACAAAGATCCATCTTTCTTTTATATATATATATATATATAACCCCCTAAGGTGATCCACTTGGTATTATAAAACCTCTATCTAAATGCTCCTATAATTGCACCTTCAACTCTTGTAACTATCTCAGTGTTATTCTGTACAAAGTCTTTATTATAAGATTTGTACCTGACAGCACTTCAATATATAACTCCACCTCCCTCTTTGGAGAAAACTAAATAACTCTCCAAAATAGATATATGGGAAATCTTTCACTAATGAAACATCTTTAAGGCCTTTAACAAATATTTTGAAATATCTCACATATGTCAGAAATATAGGATTCCACTTCCTCCAAGCCTTATTTACTAGCAATATAGATATTAGAGATCATAAGGCACTCCTAACACCCATAAATTAAAATGCTTCTCCATATACACATAATTTACACTCTTCTTGCTATAGTCAATATATGTGTGATACTTTCTCATGTACCAACTATGATGCCAAAATCATTTAATGACAATGCAATCAATTCCAATTTTAACTTTCTATTTGTAAGTTTAATTTCACACTTAAATATCTCACTAACTACTAAGAAATCTACATTGGATAACAAAACATATAAACTATACACTGGCCCATCCAAAACAAAACACAAATCATTTGGCACATGCTCAAACAGAAAAGAATGACTACTTCATAGTCAAATAAAATATGCCAGGATAATATAGAAATAAATGTTATACCTATTACTATATATGGTGTTTCTTTTGCTTCTTATTGATTCAAATTATATACTCTAGGTTACACCAGAGCTAAAATGGCCATAGTAATAGAATCTCTTGGAACTCCTCCTATAGATCCACCTAACTACCTCAAGCTTCAAGACTACCCTGTAATAACCTATAGTTCTTAAATGAATTTATTTGAAAATAAAATAAAATTTTTGAACTGTAGTGATGTGGTACTATTCTTTCGGGCACAGTGATGCTTGGGGAGTAACACTGGGGTGCTAAAATTTGACATGCTGATGTTGATACTTTCTATTCTATAGTAAATTTATGATGTGCATGTAGTGTTGCAACATCGGATTGGAATGCCATGGTGCTAAGCACTTAAAGACTTTTTAAATATAAATTTCTCCTCCACTCAACCATCCTTCCATCAAGAAATTAGGCTTGTCGATGAAGAAAAGGTAAAGGGAAGGAGGAGAAGAAGAGAGAGCGAGGAGAGAAAAAAGAATTTGTAGCATTTTCATCCATCAATTATATTTAGAGATTTCTTCAGCTTTTTGAAAGTAACTCAAAATCTACTTTTGTTTTCAATGGTTTTGAGTTTGATGAATTTAATCTTTTTAAAATTGATAAAAATATATTTTTTTCTTCATTTATCACATTTTTAAAATATAACTTTTTTATAAATGATAGATATGATTGGTAGACATATCTTGACTATAATATTATTGAATTTCACCATGTATTTTGATTGTTAAGATAATTTGTGTGATTTAGCAAATATATTGAGTTTTATGTAAGAATAAAAAGATAACTTAAATTGATTTGCAAAGCATAGTTACATTTTAGTAAATTAGGGTTTTGGTATATTTTGAACTCATTTTTGTGTGAGGTCGAAAACATAAAATAAAATTCAATCACAAATCAATCCAAATCAAAAATACAATTCAAAATCCAAAATCAATTGTTGAAATCCAAATCCAACCTTGGTCAAAAACCAATTTTTTGGGAAATTCAAAACCTTCAAAACCTTATCAAATGACATTGAATTCATGATAAGTCAATTGTATATTAATTAGGTATGCCCCTAGGGACAACCATATCAATTGAAGCATTTCAATCCTCCTAACCCACAAACTAAATTCATTTCCAAAGACTATAAAATCTTTAAATATTTACATCATATGCCATTGTACCTTGCATTTTATGCAAAATTGCCTGATAAACCTCTCCAAAATCATTAATCAAGTTCATAATAATTGTCATGATGCATTGAACCAACATTAATCCATGGTGGACCATGAAACCCTTGAACATTAAAACCTCCTAAAATCTAAATTTCTTAATAAACTATACATGGGTCATTCAAACTAAACCTTCAAACCTCCTCCAATATATCACAAATATGATTTGGAGTGCATTAAGCCCCAACCAAACTCATGGCAAGCTTGGTTAACCAAAAGGCCCCTTTATCATTTGAAATTGCATTTCATGCATGAAAACCCCATCAAAACTTAGAACTACTTTCAACAAACTCAAAATATCATTTGCAATTGATTGAACACCACCTTGACCTCTGGTCAAATTGGGTTAACCAAATCAGCTCATGAGTTGACCAAAACACACATAAATACTCCAAAAATTCAAATCCAATTATTTTGACCAAATTAATGAACCAAACTCATGGGGGATGTCCATGGGGTCACCATGAGTCTACTAAAAAAGTTTCCCACCAGCCTACCTAATTTAGCCAATTTGGTTGAACCAGGTGAATCCAAAGTGATTTTCTTGAGCCAAATAACCATCATCGTGAAATTAAATTGCATCCATGGTTGTAGTAGGTGTTACTTGACCTATTACATCAAACCTAATAAGCCCAACCCACTTGTTGACTTTGGTCAACCGATTGGGATCTAACTCAAAACCTCCAAAGCCCAAATTCATGGACCCAAGCCAACCTAGTCCAAATTGATTGTTGTAAACATATTAAATAAATTCTAAAAGCTCCTTTCCACTCACCCCAAGCAACCCATTGGTTCAATTTGTCTCCATGCGCATAAAACTCCACTTATCCTTGCACTATCATTTGCCTACCAAAAAGGACTATACCCCAACAACCTAAACTATGTGACAAACATTAGATGAAGTCTTTAAACAAATCTAAGCCCTTGCTTAAGGCTCCATGGCTTGAATTATGGAGAAATGCCAAAACGTGGGGTAGAAGTGATATTCAAGCAATACTCTCAATCCATAACCTCTCAAGCCCCTATTCTTCTTCCTTTGAGGTCCAAACATCTCCTTAAGCTTCCCCGTAGCCTTTCTTAGCCTTTCATATCTCAAAAAAACCTTCATTTAAAAGGAGGGAGAGAGAGAGAGAGAGAGAGAGAGAGAGAGAGAGAGAGAGAGAGAGAGAGAGAGAGAGAGAGAGAGAGAGAGAGAGAGAGAGAGAGAGAGTAGAGAGACAAAATGATAATTCTTAAACAACTTTTAGTCCACTAATGTTTAAGTCTTTGAGTCTTCAAGGAAGTTATATAGGATACCTCTAGGAGTACAAAGAGCCCTAGATCAAAGGATTTTACAATCTAAATAGTGTTTTTTTAATAAAATCAAACAATACCTCACTTTTCATCTTCTTGTGGGGAAGTTATGTTTCAAATTTTATTAAATTTGGATGAGTATTTAAGAAGTTATGAGTAGTTAAGGCTTTAGTTCAAAACTGTAAACATGAATAACTGACTTCCCAAAGCTTAACACATGGCTGAAGGCTGTAAGGAAATGATTATACATGATTGTGCCATACCGCTATTGACCTCATTTTGTATGAGGTCACTTGGACTAAACTTGACCTTAAATCAATCCAATATCCAAACCAATCTAAACTCTAGGATCCTCCTAGAATCCTGACCTTAGGATCTATTCTAGGTCCTAGGATCCTTCTAAGCTTCAGACCTTAGGATCTACTCTAGACCTTAGGACCCTTCTAGAATTCAAACCTTAGGATCTACCTAGATCTTAGATCAATCAAATCTAAAATCCAAGGCTAATGGTCCAAATCCTAAAAGCCTTTTTCAATAAATTTTCAAACACTTTAAAACCCAATCAAACAATCTCCGATTCAGAGTCTATCACTTGCAAAGTGATAAGACATGTCTCTGGAGGTAACCCTCCAAATTTGAGCCATTTCTGAGGTCTCTAACCCCAGAAATTGAATTGAAATCCATAGGTTGTAAAACCCTCAGATATTTACAACCTATGCCACTGGACTTGCCATCCAGTGGATTTTGACCTTGGAGCTTTCTACAAAGCATCCAATCACATCTAAACCATTGATTATGACATATTGAACATTAAACTGCATTTTTCTAGACCTATTTTGACCCCTAGTTGACCAGGGGTCAAAATGACCAAAATACCCCTATAGGGTTCAAATATTGATTTCCAACCAAATGGACTCCGAATTGAACGCAACCACCTCCAGCAAGTTTCAAATATTATTTTGAATCTGTTAAACCCATTTTCAGACCCCGGACCCACCTGGTTGACCAAGTCAACCAGGTGGACTCAAAGCCCATTAAAGGCCCATATAGGTTCATTTGATCCAAATGACCTATTTAAACCTTGAAATCATATCTAACCAATTCAAACCCATTCCATTTGATGCATGGAATATTTTCAAACTCACTTTGAGTCAAACCCTAGCCTATTGGACTAAGTTAACTCAAATGTTTGGTTAAATACCCATGGCTTTAATTGAACCGTCATGAATCCTCAATCAAGCCTTCAAGACTTAGTCCAAGTGACACTCAACACTCCCATGTGTCACCTTGGCAGCCAAGTTGACTGTTGACCAGTCAAACTAGTCAACAAGGCATTAAAACCCCTAGAAGTTGTTAAATCATTCCATAGGAGCTAATCTAATCCATTCAAAATCACTCCAGCAAATTAAGATATCCTCCAATACCACTTCACCAGTCCACATGGCAAGTGGACTGGTCAAATGGTCAAATCAACCTCTTGGGATGGTCAAAGAGGGTCAAAATCCCTCTTAAGGTTAATCCCTTCTTATTTAAATCATTCCAGCTATTTAATCATCCTCTAGAACCTTCTTAGGACCTATCACAGCCCTTGGATCTTGATCAAATGGTTCCCCCCACTCCATGTGTCCATGTGGGGACCAAAGAGTCTTTCCATGTGAACTATCCTTGCTCCCAGCTTTTTAACAACCCCTAGGCCACTTGGCAGCAACCCAGCAACCTACCAAGTGGATCCTAGCCGTCCATTCATTCCAGGGACGTTTGAATAGGGTAAAACCCTCAAGGGAGCTGTCATTCTTAATTGAACCGTCTCTCTCCATATTCAAAGCCCTTTAGCTGAGCTCTCTACTCATTCAAGCCTTCAAGAACCTCCCACACATTTCCCAGCTTGAATCCGACCGTTCAACAAGGTGGCCGACGAGCTTTCCGGCGAGCCAAGCCTAAATCCATTCAAGATCAATTTTCCGTCAATCCAAGCTTTTTCGAGCTGAGTTTTCTTCTACAAAATGGAGCGTGGACAGCCTACAAATGTAACAAGTCCATAAACGGTCCAAACCGTCCATTAAATCAAGGTAAATCTTGAACCCTAGACTAGAACACTTAGCATTAAATAACTTTTTATTAAGCACTTTTAAAATTAATCAAACGCATCCCCATGAACTCTGTTCATTAACTCAAGCTATATTTAAAGTTTCAAGTGTTTTGGTTGACTTGATTGAACGAACGGGCCATAAAATGCTTTCTGGGATGTTATCGTCGACGGGTTCGGGTGTTCGTGCTTCTGGACCGTTGATCTCTCAATCAACAGTCCAGCATAAGCCATTCCTCGGTCTGATCCGACCGTGTATGCGCTCTCACGTTTGATCGACTGTCTGACGGAATCTAGACCGTCAGCTCCTTACCACAGGATTAATTATCCGCCGTCCGATCCCTCTCAGCTGAGATCAGACGACGGAATCTAATCCCCACCATAGATTTGGATCAGGGTGAATCCAACAGTCTCGCGGTACTGCTGACTGGTTTAAGTGAAACAGTGTCGATTAACTAGCAGCCACCACGTGTCTGACCGCCGCCAGTCTCGTCGCCGCCGTGCGTTTTGATCTCACGAACCAGAGTATGCCATCTATCCCAATGATAGCCGCCGATTTAATTAAAAGGTTTTAAATTAACTTTAAGACAATTTAATTAACATAAATCTTTAAAAATCATATTAAATAAAATATAAATCCAAAAAATCCATATAATACATCAAACTGCTCAGATTTTCAAGGCCTTTTGATTTAAAAATAAAATAGCTTTAAAATTTCATATATATTCTAAGTAATTTCAAATATTAGTTTTTAATTATTATTACTTTAATTACTATTTAATTAAAAATAATTTAAAAAAATACATTATTATTATTTTAATCTTGAATCATATTAAAATCTTAGAGAACATTTAACATTCAATTAAATTTTATAAAAAAATTATTATCTTAATTATTAATTATTTTTATATTATTTTAAATAGCTTTAATTTCCTTAAAGTTTTAATTATTCAATTTTAATTTAAATTAATTTAAAAAATATATATATTTTAAATAATACATGAAAAATTTCATAAAATTGAGAGCTTTAATTTAAAACTATTTTGTAAAAAAAATTAAAACTTAATATACTTTAATTGTTTCAAATTATTTGAATATCCATATTATTTAATTAATATTTAATTAAATATTATATTAATTATTTTAAAATTAAAAATTTTATTTTCAAATTTCTTTGAAAAATCAGTGGATCTCTCAATCATGTATAAATTTATTTTTGATAATATTTTGAATTACTTTAATTTAAAACATATATCTATATATAGGTTTATATATATTTATGTATTTTTAAATCTATTTTAAAATATATATGTATTTAAATCCTTAAGTATTTGAGAGATTCCTTGGGATTTTAGGCATAGATTGAATGATTGGATAGAATTCTTGGGGATGTGATGATTAATCAATGAATAATTACCTTGCTAATTATTCATTGATTAATCTTTAAGTTAATTAAACTTCAAATCAATTTGCATGCTTAGGTTGTGCACACACCACATAGTTTAGGGATCTCCTAGATTTAAGGACTTGTTTGATTGTTATTGTGTATTTATGTCATGCTTAGTCAAGGGTAAGTCAAAACTTCGATTCAGTCATATTAAACTTAGTGTCACTAAGGACAACAAGTAAGGACTTTGATTAGAGAACTTATAAATTTTATTGTGATTAGGATACACCTCATTTAAACTTGAAATTTGAACCACTTGAACTTAGCAACATTCTAAGCCTTAGGAAATTTTCTTACTAATTTTTTAATTCATTAAGCCTCTTAATTAACTTAATTAAGATTTAAACCCTAATTAAGCATTAAAACCTTCCAGAAAATGTAATAAATTATATTTAAACCCAAAAATTATGTATAAGCCCTCTAACTGACCAAATTTGAGCCCTTAATCAATGAAAATTAAAACCAAATTGATTTGACAGCAATTAAGCATTTAATGTAATTTTAATTGAAAAATAATATTTTATTAATTTAATTAATTAATAATAATTAAAAATTCCAAAACTTTCCCAAACACTTGAGAATCTCTTTTTAGGTCATTCATAACCATTGAAGTTGATTTCAAGGAGTTGGGGACCCATTTGGAGTAAAACCATAAAAAATGGCCTTTAATTAAACAATTTCAATAATTCCAATAAATAGTCAAAACTTTGAAAACTCATAACTAATTAAAAAAAATCCAAATTGATCAAACTCACTTGCGTTCAACTCATAATGATGTATAATATTAAAAATTTTAAAATTCCAGAAAAACATCAAATTCAAAAAGTTAACTTTTTGGTCAACCATAGGTCAAAACTAGTTCAAAATTTCAAACCTTCGTAATAAAATACAAAAAAATCCAATTTTAGTGTACTTACAATCTAACTGATCGTATTAAGGTCTAGTATTTTAATAAAATGCTAACTTTACAGAAAACACCCTTAATCAAAAAGTCAATTTTTGAACATTTAATTAAATGATTAAAATATTCAAAAATTCTTAAAACTCAAAATCTCTATAAAACTCCAGAATTCTTTAACAAAATCTTAAAACCAACAATCAAACACTTTTGATTAAAATTCATTAATTTTTGAACTTTAATCAACTTAAGCTACATTATTATACCGGGTACCACTGGGTAACCCAGACCTACGAGGCTATTCGCTTAGCCCCAATGAAGGTGAAATAAACTTCACGGGCTCAGTGTGAAACAAAGGTGGTTTCCAACAAATAATTAATAATTAATTTTAAAAGTCATTCAAAGCATTAATATTTAAATTCTAACTAAATTCCCTTAAGCCTATTAACCAAATGAACCTTAAGCAACTTTAACTAATAATTCTACTTAGGACACATCAAAACCACACGACCTACCTCACACATTTTAGATGGTTTGCTAGGACAACCAACTCTAGTTTTAGGCTAGGCCGGTGTTTACTTTTCCGCTGTGTGCCGAGTTTTCGAGCTTTCACTGCATGCTGGTTGCTAGATTAGAATTGCTGTATTTATTTACTTACTTTTTTGTACTCTATGTTATGAGTAATTGAGCATTTTAAATTTCAAATATTAACTGTTTGGGGTTGTTTATAATTGCTTGAGATTAAATATTAACTGCTTGGGATTACATATAACTGTTGATTATTAGGATAACTTTGCAGTACCGAGTTTAGTTTTTTTATTTTGCTTAATGTAAATTTGATTTGATATGGTTGTAAATTTTCAAAGTGATTTGAGTTGGGATGTTTTAATCTAACTTGAATTCCAAAGTGGAGAAGACATCCCTAAAGGGGAGAGTCTTCTTCTATTTGGAAGATCAAGTTAGGATACTCTTTAAGTATCCAAAGAGGAAAGATAATAGTCAGTTCTAGGGAGAGTTTCTTTACATTTGGATATCCAGAATCGACGAATCAAGATGCTCATGAGAAGGCGAAGAAGTGGATAGTGAGAAGAATCCCAAATCTCAAATCACTTAAGTCTCAGGAGTAGAATCTATTACAAATCTATTTTGATGGCTTATGTTTTGATGATTGACAAACACTATTTCTTTTGGACTGCTTGTTGCTTCTAACTTTTTCAGGAATCGAAGATCGGACGAACAGACGAAGCCAGTTCAAGATTACGTAGGTTTAGGGTTGAGTCAGTCTGTACTTTTATTTTTTCACTTCTTGAGTCTACTTGTAATGGTCAAAGAGACTGATGCTAAGTAACCCTACACACACACACTTGAGAGACTTAGAATTTCTGTTTTTACTCATATCGGCTAGGACGATATTTTCATCGTCCTGAACGATCAGGCTTAAATTAGAAAGTCTAAATAAGGATTCTTAATTAAGGCAGCCATCATTAACAAATCGGCCTGGACGATACGTGTATCGGCCAGGATGATAAGCTCAAAATAGAAAGAAGTTACCGCCATAGAAAATTAAGGTATATTGTATTTTTAAATTATCGGCCAGGACGATCATTGATCATCCTGGATGAAATTCTCAAATTATGCCTTAATTGATCAGGAAATCAAGGGAGTAATTAGGGATGATTGATACGATCACATCATCCTTGACGATCTCAGGATTGGCCAGGATGATCCATTCAAAAACTTTAAGTTACTTCAGGACGATAAATATCGGCCAGCTCATATTCAGGGCGATGCTCTGGACGATTTACCTCTAATTTGAACTAATCGGTTGGGACGATCGTTAGATCGGCCTGGACGATCAAGCCAATTTTAAATCATCCAGTTTTGCATTCAGGGTGATGCTCTGGCCGATCTTCTGAGATTTGTACTGATCAGCCAGGCCGATGTCCATACCGGTCTGGACGATATTGTCGGCAACTTGCAATTAATGAGCTCCTTTGAAGCTCTTCTATTTAAGAACTCTTGTTCAACATTTTCAAAGACCTTTGGCTGCTACCTTGACCTGAGAAGGCCTTGAGGAGAGAAAGAGAGAGAGGGAGAGAGAGAGAGGATCTTGTGAGGGAGAGCTTGTGAGGGGATTCACAAGGGTTGCTTCAAGGATTGCTCTTCTTGTTCTTCGTCTAGAGTTTCTCGTCCGTGGAAGAGTTGGTAGAGGTAAGGAGTTAGCTTTTAGTTGTGGTTCTCTGCCAGTTTCAGGAGGAAACAAAAGGAGGTAGGTTCTCTGCCTTGTCGGGGTGGAAAAAAGGATGTGCTTTGTAAAGGCTTCTCCGCCTAGCTGTGGGGGCTAAAGGAGAGTCACGTTTGTAGTGCAATACTCGGTGGACGCCTCCTGGGAATGGACGTAGGTCGAGTTGACCGAACCACTATAAATTTCTGTGCTCTTGTTTTCTTGCTTCCGCACTTTTATTTCCACATTTATTTTTGTGGTGTGATTTTAGTTTATGTGATTTTTATTCTTTGTGAAAAGAAAATTTTAAAATAACAATTCACCCCCCCCCCCTCTTGGTTAGCTTGGGCCAGTTCTATAGGGCTTAACATCCCTAATGAATTTTCAAGTGGTATCAGAGCACTTTCTAGTGTCATCTAAGCACTTTCAAGTGGTATCAGAGCGGGATTCAAAAATTTAAGTTTGAAAACTTTTTGAATTTGATCCATGGCTAACCTTGGGAATCGTAACACTACAGAAAGGTATTCTATTACCCGACTTCCCCTGTTCGATAACCTACCTTTTGATTTTTGGAAAACTCGCATGTCAACGTTTTTACAATCTACTGATTATCGCATGTGGATGCTTATCAAAGAAGGTTATTCTCCACCTTCTCATGAAATTAATGGTGTTAAAACTGAAGTTGCTTTTACTGAATGGACTTTCGATGAATGAGATTTAGCTCAATTGAATGCAAAATGTTTGAACTGCTTTTTCTGTGCTTTAAAATCTGAGGAATACATGCGTGTCTCCACTTATAAAACTGGTAAAGATATTTGGGATAAATTGTGCATCACCTATGAAGGTACTAATGAGGTTAAACAATCCCGTTTGAACATTCTCTTGCATGACTACGAACGTTTTCATATGAAACCTTATGAATTAATTTCTAACATGTACACAAGGTTTACTCAGATAGTTACTTCACTGTATGCACTAGGAAAAGAACTTTCAAACTATGAAAAAGTTAACAAGATTTTGAGATGTTTGCCTTCGTCGTATGATGCTAAAATTACTGCAATCACTGAATCTAAGGATTTGAACACTTATTCTATTAATAACTTACTTGGCTCACTCATTGCTTACGAGCAAGGGGTGAATCAAAGAAATCTTGATGCAGGTGAGAGGAAGAAGGAGAAAACTGTTGCATTAAAGGGGTACAAATCAGATTCTGAATCTTCCGGTCTGAAAGCGATGAAGTTGCCTTCATCACAAGGTAATTCAAAAGCTTTCTAAGGAAGAAACAAAAGCATCATCAAAATTGGAGAAAAGATAAGGATCATAAACATGTTAAAGATCTTCTGATATTATTTGCTATAATTGTAGGAAATCAGGATATGTGAGAACTGATTGCCCGACACTTCAAGATAACACAAGCAAGGAAAAGATTGAGGAGAAACCTAAGTTTAAGAAGGACAAGAAGAGAATCCAAAAGACTTTCTGGGCGGAATTTGGTACTGACTCCTCTGAGACTGAACCAGAGGAATAGACTACAAACTTTTATTTAATAGGAGAAGATCAAAGTGATGAGGAAGAGGAATGTAAACCAACCTATGATGAACTATTTGAGATTTGTGAGAAAATACATGCATCATACGAAAAACTCAAGAAAACTCATGCTAGCCTAAAATTAGAACTTTTAAATTTACAAAAAGAGCATGAAGTTTTTCTCAAAGATCATGCAACTATTGATTCAAATCACATGGCTCTTCTTGATGAATTTGATGATTTAAACAAAAAGTATTTGAAATTAATTGATGAAAATAATGCATTAAAAGTTTCACACACCTCACTTAAATCTGATCTTAAGAAATCTAAAGAGATTGAGAAAAAGTTGAGGATTGATAATGATACATTAAAAAGAATTAACTTGAGGATTCAAAATTATTTTGATACATGTAAGAAAAATCATATGACATCTACTTTTGATCCTAAGCCAGAACCTAGGAAGAGGCATTATAACTCAAATCATTTAAGAAACCCTTTTCCTGGAGTTAGATTTTTTTCATGTGGCATGCTAGGGCACATCTCACACACTTGCACCATTCACCGTAGTACACATTGGGTGTGGAGACCTAAGATGCATGATTCACAACTTACCATACCTGCATTGCATTCTACTTTTCCTAAAAAGGGTCCCAAACCTGTTTGGGTTTTTAAATCTGACTGTTGTTAAGTTTTGCAGGAGTGCTCTCACCAAAGACCTTATGGGAGCATGAGATAACTGGACATATGAAGGCTCGCAGCTCATACATGCTCAAACCTGCTGCTTCAATAATTCCTTAAAATGTATTTTAATTCAGTGTGTTTTATTTCTGCTTTGTTTGTGTTTTTTAATGTGTTTTATTTTCACTTTGCTTTTAAAATTGGCTTTCCATATGTTAAATTCTTTCAAGATTTTAGATTTTGGAGTTTTGAGGATTGTGTTTAGCTTTTCTAAAATTGGTTAAAAGAAGAAACACCATTGATGGTTTCCCTCCTTCCGACCTTGTTTAGTGGTATGACTTTCTTCTCTAAACAAAAGCTTAACTCACTTTAACCAATGGTTTTTGAAACTAAGATTCTTTTTATCTTGCTATAAAAAATCTATCTTATGCATAATATCCAAAGTTCTCATATATCTCTCAAGTTATTTGAGATCTTGCCCTTGCATTGATCATATGATTCTTTAGTTTTGTTTTGTGGGTTATTCTTCCCTATGTTAGAGAGAGAGCTCCTATTCTCTAATATTTGGAGGATATACTCACAACTGAGCTTCTTTTAAGAGTTTACAAAAGAGCTGTTAGCTTGCAATAATTAAAAAGGAAAGTGGCCAATGATGCCAAATTAAAAAAGAAAAATATATATACACAAATGTGTATAAAAAATCAAGATGCTCAAAGAGCCAAATCAAAGATACAAGAGGCATAAAATAAGCCCACTAAAAAGCAAGCTGTCCTCTCTTTTTAAAATTTTTAAAACTTAGAAGAACTTATGGGTTATATGAGATTTTCAAAGACTTGATTTCAAGTTTCATGATTGAGAAAAATTACTTTATTTTATTATTTATGAGATTTTTTTGTAAACAAGTTTTGATTGAATCTTCTTTTTGCCCGATTAGGTTTATTCTGAGTTAAGCCCTTTTGTTTTCAAAAGAAAATTTGTACCATAAAGAATGTCTGATCTATGGTTAACAGAATCAGATTTTTTACCTTTGTCTGATTGGGATTGGCTAAACTCCTTGATCTTGTGGAACTCTAAAGTTTAATTTTTTTTTAACGTCTCATATGATATCTCCATAAAACAAAAAAAAATTAGAAAAATTAAAATTAAAAAATATTCATTTTTTTTTCTCGTTGTGTTTTTGCTTTCTTTTACTGTGTTTTTGTTTGTTTTTCTTTTGTTTTATTTTTTGAGGGCCTTGATCATCACCATATTTTCTTTGGTTTCATTTTCTAGTCACATCATCCTGGCCGATACTTTTATCGTCCTGGACGATAGGACAAAATCTCTTCAAATTCCATCTGCTGGTCTTTTCTGTGCTTACTCTAAGTTATCATCCTAGACGATACCATATCGTCCTAGACGATCTGATCAAACTCTGTTGCAATCATGATGATAGTCCTGGTCGATAGAATATTTCTTCTGGCCGATGCATTTTATGTGCATCGTCCTGGCCGATACACTGGATCGTCCTGGACGATCCACGTGTTAGCACATTTGAATCTTTAAAATCGGCCCCGGATGATCCATTATTGGACAATCGTCATGACCGATCCACTGTTCGTCCTGGACGATACACGTGAAATAGATTTAAAACATTTTAAATTCGACCGGTAAGATCAATTATTGTGCATCGTCCTGGACGATACACCTAATCGGCCTGGACGATTGGCTTTGTTCAACGGTCGTCCGGCCTGACTCCTCGGGACGATCGCCTGTGTCTAATCGTCCTGGCCGATTTCTGATCGGCCTGGACGATCGGACCGCCTTTTTGACCAATCGGCCTGTACGCAATTATTGAGCCATATCGGCCTGGACGATTCCGCGATCGGCCTGGCCGATATGGACAATTCTTTAAATTATGATCGATCCAGCCATGATTTTCCACTTCATCCTTTCTCCTCTTGTGTTTTCTTGCTGACTCTTCTCTACGGCTGGTGGGAAACGTGTTTGATAGCCTTCTGGGAGTTCTTCGCGGGCTAGAATTGACCCTCGTTTCAGGGAGGCAGAAGATGAAGCTTCCTATCATCGCTACAAAGAGTGTGGAATAACTGTCTCCAGAATCATCAATCCTGCCCACATCTCATACCTGATAATGGATCTTTTCGCTCACACCTCCCTTTGTTTCATCCTGTCTCTTGCTTTTCCCTTCAATACCGAGTTTCTTCGAGAATTTTTCGCAAACCTTCGCATTAATCCTACCTTCCTAGCCCTGACCTTCTATGTGAATCGACGCCCTGTCGAAATCATATATCAGGATTGTGTTGATTTTTTACAGCTATCCACCACCAGGGATAAGCTGCACTTAATTGCTTCAGATCCTGACCTTGACTGGTCCACGGTGAATCACTTCCTTTGCCAAACCAATGCACCTTTCCATGTTGGAGAGACTAGCTCTTTAGTCAAAGATGCTAGGACAATCCAATATGTCATTCGCACCTCCATAATTCCAAAAGCTGGAGACCAAATCCACATCACCCCTCTACTTTCCCTCATTACTTTCTACATCATGGCTCATAGAGAATTCAATTCTGCGAACTTAATCTTTCGATACATTGATCACTTAACCACAATCCGCAATCCAGGTCATAAGAGGAAACCCAATCTAGCCTTAGGACACATCATAACCTATGTCCTTGAAACCAAATACCAACTTCAGTATCCTATTCCACCTAACCTCCCAACTCCCTTCTACTCAAACAGTTCCTTCAATACCCTTCACAGTACTCGTCTCCACCCTAGGGATGAGGAACCTCGAGGGTCTGGAGAGGAGGAGGCTCCCGCTCTCGCTCCCGTTCCTGATCCTGTTCCTCTACACCAGCACTCACCGGTTGATCAGTTGATAGAGAGGTTTGATCGTTGGGAGACCCACTTTGACGCCTACGTTGCTGCACAGGAGCAGCAACACACTGACGATATTGCCCGCTACGAGCAGCACCGTATTGAGGATTTAGCCTGATTTGATAACTTCATTACTCACCAGCAGCTGTAGCATGACCAGGACATCACCTGGTTCAATGCTCAGTTCACCACACTTGCCAGCTACTTTCAGCAGCCACCTCCACCACCTCCATCAGATGATCAGGGTCCCTCGTTTCTTTAGTCTGTGTTTTCTGTTGTTTGTTTCCTATTTTATGTAGTTTGCTTTTTAGTTTGTTTTTTTTTTCTCTGTTGTGGTTTTGTCTTTTGTGTATCTGGACCCTCTTTTTGTGATGACAAAAGGGAGAGTAGGGTGTGGTAGGAAAAGTTGTTGGGTTTGTAACTTTGAAATTCTAATAAACTTTTTTTGAAATTTTCCTACTTGTGTTTGTCATCATCAAAAAGGGGGAGATTGTTACAAATCTATTTTGATGGCTTATGTTTTGATGATTGACAAACACTATTTCTCTTGGACTGCTTGTTGCTTCTAACTTCTTCAGGAATCAAAGATCGGATGAACAGACAAAGCTAGTTCAGGATTGCGTAGGTTTAGGGTTAAGTCAGTCTGTACTTTTATTTTTTCACTTCTTGAGTCTACTTGTAATGGTCAAAGAGACTGATGCTAAGTAACCCTATACACACACACACATGAGAGACTTATAATTTCTATTTTTACTCATATCGGCCAGGACGATATTTTCATCGTCTTGGACGATCAGGCTTAAAACAAAAAGTCTAAATAAGAATTCTTAATTAAGGTAGCCATCATTAACAAATTGGTCTGGACGATACGTTTATCGGCCAGGACGATAAGCTCAAAACAGAAAGAAATTGCCGCCATTGACAATTAAGGTATATTGTATTTTTAAATTATCGGCTAGGACGATCATTGATCGTCCTAGACAAAATTTGCAAATTATGCCTTAATTGATCAAGAAATCAATGGAGTAATTAGGGATGATTGATACGATCATATCATCCTGGACGATCTCAGGATCGGCCAGGACGATCCATTCAAAAACCTTAAGTTACTTCAGGACGATAAATATCAGTCAGCTCGTATTCAGGGCGATGCTCTGGATGATTTACCTCTAATTTGAACTAATCAACCGGGACGATCGTAAGATCGGCCTGGATGATCAAGCTAATTTTAAATCGTCTAGTTTTGCATTCAGGGTGATGCTCTGGCTGATCTTTTGAGATTTGTACTGATCGGCCAGGCCGATGTCAATATCAGCCTGGACGATATTGTCGGGAACTTGCAATTAATGAGCTCCTTTGAAGCTCTTCTATTTAAGAACTCTTGTTCAACATTTTCAAAGACCTTTGGCTGCTGCCTTGACCTGAGAAGGCCTTGAGGAGAGAAAGAGAGAGAGGGAGAGAGAAAGAATCTTGTGAGGGGGAGCTTGTGAGGGGATTCATAAGGGTTGCTTCAAGGATCGCTCTGCTTGTTCTTCGTATAAATTTTCTCATTCGTGGAAGGGTCAGTAGAGATAAGGAGTTAGCTTTTAGTTGTGGTTCTCTGCCAGATTCAGGAGAAAACAAAAGGAGGTAGGTTCTCTTCCTTGCTAGGGTGGAAAAAAGGAGGTGCTTTGTAAAGGCTTCTCCGCCAAGCTGTGGGGGCTAAATGAGAGTCACGTTTATAGTGCAATACTCAGAGGGCGCCTTCGGGGAGTGGACCTAGGTTGAGTAGACCGAACCACTATAAATTTCTGTGTTATTGTTTTTTTGCTTCCGCACTTTTATTTCCGCATTTATTTTTGTGGTGTGATTTTGGTTTATGTGATTTTTATTCTTTGTGAAAAGAAATTTTTAAAATACCAATTCACCCTCCCCTCTTGGTTTGTTTGGGCCAGTTCTATAGGGCTTAATATCCCTAACAAACTTTCAAGTGGTATCAGAGCACTTTCTAGTGTCATCTGAGCACTTTTAGAATCCGGGTTGTTGTCAGTGGTGCTCGACCACTCTACTTTTCTGCAATTCTGGATGTAATAATAAGTGGCACTTGCCATATGGACTTTCGATTTGAGCATTTAATTTGATTGATTTATTTAATTGATTGTGCAGTAGAACTACCTATTTTTCTAGTCTTTTTACTTGCATGCCGATTTTGATTTGACTTGGAATTCGATCGTAGACTCTTAAGGACTTAATAAAATTTTTCTACTTAAATCAAATTAAAAACTTTAAGCTCACATAGAAACTCTAATGTTTTAAGAAATAAGCCTGGGACCGTCGGAAGTTTTCATTTCATAGCATTCATTCAAATTCAAACTTTTAATTGAGTCGATTAGCATGCATCATATTAGCAACTAATTAAAAAAAATCTTTAAATCTTTAATTACATTAGCTTAAGCATCAAACCTAACATAAGTCAAAGGGGCCAATTAGGATCCGCTCTAGATGTCGGCCCCGTTCTCAAAAACTTTTCTTAAACAACGTTCCTACCCATTCTAACATTAAATGACTTGATACATATTTTTAAAGCGCCTAGGTGGTTTAGCTGGCTCCCAAATCTAGGCTGGGGTAAGACCAGATCTGCATTGCACTAGCTAGGTTCAGGGCACTTTTAAGTGCCCAATTTAGACTTAAGTTCTGAGGCTGGCTCGGGCCATAAGACCTCACCCTCCGGGAATTGAATCCCAATTTTCTAATAAAATTGATCACTTAAAAATTAAATCACTTTCAAACTAATTCAAGCCCAATACTTAGGATATGCTGAGGTGTTTCTGAAGTGATTCAGAATCTCAAAACACCTCCTACTCTTCTTCCTTTGACTCTAGAAATAAGTGTTCAATCTTGAACCAATCCCCCTTGAAATTCAAACCCTTACCTCCTTTGATATCGTCCTTTGAAATCTAAATAAAATTTCTACCGCTATTTTAATCGAGAGTTTTCATAGGAGATTTTGATTTCCTACGATGTAATTAACTACGAGGGCTTGCGTTCGTAGGAGATTTAGAAACCCAGACCTGATTTTTAAAATCAAAATTTTCAAAACCCCTAATTAATTCTCTTTGGGAAAATTCAAATTTCAGCGATTATTACCTCCATTTTCAAACGATCAATAGTAATTGATAACTTCTTTCCTCGAAGTGATATATCAATTTATATTGTGATTTTGATTATGAAATTAACGATCTCTTATATGAATTATTATAGTTAAACAATCGATTGAATGTCATTTTGATCTTTCGAGATCATATGTCATTCCCCCTTGAGTTTGACTACGATAATTCAGATGAATTTAAAATTTTAAAATTTGAACCCATTACGGAACGATATGATCACCTCTCGAAGCGATATATTGTTCATAATGACGTGTTCAATTTTAAAATTCAAAATTAAATATTTCCCAAAGATAATTAAATTTTTTTCAAAACTATATATATAAACATATATTTTTTAATCAAAACAAGCGCAATCATTGCTAACCATTAGCGTAACAGTTAAATTTGAATTAAATGCATGAAATAATTCCAAAAAAGGCTTTGAACTTAAAATACCCACCATAAATCCATTTCTTATCCAAATGTATCATTCTTAGGCTCATTGGAACAATATTAATCCCAATTTTATTGTAAAATAATTTCAAGTGATTTTGGCAAGTGGTTAGAAAGTAATTTAGTATTGATTGTCCATAAAATTTCCTAAAATACTCCTTAACCATTTGTCTAATTGAGCTTAAATTTGAACAGGGTAAACTATACTATATTTATCACATACCCTAACTTTTCCAACCCTTAATGATCCCTGGATTTTGGTAAATTGAATTTTCAAAGTTTTGGATTACATTTTGACCCAAAATTTTCAAAATTCATAACTCGCACTCCACTTAAAATTAGATCTTGATTTTTTTTTATGATTTGTGCAAATTAGTGTAAGGCTTAGAATGCCACTAATTTTGAACAAATCCAAATAATATATTTTCCTAATTAAATATCTAAATGTATAGACGTGTTTATATTTGGAGATCAATTTTGAAGCCTAGGATGATTTTAATGGCTTCAAATGTTGTGGTTTAAAGCACATATTACGGCAAACATGTGCTTCAAATTTCACTAAATTTAGAGTTCATTTGATTTGTCTATTAGTGAATCCAAATTTAACATATATAATTAACCTAGGAATTTAATCATAATAAATTCAAATGAAATCTAAAAACCACAAATTATGTATCAAATTGCTCAGAATTAAAAGCTTAACAAAAGAAAATTAAAATCTCTATCACAAACCCTAAAAATTAAAAGTAATTAAAACATTAAGAAAATTTAATAATTAATTAAATTAAATGATTAAAAAATATTTAAAATTATAAAATAATTTTAAAAACTTGTAATCATCCCTAAAGTCATCTCTAATATTTGGGGAGGATTTCAAGAGGTTTGATGTTGATTTGGTATAAAAATAAGAAACCCTCTCTAATTAAATAAATAATTAATTCATTAAAAAGAGCTGAACTTGTAAAAATCACAATTAATTACAAAAAAACTCCAAATCACCCAAACGCAAAGGCATTGGACTCATCTATGGGTCTAGTATTTATGAAAATATAAAATCTTCAAAGCAAATAAAAACCATATCTAATCAAATTTAATTATTAAAATGTGTTGAACTTGTAAAAATAAGAACTAATTGTAGAAAAATTAAAATCACACAAACTCAATGGCATTAGACACATCCTTAGGCTTAGTACTTTCTAAAAATAAGAAACTTTCAAAATTTAAAGTAAATTAAGAGTTAAAATTTGATCACGCTTAATTAAATAATCCAATAAATATAAAAATTTAATAAATCATCAAAGATTTGACAAATCCTTATCTCAATAAATTAAATAAGATGAATAATAAGCATACTTAACACTCCATCAGTAAAGTTTTTAGGCTGGACTATCTCGATCTTTTGGGTACGTATCCTAAGGAGGCCTTATTCTTCATGCTCATTATGATAACGCCACAAATGAGTTGATGGAACATAAGTGTTAAATTATAAACATTAGATGTGAGTAGGGGTGTCAATTTCGGGTCACGGGTCGGGTTCAGGTCAAACCCGAAATTGACCCGGCACTGTTCGGGTTCGGGTCGACCCGACCCGTTTTTATAAACGGGTCAATTTCCTGGACCCGAACCCGACCCGCTTCGGGTTCGGGTCGGGTTCGGGTTGACCCGAACCCGCTTGTTTCAACCTTGGCAAGTGCGGGGCGAGCCAGGCGATGCGGGGCTGGCGTGACGCGACGCGGGGCAGGGCGGGCCTAACGCGACGCGAGGCGGTGCGACGCGGGCGGAGCGATGCGACATGGGGCCGGGCGGTGCTACGTGGGGCGAGCCAGGTGACGCGGGGAGGGGCTAGCGTGACGCGGGGTGGGGGTGGTGCGACGCGGGGTGGGGCGGTGCGACGCGGGGCGAGCCAGGCGACGTGGGGAGGGGCTGACGAGGGGCGGGGCTGACGCGGGGCTGGGGCTGGCGTGACGCGGGGCGGGACTGCTCTAGGTCAAATCAGATCATTCCTGGGTTTCCGGGTCAACCCGAACCCGACTCGGTTTTACAAACGGGTCAATTTTTCAGACCCGAACCCGACCCGTTTCGGATTCGGGTCAACCCTAACCCGAAATTTTTCGGGTCGGGTTCGGGTCAGGTTTCGGGTCGGGTACATTATTGACAGCTCTAGATGTGAGCCCTAAATTTCAAAAATAGAAATAACAACCTATCTATCTTTCATAAAGACCAGATAATATGGTTTTGAAGCAATTAGATTGTTTAGTTGGCTTTCCACTCCAGGCAGATGTAAGTCTAAAAATTCATACACTTCACTTATAATAGGTTTGGGTTATTATTATATAATACCCAACTTAGATCTAGGTTCTAAGGTAGACCTCAAATTATAGGTCCTCATCCCATGGAAATGTAATGCCAAATATCTAGTAAAATTTCATCTCATATATAAAATATTATCTCTAAAACACTAAAGACCAATATAGGATAGATTGGAGTGCTTCTAGGAGGTATCAAAATCCTAAGGTTCTCCCAACTTTTCAATCCTATAGCTTCTAGAAAGAACTATTTTGAATTGATCCAATCCCCCTTGAGAATTCTTTTCCTCCCATCTTTGTCTTAATTATTAAAATCTAAATAAATCTTTGCCACTACTTTAATTGTGAGTATTCTTAGAAGATCTAAGTTTTCTAAGATCTACATTGCCATATATAATTTTTTTTTTAATTTAGATTTTGGGGCTTGAAAAAATGGTATTAAAGCAATGTAGTAAAACCAATTTTGGAAAGAATCCCGCAGTCAAAATCAAAATCTTTAAAAATAGAAATAGGATTAAAGTCACCCATCTTGATTGGAATAATTTTTGTAAAAGTAGCGAAGAAATTTGGCGACAAAAAATTTTTCTTTTCTTTCTCTCTGTCATTCTTCCTTCTCCCTCTCTCCTGATTTCTTCTCAGGCAAGTCATCAGTGGAGTGAGGGAGAGACAAGTAAGTGGAGAACAAACACACACACAGCATCGTAATGTTGCATGCCATGCATAATCTAGAATCACTATAGAACAAAGCTACAAGTACCGTAGCGGCCCTTCCAAGCACCATTGCGCTCTAGCACCCAATTCCTAGGAGCTTAAAGGTATAGCGTCGCTGCATTGTAGTTCAAATAAAAATTCAATTTTTTTAACATATTTCATATTTTGGGTTATTATAAAGGATCTTGTAGGAATAAATGATTTTAGGTGACAGGTTGGAGTTTCTTTTTACATATTTCTATTTTATATTTTATTTTATAGTCGTGATGTATAATGTAATATTATTAGAGGCATATCATTACTATTACATATATTATTTTGGACTCCAGATCGACTATAGAAATATAATTATATTTTTCATTATATTTATTTCTCCTGAATGGAAGTAGTAAGCTTTAGTTGATGATTTGTTGTTTGAAAAATATAGATAGATGCTCAATTCTTCTAAATTTAGATTTTGGGGCATCACAAACACATAGCTACCTGTGGTGTTTTCTTGTATTAGTTATGTAGGCCAACCCTATAGGAATCAATCTCAATTATATCATTCCTATTTTTAAGAAATAGTCTTATATCACATATCACAAATCAGTCATATGGCTTTTATATTAGAAGTCATCAGTTCCTACCTGTCAGCATATCATATCATATCGATCAATCTCTTTATACCTCTATTTTAATATCATTTATGATTACACTAAAAATCTTATTTAAAAGAAAGTTTTTAAGACCAATATCCTGTATAGAGTAATATGTCTCTAGTCTACCTGAATCAATCAATCATTTTCAACCAGCCTTTTTTGGTTTTAAGATACATTTTACATCTTATGAGGCATAATAGCAAATATTATATATAATCAATGCAATTATCACTACACTCAATAGTATGCCTTAGTATGTGAAAATGCATGTTGACTTAAATGATACAAATATATGCATGCCATATATTTCATGTTTAAATGCAATACCTTACTTCCTAATCATTTTATCATTAAAATCATACTATCTATTTCAGTTAAAATGATATATAAGAAAACTCATCTTGTGAAATTTTAATATTAACCACTAAAAATGCTCAATATGATGATATCTATCACATATAAAAAATTGCATGGTTGAAAAATACTAGAACGAGCGATGTTGAATTTTAATCAAATTTAAGAGATAAAATCTAAGATATTGAAATGATTGAAAAGAAATAAGATTTGGGTTACCTTCCATAATGAGAACACTTTTTCCAGCTAGAATGATAGATAAAAATAACCAAAAGCAATTTCCCCTCTCTCTTCTTTCTTCCACTTTCTTCCCCAGCAAGATAAACAAATGAAGGGGAACGATTGAGTGCAGAGGTTTTAATGAAAATGAATTGAAATATTTATAATTTAAAAAATCACTATTTTAATTTAGCGTCACGATGCTCAACTTCCAAGTGCTATTGTGCTCACTACGTAAGGTCTGACACCACACCACTAACTCAAAACCCATTTTTTTGTCAAAAAACCCCTAGAGCTCAATGTTGGGGCACCACCACCCTAACCCTGTTGCGCTCTGAATGCCACTTCTATCAAGTGTAGTGCCGCAACACTAGACCTTATAATTTTTAGAATTTTCAAGTCAAGTTATTTTATAAATAAGTTATTGCACCAACTTTCTCCCTGTTTGGAATAGTGTCAACTGTCCCATCCAGTAAATCCCTATTGGTAATGGTGATCACGATGCTTTCAGCGCCATTGAGTTCTTTTCTCATGCACCTATAAATGCTCACATAGGGAAGAAAAACAAGTGAAAGTTAAGCGATCAAAACTAATTTAATCTCATCTACATCAATTCAGGGTCAGATCAACCCATTTGGTCCTCTTTGGGCCACAATATACTCGTTCAAGCGTTCATGTGCTCGTAACAAAATATCTTGCCAAGCAATCCATCAAGACATACATAGCTTTCTTGCACAACAATTCAACCAAATTGAGTCTAGTTGAGCTCCTTTAGTCACCTTAAGAACCATGCATCATGCCAAAAGCCATGATTGTTTAGACAAGAATGATTTTTATGTTTGCAATAATTTATATAAATTTAAGAAGAAAAATAAATTATACATAATAGTAGCAAAGCAAAATAACAATCCATCTCCAAACGATTCTATCACATAAAACAGCCTAAACTTAATATACATTATCTCAAACAGGAGCAAAATTAGATTTCTATACAAGTCAAATAGTCTAAAGTATATAGCACCAGATACATCTACACAAGCAACCATGCTGCACTATCTCTTTCAAGTAGATCTCTCCTAGTTTGATCTCTGCGGGTAAAAGTGAAAAATGGCTAACCCCATTGGAAAAACTGGTCCACCAATCCTAGGAGATCAGCCAATGGTTAAACAAGCAAAGTTCTTATGCAGGATCATCTTTGATGATATTTCTCAGTCATTTTATCTTTTTTAAATAATAAATATACAAAAAAAAAAAAAAAGATGGAAGATAGAAATAGGGTATTGATATATGGCATGACCTAAAAATTTCAAGTTTAAATCAACTTGTTTAATAAATGGTTCAGATTCAGATATGATTTTTTTACCTGATTTTAATATCGGGTCGGATTCAAGTGAACCAGTCAACTCATTTATGTTATATGTGATTCAATTTATAGAGTTGGAGCTCGACAACTTGTTCTTAAAAATCTAAAATCACGCTTTCTTCAATTTGTTCTGCTTGCTTTTTTATGCTCCCTCATATTCATCGAGGTCGTCGTCTTGTCGTTGCAGCCTCTAGGTCACATCGTCGCGGATGCTCCACTCCACGACTCTAGCCTCCAAGCATGAAATTGACCTTTAAACCTTTATCTTGCTTTCAGTTTTTTCAAACCAAATAGGTCTGCTAGTTGAGTTCGAATCTAAGATTTTAACCTATCTATTAAAGAAGTCGGATTAAACAGGTTGAAACTAGGTCAATTTTGTGTTGAATCCAAATTCAACTCTAAAACCCATTTTGATAGACCTTAGATAAAAATACGTGTATTAGTGTGTGTATATATATATTATCTATGGTGAATATATAAATAGAATAATTAACATGGCTGAGTGTAAGCGAGGAGAAATTATTTTGTTCGAACATTCCGAAGGCGAATCTTAATGCACCACATCACCAGATACACAACAGTACCATTCCATATCAGGTGACATGACTCATTCTGTTCCGGCTCCGAATGATATCAATATCCTCAAAGAATAATTTTACTATAGTGAGAGAGAGCGAGAGATGCGTACGGTAGAAATTAAATAAAATGAAGTGACGTTACATGTCTTTAGCAATAATAATTGGCAGCGTAGCAGGATATCACTTTGTCACATATTGGGTACGTATCAAATAGATAGGGTCTCACCTAGCTTATTGTAACTGTGCATGGATTTTTCTTCTCAAAGCTCGCCGCTACGTGACAAGCCGGTCTTAATTATCATAAAGTAAATATATTATTATGATACAAAATATTTCATGATAATAAAAAATATGATATATATTTTTGGATGCAGATTAAGGTGAAATAGTTGAAGTAATAAATGATTACATATTTAATGTGATCCATAAGTGAAAAATGGAAAACATTAATGAAGCTGCACATGGAAGTTCATCTTCATCATAAATTTGATCTTCATGTGCACCGAAACTAATAATGTTCACATTGTGCATAGAGATTTTTTTTAAAGTTATACATATATTATTTTTCCTAAAGTTTTCACTTATGGGGCCATTTATCTTACTGAAAAAAATGCAGAAAAAATGAATATAATATATTTAAATTTTGTATATTTGAAATGTGTTAGTTTTATTTGATTGGGTGTAAAGTAAATGTACTTTTTGGTGTTTGGTTTTAAAAAAGAATAAATGCAATGTAATACCCGACGATAGTGGTCGGCGAGGTGGCAAGTAGTGGCTTTGGTGGTAGCAGGTGCGGAGGTTGATGGTGGTATCCAAGCAATGTTGACGGTGATATACAAGCAATGTACAGTGGTGGTGGTTGGCAGCAGTGTACGATTATGGGTAGAGGCAATGGTGCCGACTTCCAGTCTATTTGAAAATCGGGAAAATTTTGAAAACATTACAAATGATCTACACATTAAGTTTATAATTCATTAAAATTTTATTTTGCATGCCCTTTATTTCAAATCAAACTCCAATATTTCAAAACACTTGTATTTGAAATACTTTATGCTCCTATACTATGAAATTAATTATCCTAATGCTATGATGAAATTAATTATCAATACTTTCCATTGAATGTGCCAACTTGAGCATACGTGAGGAAGAATTATTTTTATAAAATAATAGATCAACAATGCTTAGATAACTTTAAAGAACGCATAAGTTGGAATGAATTGGCCCTATCGAGATAAAGCAAATAGTGCTCATATTTATTAGATGTTGACATTAATTTATAAAATTGAGATGATGGAGGAAGTTACTAATGAATTTTTTAGTTAATAATTTGTTATTACAAATTAAGCATAAAGGATTAACTAATGGACATGAGATTGTGATTTGAGTTATTTTATTGGGCCTTTCATATTTTTATTTATAGCCAAGAAGAAATCATAAAGGGTGAAATGTGCAACTTTTTTTCTCAAACTCATATTGAGGAATTATAAATATTTTTGTTAATTGATAGTCAAAATAAAAATATAAGAATAAATTATATTTGCACAAAAGATGAGCCTTATAATTATCAAATTTATTTTGAGTTGAGTGTTGTTGATAACTTTGCACAAATATTTAACTTTTACAAACAAAAAAATGATTGTTTGAGACATCAAGATTTTTACATCGAAAACTCAGACTAAAACGTGAAAAAATCATGTTACTTCACCAAGTCGAAAAGATTACACTACTATATATTGTATATTACAAATTATGTATTTTTGAGTAATTGAAAAAGGAGTTATTATTATTATTTTTTTGGTTACAATGTAGTGGACATGAAGTATGGTTGATGTATTTTGTCACCCCAAAACACTATGCCCCACAGACATGACATGTTATATTATGTGAAATTGTGATAGAGAAAGCCCAAGATTAAAGTCTTTGGCGACTTTAGATTTCTTCTTATTAAATTATTCCACAGAGCTTCAGATTACCTTCCAGTCACTAAAAGAAAAATATTCATCCTTAAATTTATATTAGTTTCATTCATTTAAATGTATATACAATAATTATACTTAATAGTTTATGGCTACAGACCAAAGCAGAGAAAATAAATAACTAGCCATGATTGAACCAAAAAAAAAAAAAAAACTCAATAGGCTTAGACATATCATATCCTAAATCCTCAGTTACTCAACTCACTCTTTCCCTTTCCTCATGAAATAGAGCGTAAAATAGATGTGAGCCAACACATCTTAGTTGGTCACATCCATCGATCTAAATTTTTAATAATTTATTTATTGTGCATTTAACTAAATTTAAAGATAGTTCATAAGAAATTTATCATACTGAGCATAATATTAATCGATCGTAGATAATTGAAATAAAGCAAACTTTGCACTTAAAATAAATAAACAAATACTTCATGTAACATAACAAAATATAATAGATTTCATCATGGCCTTATATCTCCCATAAAAAAGATATCATAATTCAGGCCCTTATGTCTCCCGATGCTAGCATATAAAAAATTAGACTCTTATGACTCCTAAATGCTTAGTATATATCAAATATTCAAACTTCAAGCCCTTATGGCTCCTTGTTCTTTCAACATTAGAACTTCATAGAATCACACATTTCAACTAGCTACTGAAATATACACATTTGAATAAGATAAACATATATATTATTCCATTGCACTAAAAGATTAATATAACTAAACAAATTTCGAAAAATTCATTTACTGCTTTACTAGTAGCTAACATATTTAATTACTGAGCAAAATTTTATAGTTTTAAAATTTTACAATATTATCAAGGATAGTCCATAATATTATTTTGAAGCTTTAATTATACAATCATCTTATTTTTTAAGATTAGAATTATTTTCTAATTTGATAAAAAATGTGCACTTTTCAAATTACCTTAAGTAATATTTTTAGAAAGATAACTAAATATTCAGAATAACTATCTCTATAACATACATAAAGTTACATTAAAGTTTAGCTAGTGTAAATTTATTCTCAATTTTTATGTTACGAAATTATAAATTTAATCAAGAAAATCCCAATTTTTTTTTTTTTTAAACTTGAGATAGATAGAATGTAACCTGCCTCAATTCGAAAATCATTCTAAATTGGATCAATAGTAGAAAATAACCTGAAAGTGCCAAAACCTATCTTTCTCTTCTAACCGGCAGCACTTAGGGGAAGAAATGGATTCATAAAATAATATTTGAGTGAAAATTGATATTTTTATAAAATTCAAGTCTTGAAGCACAATGCTTGGCCTTATAGTGTCACATCGCTCTCCACTAGAGAGCATAACTCTCTAGCACCACCCCCAACACCATAACTCTCAATTAATTTGGAAAAATGACATAGAGCTTAATACTACAGCTCTAGTTACATGTGTTTTGCGGCACTCAAAGGGGAATATTTTAGAATTTCTATTCATGCACATAGAACCTTGAGATCTGCTTCATAATAGATTTAGACACTCATAAGCATACAAAACACTCACTTACCCATATTGAAGACATGAAGGAAAAAATTTCAATGGGTTGCCTTTTATCAGATCGTGTCGGAACATGTGTAATTATGCTGGTTTTCAGTATTTGTTTCAATCCTCTCTTCCTAAAAAGTGTCATCCTCAACATTTCAATACTCAGATCAATGGAATAGATCAAGATATAATTATCTCATCTCAAATTTCTTCTTTCAAGTGGTTTCTCTTTCTGTTATGTACTTTTGCTACACCTTAACCATTAGGATCTGTTTATTCTCTAATCTTCTAACATTATACACCAGAATCCTTTCTAGTTCTTTATTATAACTCAGTTTAAAACATTCCTCAACCTCATGTATGTAGAAACTCGATTCTCAGAATCAGATACCCACTTCCTCAGCAATGAAACATGGAATACCTTATGAATATCAAACATATACTTTGACAATTATAATCTGGAAGCAAACTTTCTAATCCTTTATTTATCTTAAATGGTCCAATATACTTTGGACTCAACCTTTTTTCTTTCCAAACCTACTTACACCTTTCATCGGTATGATATTTACATATACAAAATCTCAGATATGAAATTTTACAACTTAATGACAAATGTTCATTAGGACAATTTGATAGTATGAAAATCAAAATTGCTATTTTAACTTGTATTTTGTAAAGAGTGATTCTAAAATCATTATTGTTTCGTTTAAAGCAATGTTATTGTGAACTTCAACTCTATCATTTAGTTCATGCTCATTCAAACCCAGTATTACTAATATAATTATTATGTGAGCAATTGAATAAATTCATGATATCAAATATCAAATCAAAATATAAAAGGCTCATAACACTGAATTTAAATTACTCTATCATTACTTCAAATTAATATTTAAGGCTACCAAATTAAAAAATCTGACATTGTGCACCCACCAAAACTAGCTTTATATCATTATGAGAGAACACTAACATTGCCCATCCCCAATAAGTTAGACCAAGTTCCTTGTAATACGGCACCCATATGACCATTTAAGCTGTTATAATATATACATACTAGTTATAACTAGCCGCAATTACCGCCTCACTAATAACCCTTCTATATGGTCCATCTAGTTATATATATTTTTCCCAATAAATCTTCTCCTCATCACTAAAAATATCTTTTAAGTCCCTCTGTTGAAGAAGATTTGACATTTTTTAATCCCTTTTCATTTGATATATCTATATTAACCTTAGTTAGACTTAACCTTATGCTAACCCAATAAATAGCCTAGGGTGATCTAAAACTATTTCAGTGACCAAATGACCAAGACTATACCTAATCAAACCTAGTATAAGCTATCATAGCATTGACCCAAAAGTCTCTAGTGGCTTATTCAACATTTGGGTTTAACCTACTTAATTTTACCCTACATTAAGCCACTTGAATCCAAGATACTTCAAGCGGTGTGAAACCCCTTAAATAAAATAAGCTATACTCTTAAACATTAAGGCTTTTTTTGATGTAATTGTTGGGATTTTATTAAGAAACTTTATAATTAAGGTTTCATTTGGTTATTTTGTACCTTTCCTAAAAGGTAGTTTTAAAACTATTGTTTGAGAAAATGGAGTTTTTTTAACGAAGAGGTTAATATCATAAAGCTTTTGAAAACAATACAAAAAAATAATAATATTCAGAACGTGTTTAAGAAACATAGATTTATCAAATAAATAATTTTTTTTTTTTTGCTTTACCATTGCTAGACAAAAAAAGTAGTAAAAATGGACAAACAAACGAACCCTAAGTGTGTTCATCTTGGATATATCCTATGATTGGTGACCTCCTAGGAAGTTATACCAATAGGATAAAACAGTGAGAGGCCCTTAGGTCAAAACAGATAATATCTCGATAGTTAAGAGTTTGTATATTACAAATGGAATCAAAGGAATACATAAACTGAAAGATGGGAACTAAGCGTCATACAAGATAAAGTGCTAAGTCATGGGAGTCACCTCTTGAACTTTGTATAGGATAAAGTGCTACATGGGGAGAGTCACCATTTGAACCTGAAGGGGCCACCTATTAGAATCATATCATCCTAGTGGATGATTTTGGGATAAAAATATTGATGAGAATATTAGTTATTTAAGTAGGGGAGATTGTCAATTTAATTTAAAATTGATTGGTAGATTAAATTTAACCTTTATTGTTTGTATGGTTGATTTGGTCAACCTGATCAAATCAAAGATTGGGGTTGGGCCCAACAAATATAAAATATATTTTGAAATCAATGGAGATGGTTTCATGTAATTGTGAGGTTTCCTTGCATGAAATGAATGTTCAGGCTCTTAAGAGGCATTTTAGTCAACTATGATTGGCTTGGTCAACCTCGTCAAACCAAAACTTAGGTTTGGGTTCAATAGACACTTAAACATATTGAGTATGCAATAAAAGAGGTTCCATGGCTTTTTTGATTGAGCCATGTTGAAGTTTAGAGAAAATTTCAATTTTTCACTTAAGGTGCATTTTGGTCATTTAGGCCCCTAGTTAATTAAGTGTCAACCAGGGTCCACTATAGTGTAATTTTATATTTGATATATGATAAAGATGATTATGGATAACTTCAACGGTTTTGAGGAAGGTCTCAAAGTAAACTTTCACAATATGCTAGGTCTAGTGGCATATGCCGTATAAAGATTTGAAGGTTTTATAGCCTTTAGATTTCAATTGTATGTTAGGGTTAAAGGTCTTAGATTAACCTAAAATTTGTAGGATTAAACCTATGAACATGCATAATCAATATACAATTGTTAGATCATGAATTGGGGACATTTGATTTGATTTTGAGGTGATTTAAAAATCCACCAAAAAGGGTCGTCATAGGACAAGGGCCTTTGACCTTAATTTTTTGTTTGAAATTTTTTATTTAAATGTGATTTTGAATTCAATTGATTGAGTTTGGGCAACCTCATGACAAAATTAAGTTCAACGTAATTGCACTCTTTTCACACCTTAACCCTTAACCAATTAAGAAGACTTCAATGTCAATTACTTCACTGCAAGAAAATCATTAGTTACCATCAAATTTTTCCGACGGATCATTTTTCAACAGTTTTCCAACAAATTTTTTATGGATTACTATGAAATTTTTTTCAATTAAACTTATGGTAGATTTTTTGGAAGCTTGCAGCGATTTTGATTATGGGAAATTTTCTAGCCGCTTTTCTAGCGATTTTTAATAATTATATTTTACATAAAAGTGTGACAATTTTTACACAATTTCCCTTCTAGCAAACTAGTTGAGTCTTAGAAGTATTTTTCGAGCTTCGTTTAAATCCCACGGTTGGCAACCAGGTTGGGCAGTGTGGGAGAGCAGCAGGTAGTGTTCGGGGGCAATTGGTTGGGCATGCAGCATGGGCGGGCAGCATAGGTAGGCAACAGGTAGCGCGGGAGGCAGCATAGAGGGAGGGCAGTAGGGCTGGCTATCGCGGTAGGAGTGGGCAATACAGGAGGCAGTTGTACGGGCGGGCAACCGGGCAGCTTCACTTTTTCAATATATTTTTGGCAGCTGCGATCATAAAAAAACCACCGAAAATAAATGATGTCGGTTTTAATTTCCTACGTGGTTTATGCCGGTAGAAAAAAAAACTGACTAAAAGCTACTAGAAAACCGTATTATAACAAAAAATTCACCTAGTTCTGCCAAAAAAATTTGTTGGTAATGGATGATTTTTTTGTAGTGCTTAAACTTATCATATTGGGTGAGCTAGGATTTAATAGCTCTTATCATTCGACTGCTGAAATGGGGGTCCTTTAATATGGTCTTTCTTATGACTTATTGAGTAGATGGAGCTGCTGGTGACTCAGCCACACCTTGGCTTATTAAGTTCGACCTTATAAGCTCGTTCATACTTTAGACTTGAGCCATAGAGAAATGTGCTCCCTAAGCTAGATTTGTTGAAGTTTGTAGATTTGAAATCATCATTTATGGTTTAAGATCTCAAAGCTTAAGCACATTCAGTAGATATCTTGATTAAGACTCATTCCATCCCATTGTAACCTTGACTCTCTGGTTAATTGGGAGAATTTTTTGGACTACGACTACTTAAACTTGTCGAGTTAAATAATCCTTTGTGCATCTAATAGTCACTATTCTGAATGGTTAACAAAATGGGGTTCCTCTACTATGACCTTTCTCATGGCTTGTTGAGTAAGCAGAACTGTCAGGGATTCAATCATATTTGGATTTGTTGAATTCAGCTTCATACGCCCATTTGAACTTTAGCTTCAAGTTTTTGATGAAGTTGTACTGCTCTAGCTCAATTTATTGGAGTGTATAGTCATAAAAATCTTATTTTCTTACCTTCAAAGTCTTAGTATGGTGAAGAAGGCAATATCATAAATTTTATGAAAAATCATATGTATATACATATCACAAAAAGAAATTGCCATATCCCCTTGTTTATGGAGATGTCTGTATTTGATGATTTTAAATATTTATTTGGGATCTTGGCATACGGCACAATGTTGACCCAAAAAATATTAAAAATGCCATTTAGTGATACCATCAGGTTCAAGGGGTCCGAGTCATAACTATTTACTTGCGGTGTCATTTGGCAGCAAAACTGTCAGTTAGAGGATATGTGTCATATCTTTGCTTGTAAGAGACTATTTGAGAATAAATCCTAGTAATATTCTCGAATCAAACATTAACTCTTTATGAGATGAAGTTTATTTTTAAATTAGTCCACCTCGACAAATTATTACGGAGGATGGATGAGTTTTACTTTAAGTGGTTGATGATTGATTTCAATTTTAAATATTTGGATTTGAATATTTTTAAAGATTTAAATTATTTAGCATTTTAGAAGCATTTTAAATATTGGAGTTAACCCCTCCGGTTGAGATCCACATTCAACATAACATTCATCAGGGTGACTTTGGGGTCATTTTTATTTGTTGGATTGAACCTTGTCAACTCTAACAACTTGCCGACGGAGGATTATCGGGTCTATCGTATATGTTGATACCTATATTGGTGAATTTTCTTTGTTAAAGGTCTTAAAGGCCTAATATAAGAATAATTATTAGATCCGGAAACCTGACGTAGCTTTACATCCGGATGCCAATAACATGTCATTACGTGCTCTTACTCTTTACCGCGCGGCCCGACGACCCGGACCTGGTATTGCTGATTTGTGCAAAATGCGATATTGCTAGGTATTGCTTGGTATTGCTCAGTATTGGACATCAATAACGAGAAATACCAATCTGTCAAGATCAATATCTAGCAATACCCCGATTTTGCTAGGTATTGCTCGGTATTGCTAGGTATTGGTCTTGACAGAGCAGTATTTTTTGTTTTTGCCAAGCAATATCTAGCAATACCGAACAATACCTAGCAATACTGAGTAATACCTAGCAATACCCGAACATAGCAATACCGGGTTCCGAACTGGGTCGGGTCGTCGGGCCGCGCGGTAAAGAGTAAGAGCACGTGGTGACATGTTATTGGTGTCCTGATATAGAGCTATGTTAAGTGTCCGGACCTAATAATTACTCCTAATAAAAACATATGAAATCAAATATCCTGGTTAATGTCATAACTATTTATTTCTTTATTGGTTCAAGTCGTGTCGACTGCAGTCCTATCAAGGAGAAGGATTGGACTTGAATTTAAATTCATTTTTTGACCCGTGCAGCATCCTCAGACATCACATGTGTGAATATAACATACTCATCGGAGGCTTGATTGCATATGCATTTCTTTGAAGCTTTGATTGAGTGGAATTGGACGAGGAGGCTTGAGTCGAAGCTTTGTTTGAGTGGAGTTGGAAGGAAGTGAGGTGAGTGTTGGTTGGACAGAATGAAAGCTGGGGTTTTGTAATTCGGCTGGATAGGAAAGCACGCGAGGTTAAAGAAAACAAGCTGTGATGATGTGATCGATAAGATGGCTTAACGGGGGAAATGATGGGATTTACGGAGGTTTGTGCAGGGTTCAGAGTAGATTATCTGATATTTGCATCAAATTAGCTCTTATTTCATTTAAATTTTGATTTTCCTTTTTTAATTGACTTCATAAAGTAATAGCAAGTCATTATTACTATTATTAAGCTCTGAAATGATTGAAACAGGCCAATTGATCAAAATTGTCTTGATTCGCGCACATCATCTTGAAGTTCATGAGTTTTGTTGCATTTTGCAGGTCAATTTTACCTCGTAATTTTTGTTGGACAAAATTAAAATTCATTTGGGTTATTTTTGATGTTTTGGATGCAACGGTAAAATTTGTTTTGCGATTGTAAGTCTTTCGGGCAACACCACACATAATTTTTTTTTATTTGGGCGTCATTGCCTCGGGAATCACGCCAATTTCATCGTGCAACTTTCATGGACCAAATTGATAGAGATTTTTTAGTATTGTCGACATTTCGGATACAACGACGAAGTCAATTTTGTGATCGGACATCATTTAAATAGTGTTGTGTGCTAATTTTTTTAATTTGAGTGCATTAGTATGAGTACACGCAAATCTTCTAACGGGACTTTAATTGCTCAAATTCAATATCACTTTCGGGCATTGACGACGTTCCAAACGCAACAACGAAATCTATTTTACAAACTTGTGTGGTGTCGCGCTCCAATTTCCTTAGTTTTTGCGTCATCGCCTCGGGATTCGTGTCATTGCTTCGAACAATCCCAATTAAACGGGTTAATCATGATTTTTGGGTTTTGACGATGTTACAATGCAACGGCGAAATCCGTTTCACAATCGGATGTCGTTTGGGCAATGTCGCGAGTCAATTTCGTGTGTCGGTCATTTCTTTGGACCAATCTCGCCCTATTCAACTGTGAGGGGTCCCCACATAGGCGAACTCGATATCTTGATTGCAACAGCGCAATACATTTGACAATCGAAGATCATTTGACCCTTTAAGTAACATGTCACATCGATGCTTGATTCACCAGTTTTGCCCTTTTTGCGAGTGACTTGATGCGTTGGGGACAACAACCATCATAACCAATAGGGAGTTAGCGGATTGAAGAGTTAGCGGATTGAACCATTGCTCCTATCCCTAGCAAAGAGCATCTTGGTACACTCTAATGACTCTAATAATCTCTTATTCAAATGTGATTAAGGATATTTATAATTTATTTAAGATGTTTCTCATCTTGTGATCCACCTCTATTATTTTGGTAGTTATTTATCTCCAATCATTCATCTGATGGAGATGAGAAGATTTATATAAAAATATCTAAACATTGCCACACATATTTTGTGGATTTATCTTAGAGACAATGAATAATTTATCATTCCTATTAGACATTTGTTGCCACCATTTTAAGCACATTTCAAAAAATGATCTTCCCTATAAGTTTACTTTTGAGGACAAATTGGTCCCCATTTGCTACTTTAAGAGGGGACTATCAATTGTCCTTATAAAACTATTAAAGGGTGAATTTTGTCATCATTTTCAATGCTCAACTATTAGACCATCTCCAACCGTTCGGCAAACAGCCGAATGGAGGACCTCAAACGTCGCAACCGAACGTCATTTTTTGGCCATTTGATCTCAGTTGAACAGTATGACGCCAATCTGTTCACTTGCGCCATTTTTTCTCTCTATCGAACTCGTCTGAGAAAGGCGTGAAAGAAACGAGCAATGATTTGGGGGCAAAATGGCATTGCACTGGAGATAAATCACAACACTTTTCGATTTTACTGCATTTTGCAGTGAAAAATGAGAATTTCGGTTGGAGATGCCCTTAGAACTATTGATGTCCCTATAAATTATGTTTTGGGGCTAATATATTAATAATATGATCCAAGATGTCTCATAATATTTATTATGTGATATCATTTAATTATATATTAATTATTTATCATTTCATATACACCAATTTGTACTCATCTTAATCAAAACCTTGAAAGCTTTCTTTGATTATATTTCTCTCAATTTCTATATTTTTGTTGTAAATTATTATTAATCCTATAATTTATTTGAAAGGAGAAAATTATGCATAATTATAATTGATCTTCTATTAATATATTTGTATTTAAATGAAAGTGAATTACTTTCATTAAACTACACAAATATTTTAATTATGTATAATTACAATAAAACTTTATTTTTCATTCTTTTTTTATTAAATAAATAAAAAGATTAGCAAGATAAATTAATTTTCTATTAACCCACAAATTTAGCTAAACATAACAAAAGCATAATTATAAAAAAATTTAAAAATGCAAGCAAACAAATAGAGCCCTCCCTCATAAGGTAGAATTCTGATATTGAACAATAAAAAAGTCAATAAATATAAATAAGCTGGAAATGAGAGTTGCACTTACTGTGTAAAAACAACCCAAAAAAAAATTTAAAAAATTATGCTGCTGTGGAAATGGCCTTTATTTCTAATTAAAACATGAGAGTAGCTTTGCATCCCAGCAGAAACATCATGAGAACAAAATAATAATAAAAATAATAATGAAAAAAATAAAAAAAAAATTATAAAAAAGTCCTCATACTCTCAAGAAATTATTCTGTGCGGTCAATGGACGCCGTCCGGAGGCAAATCAAGACACGCCATATCATTTTGTTGTTGTTTACCGGTACTGCGTACAGGATAACGTGTAACATTTTAATTTGCCTTCGGACGATCCAGTTAGCCGCAGAGTATAGTTTCCCCATACTCTGTGTGGCTAATTTAATCAATCAAAATCAAGTTGATCCAATATAACCTGATTAAATAAAATTGATCCAAAATACAAAGGCACTGTTCGGATTGAAGGAATTGGGGAAAAATATGAATGCATTCTGCTTCATAATTTCATATTTGTTAGTTTGTTTCAATGTAATGAATAGTAATTGAACTTTTCTATAAAATGTGAACAAATGCAGATTTCATTTGATAACTCTCAGAGAACTAATGTGAATTGGATATTTTCAACAGTTCAATTCCTTTACAACAGAAAAGAGAAAAGATTTATAGTTGTCTTCCATGAACAGGTAGAAAAGATGGTTGCGCTGTGCAATAATCTTAAAAGCATGATAGCAGGATTATGACACCAATGCACAAGAATATCATATAGGAAGATCCTTCTCGCATATGCTGTAAGGGTCATTCAGCGATAAAATAGCATCACAATCAACACTGAAATATGGATTAAAGTACGTAAAAAAACATGTAAATGGTTAAATCAACATAAAAAAGGGAAGGGAATCATTCAAAGTGACAACTATTCTTGGTGATGATTAGGGGTGCAACCGAGTCAAGCCGACTCATGAGCTGGCTCGAGTTCGACTCGGTAACATGCTCGACGAGTCGAGCTTATTGAGCTCGCAAGTCGAGCTCGAACATGATTTCGAGCTAAATAGCTAATCGAGCTCGAACAACTCCTCCACTCAACTCGCGAGTTCGTTGAGCAGCTCGCAGAACGTGTTGTCGGCGGGAAAATGAAATCGCGTACGCTGGAAAATGAAACGGGACGGACTGATGCTGGCAACGGGCAGACACTGGCGGCGAAGACGACTGACGCTGGCGACCGATAGTGGGGACGGACACTGGCGAAGACGACGCGAATGCTGGTAACTACGAGGACGCTGGCAAAGACAACGCGAACATTGGCGACTACGCAAGCGCTGGCGACCACGCAGGCGCTGGCGACTACGCAGGCGCTAGCGACTACGCAGACGCTAGCGATGCTGATGACTAACGCTGGCATGACGAACGGACGAGGATGAGTAGCTCAAACTGCCACTCAATGAACAGCTCGACGAACTATTTTTTTCCCTGTCAAGTCAAGCTCGAGCTCAGTATTTACCAGTCGAGCTCGCCTCGAACACCCCCTAACTCGAGCTCGACTCATTTGCACCTCTAATGATGATGGTGAAAGAAGTAATATGTATAGCATTAGATCATCATTGCATACTTATAAAGTAAAAGGAGACATAAGACTGACGAAAACAGCAAGAAAGCATTGGGAGATTATTTTTGGAATATTTGGGCGGTTTTAACAATTTATGAAAGTGGTTTTAAAATAGTTGCGGGGAAATCAAATTTTTCAAAAGCTGTTGTACATCTTTTAAACTTCTTTTTCCTTTCCAAAATAATTGAAAGGAAACCTTTCTAATGGTTGTCATATGCTAACAGATCTGGTTACAAGAAATTTTCTTCTCATCATACAAATTTCTTGAAAGCAACTACAAAGTTATAGCCAAATTGAATTGTAGCAGCATTTAAATTAAAAAAAAAACTGTCAAAAAAGCTACCTCAAATGAACCCTTAGATGCATGAAAGGAGAGTATTGAATCGGTAATGTTCGCTTTTAACCACTTCTTTCTTTGACAACATGGAAATTTGCAATAGCTCAAAGACTCGAAATCTACAGCTAAAACAAATCTACTGAAACTACACAACACCCTTTGGCATAAGCGTAGCTTAATATAAAAAGCAAAAAAAAAAACTTCGAAACCATCTCAAGATTAAAAGAAGCAATGCAAACAATTCGATTTACTATGGCAAAAATTTCTTACATTAAACTCTAATGGAATAGAATAAATTCCAGCCAAATGAACAAAACCTGGCTCTTAGTTGCAAGCGCATAGTGAAGAAAGAAGCAAACCATATATATAATAGAAGATAATAAATGTATTTGATTTTTCTTCCAGTGTCACTAATACAAGAATCAATAATTAGCATACGTCAATTGATTAAACCCTTTTCCTTAATTCTATTGAACTTGTACCAAACAAAAGTAGATTCTCCTCTCCACTATATATTTAGGGTTAATTCAATCACCCAAATTTTCATCATAATTGATATATGATCAAAAAATTATCTTGAATGGGCACGAATCTCGAGGCAAAATCAAGCCTATCTTGATCGGAACTCCGATGTCACAAACTCTCAAACTAAGCGTCTCGAAAATACGAACCCAACGCAAAATCAACTCAATTTGCCAAATGATCCAAATCAAGGACCTGAAGCGTTGTTGGAAAGTTCGAATCACAATTTGAGTTACCAAACGGTCTCGAAACATGATGTGCTTATAGTCGAATCGAGCGGCTCGACAAGACGAATCCAACGAGCCTAAGATTGCCGAATTCCGACTTCATTAAGACCTTCAAATATATGACAAACGGTACACAATCAAGGGATTCAATAGTCAATATCGGCCGTCCATCCAACCACTCCCCATTTACCCCTGATCTCTCATATATTTACAAGTCATGCCACTCCAGAAATCTATAAATAGACCCCTCATTTCTCTTGAAAGGGGACCCAAGAAGAAGAAGAAGAAGAGAAGGATAGGGGTGAAGAAACTCCTCCTCGACCACCGCCGGAGTTCTGCCTGACGCCCAAGTGACGCCGGAATTCTGCCCCACGCCCAAGTGACGCCGAAATTCTGCCCCACGCCCAAGTGACGCCGGAATTCTGCCCCACGCCCAAGTGACGCCGGAATTCTACCCGACATCAAAATTCTGCCCAAGCGACGCCGGATTTCTGCCTGACGTTCAAGTGATGCTGAAACTCCGCTCAATTTCCAAGTGCCGCCAGAATTCTAAGTGACTCTGAATTCAACTCGAATACACAACTTGTGTGTAACTGGACTTCAATGCGGAAGTAAATCATTGTAATCTGATCATCATAAATTCTAAGGACAAGTCAGCCTCTTATATCTCAAGCAAACACTAATTGGAACTTTTTCAACTAGGCGTGGTCCCGTGATTTTTTCACTTTCCAGGGTTTTCCATGTAAAAATCCTGGTGTATTTATTTCTCTCATGTTTGTGTGCTAGATATTTGTACAACACTGAGACAGAAATTTTTTAACTTCTATCGCAGTGTATATTATAGTCCGCAACAGTTTGGCGCCGTCTGTGGGAAATATTATCCCACAATTTTAAGTGTTGCTTACAATGGTCAACAGGCGTAGCAATCGTATCTTGGGAGCCTCCCGCTCCAACTCACACCAATCCAGGAATCCTTCCATGAACCAGGGACACCATGCATCCGCCCCTTTTTATCCTGGGGGCATAATGCTATTGGAGAAGGAACTTCAGGGCTTTCCCTGGAAGACCGCATTAGAAAGATTGAGGAATCTCAGAATGAGATCCTTCAACTCCTGCGAGAGACTCGACGACCGGCATTAGCACCTCAAGAAGAGATTCTTCTCCCATGAGATCCAAACAAGTGCTTGAAGATGTTCAACCCGAAAATCTTCATGGTGAGATTCCATTTCCTCCGCCAAGGATGCGCCCTCCGACATCAAGAAAATGAGCTTGCAGACACTTCAAGCTCTACACATCCTTCATACACAGGTCGCCAACCTCGCATTCGTTCGAACATCCCCGAGGACTCAGCCCGATAACATATTGCTGAACTCCTTCGTAACGCCCTACATCATGAACTGTGGAGATTAGTACGTGAAGAGTTCCCCCGAGGAGATGTGAGGAGCTTCCAGGAGTCATCACCTTTAACTGAAGCCATTCTTCAGCACCACATTGCGATTGGCTTTAAACTACCAATCATCGAGTCCTACAACGGGACATCTGAACAATACGAGCATATCGATCACTATGAAACCATCACACATATCCAGCGAGCTTCTGATGCACTCCTATATCAGGTTTTTCTTACCACCTTTAAGGGACAAGCTCAAACATAGTTCTATTCGCTTCCATCCGGAAACGATCCTTTCATTCGTCAAATTGGCCAAAGTGTTCGTCGAGTAGTTCGTAACCAATTGAAGAATTGCTAAGGATTCTTCCCACCTCTCCGGGATCCATCAAAATAAAAGAGAATCATTGAAGGAGTATTTTCAGCGATTTTTCACCGAGGCTCGACAAATTCCAGGAGTAGACCCTGAATTACTGAGTGTGGTCTTTCTTGGAGGCTTTCGTCCTGGCCCCTTCTATTCGACACTCATGCGGGACACTATTCATTCATACGCCGATCTGATCCATCGTGTGGAGGCGCAAATCTCTGCAGATGAAGCCATAAATGCTCACAAAAAACAATTTGAGCAAACCAATGGGAAACACAAAAGTGCACCTATGATAGATAATTCATCCTCACAATAGAAGAAGCAAGAGAAGAATAATCTATCTCATAGGTCTCCATTGTCGCGATGGGAACCTCGATAGTAGTATACCCCACTGAACACATCTCGAACAAATGTATTGATGGTCGTTCGAGATCAAGATACAGTGAAATGGCCGAATCCTTTGAAGTCGAACACAAGAAATCCAAATCAGTACTGTCACTTTCATCATAGTCATGGTCACACTACCGAAGCCTGTAAGCAACTCAAGGATGAGATTGAAAGACTTATCCGCTAGAGCTATCTTCGACAATTTATTCGAGATCCACCTACCCGAGAGGAAGCTTGTCCCGTTGGGGAGTAAAATCAACAACAAAGACAACCATTGAATAATATTCAAATGGTTGGTGAGATTGAATGACCACGCACTTCGTGTATTTATATTAGTAATACTATTTGTCATGTTTCATCATGTCTCTTTTATGTTAAGTATGGTGTCACTTTGATATCCCTAATGTCTTCTTCCAATTTAAATACTGTATTGTCCCCGTATATATATATCTTATGTGTTGAGTACATTATAACTTGAATATACCTAAGTCATACTAGGGACTTATTGTATTATCTTATATGACATAGTAATGTGTTGTTCACTCCGTTTTAATATTGTCACATTTTAAAGGATAAAAAATGATAATAAAAAACTACTGATGAATATAATCTCTTTATTCGTGATTTGGTAAATGCACAATCTTTATTGTATCTCAATAACTAGATGATCAATCTCAACGGGATTTGATCCGACCTCTTCCACACAGATTAACATCATTGAGCAAGGCTTTGACATACAACCTTGGATAGGTCTTACATCCTTTGTGGATTCTTCTGACCTCTTCCATACAGGCTAACGTCATCGAGCAGTGATCTAACTTACAACCTCAGATAGGTCTTATATCATTGGTGGATTCTCTCGACCTCTTCCACACAGGTTAATATCACCGAGCAAAGGCTCTGACATACAACCTCGGATAAGTCTTACATCTTTGGCGGATTCTCTCGACCTCTTTCACTCAGATTAACATCATTGAGCAGTGCTCTAACTTACAACCTCGGATAGGTCTTACATCTTTGGTGGATTCTCTCGACCTATTCCACACAGATTACATTATGGAACAAAGGTTCTAACATACAACCTCAGATAAATCTTACATCTTTGGAGGCTTCTCTCGACCTCTTCCATGCAGGTTAACATCATTGAGCAATACTCTGACATATAACTTTAGAAAGGTCATACATCCTTAGCAGATTCTCTCGGCCTCTTCCACACATGAATACAAAATCTTAGCAGGCTAAAAAATCTAAAAGAGCACATAAGGCACATATATCAAAGCATATCTCAAAGAGGCATAACAACTTAGTTTTATTTGGAGGACAAATTCATTTCAAATGAAAAACAAGCATTGAGCTCATACAATTATCTCAACTTCATATACAATATCATTGAGGAGTTACATTGAAAAATTGTACAACAAGTTCAAGTGTATATTTATTCTCAAGCTGAAATTAAAAGTATATCCGCATCATATCTACAAGTCATTAAATAACAAACAACATAAAAAAAGGTCAAATATCTTTGGCATATTCTATTGACCTCTTCTCTACTGCACATTGAAGCATCTCCTACAACTTCTTTTTCAAAGAAAGATTATAATTTGATATTCATCAGGCCTCAACTCAGTTGACACTAGAAGTGTGTCGTCAGACCACTAACATAGCACACTGCTTTGGCTCCTTGAATCAGGGATATCTGATGTCAGCAAACTTCCTTATGGATGCATATTATCTTTGCAAAATGCTACTGGACATCAGCCATCATCAGGCCTTCGTCTGATATTTGTCGGCGGTCCTTTACTTCATATCAGCCATCATCGGATTATCACTCAACTACTACTAGCCAACGATTAAAAGGCGGAAGAGGCGTACGCACTGAGATGCGACTCAAGGCGAGGCGAAGCATTTGCGCGTTGAGGCTTACGCCTCGTTGGATTCGGCGGAGCGTGCGCTTATTTCGCACAGGGCGTAGGCTTCGATTCGTAACGCCTCGAAGCGAAATGAGGCACCGCTTCGATTTGTCAGTATATAGACCGAGCGGCGGTGAGAGTCGTATAAGAGTCGAGTATTAGGGTAACATACCTGCTTCTGCTTCGGGTGAGAACTGAAAGGCGAACTCCGGATCGACTTCGACGACGCACAGATCTTCGGTCGAGTTCGAACATAACTGGAGGCGCATACGAAGGTAACAGCAATTATTTCTTCTCTTTCTTCCCGTAATCTTCCGGTCATTTGCTATTATAGTCTCGCTTCTTCTTCTCCAGCTTCCTACACAAAGTAATCGAAGGTTCTTTTTTCACGGCTAGGTAACGATCTTTCTTCCCGTTATTTGCTTCATGTCTCGCTTCATCAGATTGTACATGCTCAGTACCGCTCAATAACATGCTCGTGAAGAATACCGAGGAGTACATGCTCCTTCTACACGCTCGGTACATGCTCGGTACACTGAAGCTCGGTACTGAGCAGTACATGCTCGGTACACACTCGGTACCGAGCAGTGGAATATGCTCGGTACACGCTCGGTACTAGAGCAGTACATGATCGGTACACATTCGGTACTGAGCGGTACATGAGTACATGCTCGGTACACGCTCGGTACTGAGCAGTACATTCTCGGTACACGCTCGGTACTGAGCGGTACATGAGTACATGCTCGGTACACGCTCAACTGTAAGAAAGTTGAGCAGTACATGCTCGGTACACGCTTCGGTACTGAGCGGTACACTGAGTACACGCTCGGTACATACTCGGTACCGAGTAGTACATGCTCGAGTACTGAGAAGGTACATGCTCGGTACACGCTCGGTATTGAACAGGAATTACAAAAATTCTAACTGCAGGTCGAACCCCGCCAGAGGGGCAGCGCCCCCTTGGACACCGGCAGAAAACTGGTATATTTTTGTATTCATGTTAGTTTTATTATTGGTATTTGAGGGAGTACAAATAATTGTTAAAATTTATCCTATTGTTAGCACTGACTAGAGGCACTAAGAAAGGAAAGATCCTGCATAGAAATATAGCGGAACTCTAAGTTGAAGTGTCAGGCGAAGGTGCAAAGAAGGGATATGTTTACATGAAATATAATTTCTGTGAGAAGCGCATAACTGGTGGCGTCAAGAGATTGAAGGATCATACTAGCTTGCACTCATGTCAGATGTGGGACCATGTGTAAAAGTTCCTGATGAGGTAAAGAGAGGAATGTAGAAATTATTTAAAGAAGTTTGCCACCACAAAGGAGGTCACACAAAGAAAATATGGAAGAGATGATAGGAAACTGGCTTACTATGGATCACAGCATGAAGGTTCCAGTACTGGAAGCGCATCTAGTTTCTTCTGACCGAGGCAGTCGGGGGCCCATGGATAGATTTATGCTAAATATTGATAACGACGAAAACCATAAATACTCAGGATATTCGGCCTCCTACAGCTAGCAAAAGAACTCAGCGAATAGCAGTTTGTTTGGATATCGGGGCCGGCGAGCCCATTCATCTATGAAAATGGGATTCCATTTAATGTTGTTAGGAGTCCGCTCTGTGGATCAATATGTTACGATATGTTGAAAGCTATGGAAGAGGATTACAACTTCCAAGCATGTATGAGCTGAGAACTTGGATGCTGAATGAGGAGGTCAAGAGGATCAATATCGTGTCCCTGGTACTGTTTTTTGACATTCCGGACTCAATTTCGACACTCTTAAAGCCATTTGGGGCTCCTACACACAAGATCGGTTTCAAATCACATAAAATTTTCTCCAAAGTTTGTGACGCATATTTTCGGACTCCTGGAATTTTGACATCCGAAAATAGGGGGCAACTGATATATCATTAAAAAATTATCTTGATCGGGCACGAATCTCAAGGCAAAATCAAGCCTGAAACTTCAAAAATTAAATATGGGATCACATGAACTCCGATTTCAACAAACTTATAGTTAAACTGAGCGTCTCGGAAATACGAACCCAACGACACCAAAGTCGACTCAATCCGAGCTTAAATGAGTCCAAATCAAGGACCTGAATCGCTGTTGGAAAGTTCGAACCACAATTTGAGTTACCAAATGGTCTCGAAACATGATGTGCTTATAGTCGAATCGAGCGGCTCAACGAGACGAAACCAACGAGCCCAAAACTGCCAAATTCCGACTTCATTATGACCTTCAAATATCTAACAAACGGTACACGATCAAGGCATTCAATATCGGTCGTCCATCCAACCACTCCCAATTTACCCCTGATCTCTCACCTATTTACAGGCCATGCCACTCCAGAAATCTATAAATAGACCCCTCATTTCTCTTGAAAAGGGACCCAAGCAAGAAGAAGAAGAAGATAAGGATAGGAGGGAAGAAACTCCTCCTTGGCCACCGCCAGAGTTCTGTCCGACGCCCAAGTGACGCTGGAATTCTTCCCCACGCCCAAGTAACGCTAGAATTCTACCCGACGCCGGAATTCTGCCCAAGCGACGCCGGATTTCTGCCTAAGTGATGCCGTAATTCTGCTTGACGTTCAAGTGACGCCGAAACTCCGCCCGATTTCCAAGTGCCACCGGAATTCTAAGTGACTCTGAATTCAACTCGAATACACAACTTGTGTGTAACTGGACTTCAATCCGGAAGTAAATCATTCTAATATGATCGTTCTAAATTCTAAGGACCAATCAGCCTCTTGTATCTCAAGCAAACATTAGTGGAACTTTTTCAACTAGGCGTACCCCGTGGTTTTTTTCGCTTTCTAGGGTTTTCCACGTAAAAATCCTGGTGTCTTTATTTATCTCCTGTTTGTGTGTTAGATATCCGTACAACGCTGAGACAAATTTTTTCTAACTCCATCGCCGCGTATATTCTAGTCCGCGATAATAATATACCCCAACAAGGTGTCCTCATACATGAAGATAAAGGTCATGGTAAGAAAAGTAGAATATATACAAATATATAAACTGCCTTAATCTCATCATCCTCAAATGGTGCAAAACTGCTTGATTTGACCTGTTCCTGCACAATGAAGAGAATCCCTTCTTACTCCATAAACATACATCAAATCTAAAACCTCACTATAGCTTCTCAATTTCTACTCTTTATCTTCTGCTTCATTATCTCCTCTCCGCCATATTCTTCTATAGGCACTTTTGTCTATGGAGTTTTCATGGCCACCTAAGTCATCGGCCACCATCTTTGAAGGGTTCCTATGGAGAGGGAAGAGAGAGAAGATAGTAAAGAGGGAGAAGAATCTAACTTTAAGTCTTCATAATTACTAGATGGAATACAAACTTATCAACTTAATTTTTGCATTACCTGCTTGTACATTTGGCTTTACATCTTTGTGATAGGATTCATGGCCTAATGACGAAAGAAGAACAATATTTATCAAATATCATAAATTCAATCAAAATACTTTGTAATTTATAGTTCACCATTAAAAAAAAATGCCTTTATATGAAACTTTTATCACCAATTTGCGCTTGGTGATTTTATTATAATTATAATATAAAATTTTAAAAATTAAAGCAATAAATCCTTTATACAAATTAGCTTATAACATTATCAATAAATAAATTGATTTTTAAGGTCATTGTGCAGGTTGTAAAGAGGAGTAATTATATCACCAGACATGATAAATTTAACGTTAGGAATTATACATGAAACTATAAATTATGTAAATTAAAAACAAATAGTTTTTTCATTGAAATTATTAGATGAAAAAATTCATAATTAAAGACTTATTGCAATTTTTATAATCTAGACTGCATACTAAAAATTAATAAATAATTTGCACACATGATAGCCAATCCCTAATCATTTAATCAACATCCAACATTATAGGTTTCCATTCCCTTGTTTTAATAGGCTTAGATAGTGGTGAATCTACTAACAATTAGACCCCAATATAATTATAAATTTTGTTCTTATATATAAAAAACAAAATAAACATTATGAAAAAGATATCTTAGGTGTGGAGTGCACTTCAAGTTTATCACCTTTTGTTTGTTAGTTCTAATAATCATGTATTTATGTTGGATAAATCTAAATCGACGAATATGGATACCAATTGTTCAAATTTCTTGCTTTATGACCACTACTATTTAAAGCACATATCTAAAGGATATCCATATTAATATTGGCTCAAGAGATGGGGTATGGCAAATTCAACATGGGGTATGGCAAATTCAACGACCCAAGTAAGATCTTGGTTCTACCTTCAAGAGGAAAATCTTTAAAGGGCATCGATGGGTGGGAGCTATGACCCATATCATATATTCGGCTCAAAGCAATTTCTAAAGGATTATACTGAAGTTAGAACTTATATAATAAAAAACTTGTACATGTATCAACAAGTACCCTTATATCAAAAAGTTTGGGTAAGCCTATGCACTAGGTTGGGGAAGAATTAACTAGAGAAAAAGTCTTGGATATTGGATTTGATAGTAAGCTTTTCGATTTAACATTTCCCTCAAATTGACTTTATATGACAGAGAATTTGATTGGCTTGGTATGTTATCTAACTATGGTAGAGATGGCCCGATTGGTATTCGTGCTTTCTTAGTGTGGTAAATGTGGCATAGATGTACTTTGAATGGTTTTCTTAGCACTTGAAGGTAATTGTTGGTTTAACACCATAAATTTGTTAGTTTAGCACCAAAAGGAAATTCTTGGCTTGGTAGTAAGAGAGGCTTTATGAGTGTTTAGCTGAATCACCAAGAGGTTCAGAGCTTATAATTCAAGAAAGCCCAGAAAAATCCATCTCACTATGAGGCGGCCCAAATATTGGGCCGTATGACCATATTCTTAGGCAAGGTGCCTCAAGGGTTTTATGGCTTACAACCTTATCTCAAGGGCAAGGCAGACCATGGGAACAACTTAAAAGCTGGTGTGATGACTTGGTCAATATGCTCAATATCTCTATCATTTAGATGGATTCATGAGCTTAGGATCAAAATTTAAAAAAAGGGTTTGAATAATTTTGAGGCTTACAATCTCAATACCATACACAATATAATCCGAGGAAATTCTTTGGCGCTAGTCTAACATCCTGATCTATGTGTTCAGTGCCTCCAACTTTTATCTTTGATTTGGACTTGTATTTTATCAATAGAGCTTATGATCTTGAACTTAAAAGTTGGCCAAAGATATTACAAATGGTAAGGACTTGCAAACTCTCCTTATAGATAAAGTGGCCTTGGAGGAAGATTGTAAGCCAATCTGACTGGTTATGTGCTCATTATTGAATATGAGCTTGATATTAGATGTAGCTTACAGCCTTGACTTCAAGATGGCGTCAGAGGTTTTGGGACTTAGAACATTACCCTTAAGCAAAGCTGTTGAGCGAAAAAATTATAGGCTAGTTTGATTGGTTTGCATGCTCAGTGTTCATAATAGGGCTTTTGGGTATTTGAATTATCGGGGCTGATGGCATTGTTTTCAAAGTTATCTAAGGATTTGTTAGCCCTTACGACATTGCTCTATGCAAGGTGATTAGGCGTAAATATGAAGCTAGGATAATTGGTTATATGCTTAATTCTTGTGCATGAATGCTTGATTTAAGGCAACATGAGAATTTCTTGGACTTACAACACCACCCTATATTTGAGGTGGCCTACACAAAAAATTGGATGATGGCCCAACATTACTAACTTCCAAGCTAGCCCAACGTTCTAACAGGCAAGCTAGCCTAACACCCTAGACAAGTAAGAGATTCTCCTGTTGTCTAGACCTAGGGTTTTTTTGATATTGGAATAGGTGATAAATACATTCAGACTTGCATAACAAAAAAATAATAATAATAACATGAACCTTCCATTGTTTGATGGGTTATGCAATAACCTGGTTTAGACTCCAACCAATACTATATCATAATTATAATACTTGATTTACCCAACAGCTAAACCACTCCATCACTCAATAAGACAGTCCAAATTGATATCCAAAAATCCTTTCAAGCTGAAGTTTGAGTAATGTTTATGAGAAGATGGCGGTATTTTGTGGAGGATTAGAAGACTCGCTTCTTCTGATAATATTAAATAGTTGGTGTTGTAACACGAGAAGAAGAATCCATGTAATATATAGTTGTCATTTTTTTAATATTATTAATTTTGCACATTTGTTGTAATTTGAAACTTGTATCATGATTGTAATTTTGGACTCTTAAATTAAGGTATTAATTGATCAGGTCATTGACTGATGATCATCTTAAAGTGAATCAAAGCTAAAATGGCAAGATATCAGCAAGGATTTTGTTCAAATTATAGCTTATGATTCATCTACCGAGGCATGGATGTCCAAGCCAAAGGAGTAAACTCTAATACAAAAAAAGGAGTCAACCAACAACCCCCACAACCTCCACAATCAAAAGCACAAAGTCACCCCACTTCCTCCATATGGTTGGCATCAGCAACCCCCTCATTCCATGCTTGGATTGGTTTGAAATTTTTAAATGTTGTAATTCTTATGAACTTGTAATTATTATAAGGATACTTTAAGTTAAATTTAAAAAATAAAATATAAAATAGAAGTGCTCTTCTTGATTCTTGCTTGGTGGCTTGAATCTTTGTCGAAGGCTTGGTGGAAAAAGGCCACATAAATCTTTTAGTGAGCGTTAAATATTTTGTATTTTAGATTATTTCTTCATAGTTTAATCTCGCTCACACCTCTCATTGATCCATAAGCATTCACTCGTCTCCCACCTCCATGCTCTCATCTAAATTAAGAAAGACCACCTTTCGAGCTTGCCTCCCCCTGTCAAACCCTAAAATCCTAGGCCTTCTATTTTGAGTTTTTCTCCATATCCACGTGCTTATTCCGAAAATCTGACCTTCCCCCCTCTATTAACCCTATATTTCCCCATATATTACACCCTAGCCAAAATAAATTCCTCCCAATCATTGAGCACACATTCACAACTCTATAATATACAACAAGTGAGAGCCAACCCACTCAATTAATTTCCACCACCTAGCTCAATCAATCCTAAGGTTAGAGCCAAACCCTTGAGAAAATAATGAGCATAAGAATCACAGCACCTATTCAACAACAATAAGTATTCTCCAACTGATTGCAACAAGGTGGTAAAATTACTCCCTTTTTTTTTTTACGTTTATCCTCTTAGATTTCAATTCTTTATTTTGGTAAAAATTACTTACCTTTGATGTGTTGGGTAGTAATATGCTACTTGAATAAGAATAAAAGCCATGATGAACCAACTCCAACATATATCCCTTAGGGTACAAGCACGTTAATGTAGCACGTCAAAGGAATCATACCAAGAAGAGATCCACACCATTTAGCATTGTTTGCAATCATATCCAACCAAGCCTTCCAACCTCCAACCACCAGCACTCCAATAAAATAAGCAATTATGTCCTATTTATAAGGCACAACCTCATCGATTCCTCTGTTAACCACCCCTAAACATCCCCACGTCGATTATAATCCATCTCTCATCTCTTACTAGTGTTTATGTTTAAAATATAAAAGAAATCTTTGTAATAGATATTTTTTATGAATGAAAAAAGAAAGAAGTCCTTTGTAATGATTTGGGATTGTAGTTGATTGCTCAGCAACTTTCAACACACTTTGCTCCTTTGGTAAAGTTTATATTTAGTTTTATTCTTAATGTTTGTTAATTGTAATTCCCTAAACTATCATTCCCTTGAACACCCCCTCCAGCACCTATAACCCCATGCAAAGGACTCCAAAGCTTATGCCAACTATCGGCCACTCCTCTCCAAAACCCTAATTTACACAAACCTCCCCATTCAAGTCTTTTAAACCTTCATCTTCCTCCAGAAAACCCTAGAACCCTTCTTCAACAACATACCCTACAAGAGACTTATCATTTAGGCCCTCAAGGCACTTCCTCTCCTAGCCACAGCCCAATCCTTAGTATAGCTATAGGGCTCCACCTCCCCCAGGAAGAACTAGGCCAGTTCTTTCCTTTGTATTCCAACTTACCTTACCCCAACATTTACATCATTGAATTACCTCCCGAACCACTCCTTATAAGGTCTTCATGAGCCTTCCTTCCATCCTAAGTATCCAAAAAGAATTTATACATAATCGACACCTCTCCACTACCACCAAATAGGCCTCTCCCTCAACTAACACATCATTCCCACGCCTAAACCAGCAATCCTAAATAATTTCACACATTAAACCCACCACCAAATGGTCCTTCATCTAGCATCCTTACGTTTTGGCATGACCCATTCCTACCTTGAATTTTGATTTAATATGTGCCCATATAGCACAGCCTTAGAGGAAAGCATCATATTAGATCATCACTTAATATGAATGAATTCAGGGCTGATGATTCCTGTTATCTTAGTAAGGAAGTTAAAGTCGAAGCACCCACATTTGATGTAATCCATGTCGAAGAAACCACATTTGATGTAATACATGACCACAATAGATTATTTATTGGCTTATCGAGATGGAAGAAATTTTTTATTAAAAAAGCTTTGATGATTTTCAAAAGATAGCCTTTGCTAAGATGAAGTTGATCGGACATTCTAGAATCAATTAAAATAATATTATAATAAAAGAAGAGAGAATAAGTAGAACTACCTTTACATTGATTGAGATAAAGAAAATGTAAAGGTCAAAGTATTATAAGACATTATTAAAAAGAGCTTCATAGAATACAACTGACTTAGGCAAGGGAACCTGCATGTGACTATTTGAATACCTATGACAACCTAATTACTAGAGTCAACTGAACATACAATGATTGGGAACTTGCCAATAAGCTTACTTATAGAGAAGCAAAAGAAACTTCCTTAAAGCTTTATAACTAGACGCCCTACTTTAGGAGCATCTATTCCCAAGTCTACAGATAAACCCAAATCAGTTATGACCCAAAATGTATTTAGAACCTTTTGGTAGGAAATTGGACTTGATTAGGTGATCATATGACTTAGTTTCCATAATATTTTAAGCACTAGAATATTGTACAAACGATTTATGGATTGTACATGCAATTGAGCAATCAAAAATATGATCTACATATCATGATAATTGGAAAATATTTGTTGTTATTAATCCTCTAGTTACAAAAACATCATCATAAATCTTTTTAAATAAACTCTAAAGCTTGGAATCATACATACAATCAATAGCGAATTTTATTGAACTTGAAGTGATTATACATACGACCAATAACCATAAATATAATCTTGTTGTACATACAATCATCTAATTAACCATTTTTAGGTTTTGACTAAACAAATTTTTTAGGCTTACATGTAGCAATTGGGAGGGTTGGAAACTATTGAGAAGCTTATTTATACTCCTCTATTTGATCTTTCAAAGGGTTAGAAGAATTCCTTAACAAAACTCTCTCATACTTCAAAAACCTTGTTTCCCAAGCTCCCAATCTATCAAGCGAAACCATTTAAAAAAAAGCAAGAGTAAGAGCATTCAAAGCAAAATCATTTGAAAAAAATATAATGGAGATGTCGTACTTTCTTCAATGGCCAAACTGTTTCCCAAACCCGTAAAAGAGAGTACATTGTTGTCATAATTTTTCCACTAGCTTAAGGAATGAAGAATTTGTTAGGCTTTAAATAGTAAATTCGTGTAGTGGAATCCTAAAATAGGAGAAAATTAGGCATGAATATAGGTTAGTTGCGGTTGAATCATCTCAAAATTATTTGTAAGTTGTATACTTGTTATTCATTTAGTTGTTCATTCAATCACTTGCAATTGCAATTTTAATTTTGCAGTTATTTGTATTGCTACAAATTTTTAAACACCAATTAACCCCTTTCTTCATATGTCATAACCCTCTTATGTCTCATATAGCCATCTTTATTACATTCCTATCTGTTCCATCTCATGAAGGAACTTGTTTTAAATGAGATGAACTATCTTTAAAGCCCTTTCGTTAGATAAAAATGCCAATAACTTTTATAGGAATTTTCTAAATTGTAGTTCCTTTGTATGTATCTAAGTGTTTTAAAAATATGAAAATTATATCCTTCCTTGCAATCATTTGAACATGCACTGCATTTTTTACATGTCAGCCATAATGCCACAATTATCTTTTGCATTGTATAAGGGCAATGATTTTATAATTATTGGAAATGTCGTCCTCAACAACTCAAGTAACATTGTAAATTATTTGTTAGGCCATTTACAAAAACATTTAAGATGCAATAACTTTATGATAAATGAAAGCTCAAAATACTCGACACCTTCAACATAGTTCTTCATTGGCTTCTCCTGACCATTGATATTGCTAAAAACTATCCGAATGAAAACAGAACTTTCCCACGTGCAACCAAATTTATGCAAACCCTAATAGACCCATGAATTATCATATTATATTTGCAACCTCAGCAGGAAGCAATCAGCTATTATTGTAGCTCTTTCAGGAGCATATTTTTGGTGATTATTACGTTATTAAAAACCATATCAAGAAACTCATTTAACTCTTCATGATATTCCTTGTCCTAAATTTCAACATCCAACTTTTGTTGATTATAAGCCTACTACAAATAACATGACATAAGTTGGAGGTAACAAATTAATAATTATGCAAACACATCTAATTAACAATCATAGATAAAAATAAATACCTAATATTCATTATCTTTGAAACTGTCTAATGCTTTGTAACCAAACAAGCTAAATGAAAAACAAATTATAAACCAATATCAAACTGCCAATCCTAACATAAGCTAAAACAAAAATATCTAAAACTATTTCACTAATAATTACTGAAAATGGTTATGAGATAAAGAGAATACTTTCATAATAATCAATAAAACAAAATTCAACTAGGGCTACCTTTTTTTCTTTTGAATGAAACGCATGAAAATGCATAGAACACCAAGATAAAAGCTTGTATAAAGTGCATGGAAGCAAACTGAGGGACCATAAAAATAAACGATTGAATAAGAGTTTGTGATATTTATATCAGGATAGCCATAATCATCAAAAACTAGCTTAGGCATAAGACAATGGGAGAAAACAAAATAAATACACAGAATGCTTAGTAAGATTCATGTGGTATTAAGTGAATTGGAAAAAATTGCGAGCACTTTAATAGGGATAGAGAATAATTTAGCAGCCTTAAGAATAGCTGTATAGAAATAGTTTGATAATGCTACAAAGTAAGAAATTCAACATAGAAGTGATGAACAGCTCAGCACAGGAGAGATGAAAAAATTCAGAAAAATAACATTCAATATAACAGGTCTCACGCAAATAGATTAAATAGGGAGTACCAACGAGAAAGCATTAAATACTAATCAAACAAGTTTCAAGAAAAATTAGCTAGTATCTGACTTTCAGGACAAACCAGACCAATCTTCAAGCATTTAGATTGTAGCATAATTCTATTTTAGGACAAAAAAATATATAACAAAGAGCATATAACAAAATCTAAAACAATATGTGATTGACACAAAAGATTTGCAGCTGAGCATTACAGCTAACTCAAAATAGGAAAAAATAAGTGATTGAATATCATGAAATACAAGCAGATGAGAGACGATACCAGATAGCCATTTAACATTTCTCTTACAATAGCACTTTAGGAATAGCATATGAGAGAATACCTGCAGCTTATCAAAATTTAGGTTTCTTTTTAAGATGAGGGATGAAATGGAGCAAGCAAGGATGGAGAACTGATAAAGGAATGGGAGAGAACATATTGGGACTTGCAACTCAAGGATAGGATATAAAATAACTAATAAATAAATTTGAATAACATTTTAAGCTTATATCATGTTCAAATTTGACTCGAACTCCATAAAAATTGTAAATGAGGATTCATTTTGTATTGGTACTGCAGGGGTGAACAAAATTCTCCCAGAAGAATCAAAGTTAAATATAGAATTATTTTTGCTTTAGGATATGCAATTAGTAGATGTATGAAGACATTTGATTTTAACTATCTCTAAATCAAACTAATTATTAATTTACCTTAAAAGCTTAATCCTTGTTCTTGTCGCTATTCTAAATATGAAAAAGTACATGAGTACACAGCAGACAGTATAAATTTGCCTAATAAACCTCAAGAATAGAACCAAATAAAAAGGGAATGCACAGTTTGTACAGCAAAGGAAAAGTCAATATGAACATGGGCGAATGATTCTAAATTAGCATTGAATTCTGTAAACAAATTCAGCAGAGAAAATACCAATGGAATTTACAAATAATCATCACTCAAACCCTCCTTCCAAAGAGGTGACCTTCTCAGTGGAGTAGAAGAACCAACACATACTTCCAATCTGCGCTGGAATTCATCATCGCTGGGCTTCAACAAGGCCGGTAGCTCAAAGAATACAGCATTTTCCTTGCAAAGCCGATACCTTGGCTTAATTTTCTTCTCTAAACTAAACGAGAAGTACTGAGGAAACTTTTTGATCTCCTTCAGCTCCCTCTCCATTATCCCGGTGAAGAATTCAAGCTTGGGCTCTAGATTCGCTTTTATACTATAACAGAAGATCTGGGGAAACCTCCTAGCCATGCAACGGGCATCTCTGGATGAAAACCCGACTTTCTGAAGAAACTCTAGCCGTGGGAGAAACTTCTCCTCAACGCTACAGGAGAGCAGGTGCGAGTGGCGCGCGGTCTCTGAAATCCCCAGCATTTGGAGGAAATAAAGAGTTGGCCGAAGCCTGCCAGCGACGTCAGATACAAGGAGGCGCGGGCGGCGTGATATGACGTAGCAGAGGTCGCTACTCTGAACGCCAGCCTCTCGAAGGAGGAAAGTGAGGACAGGGTTGAAAGCAGAAGGACCGCCAGCTGTGAGTATCTCCGGGCACATGCCACACATCCGGCGGAGGTCCATAGAGGAGAAGCCAAGAGAGACGAGGAAGTCGACAGCGGCGCGGAGTTCAGCGATAGAAGCAGAGACGATGGGTGGGTGATCTTCCACAAGGGCGAAGAGGTCGACTCCGACGGAATCGAGAAAGAGCATCTTTTCCCGGAAAGGGAAGGAGGTATCGATAGGGATGGAAGGGGATTTGCGAGGCAATTCAGGGAAAGAAACGGGAGCGCGCGGTGCGATGACGAGGTTCTTGGCGAGGAAGATCGGGTGCCGAGGGTGGGACTTTCGGGAAGAGGAAGTAGAGAACTTATGTAAGTGATAGGGCAAAAATTCGTGCTTTGATGGAGACGGCGACGGCGGCGGCTGGACGAAGTTAAGACAACGTATATGGATGGCTTCCTCCATATTTACATGGCTGCCGGTGAAAGCGGGCGGAAGGGAACCGGTGGAGAATAAGATTTTAGATTTGTTTTTCCTCTGTTTCTTCTTTCTTGGTGGAGATAAGGCGATGCTAGATCAGGGTGGAGGAAAGCGGAAAGCACACGACCACTACTTGCGAGATCATCTCCTAAACATTTCTATTGAGGTTATAGAATTTATATACATATTACTATATAATAGCTGTTTTATATATCCAATACCTAAATTATAAATATCCACCAAAACACAACTTTAATATCAAAAATACCACTCTGTATGCTCCCAACCCCCCTTCCAGCAAACTTATCTCAGTGTCTGCTCTTTCCGTGTGCTTTCTCTCTCGCGTCCGACCTCCATGTGCTTTCTTCTCGCATACGAGTTCCCGCGTGATCTCAACGACGTAAGTTCTTCTCGTTTTCTTGTTGTCGTTCGGTTTGTAGAGAAGGGCTTTTGGAGAAAATGGGCTTAGGTTTTGTGGGTGTCACTTGAGCGGAATGTAGCTCGGTGAAGGTTTTTTCTTTAAATCAAGCAGCTATAGTTATGTAATCAGCTTGTGAACAACACAGTAATGTTGAAACAAATATCGTATAACATTGGCGTCAATTAACTTCAAACTTGCTAATTTAGGAAAGATAAGGGAGTAATAGCAATTTGATTTCTTGTATTAGGCATTATTTTATTGTAAATCGAAACATTACATCAACCTGCTATTTTCGGAATCTTTAATATTTGTTTTATAGAAGGTTCTAACTCTTCCTCATCTTTGAATGATGGTTACTTAACTTCATTTGACATATTGGCTGTCTTATTTTATGTGCTTCTAGTATTATATTGCATTACGGAAAGAAAAATTCTACTAATATTTTTAGTACTTAAATAGATTTTGTGTGGAGTCAAATGCGTTCAACAAATTCATCTGTTACGAAAGCTAAGCGTCAACATTTTCAAGTTTATTGTCATTGTCACCTAAAATGTGTCTTGTATATTTGCTACCGAGGACCTAATAGTGGAAGACAATTTTATATGTGCATTCATAATCAAACAAATGAATATTGCGGTTACTTTAAAATGATAGATGAACTAGAAGAGTCATTTTATGCATCACATTATGAATTAAAGGAGGTCAAGGTAAGGATTTCCAAGAAGCTTGACTTGGTCGTCTTAATGATGAAAGTCCTTGTTGTAATTGTTCTCATCGACACCATCATCAAGTTTTACCTTGTGAAATAATTTGTTGTGTCAAAGTAGTTTGTGAATGTCGATGTAATGTTGTTGACATTGACATGTGTTGTATTTATCATTTGTTTGCTTATTGTTCAAGGCTTATTGTGTAAAAATGTGTTGTATCTTCATTGACATTTAATATATTACACCCTTTTTATTAAACTTGAGTTTTGGATTATCTCGTAATATTGTGTTGTATATTTGTTGAATTTGTGGAATGTAGAGCATATATGTTTGATTAAAAAATATACTTTTCATAATTCTCAGGCTCAATCTCCATCAAACATCTTGTAGCTATCTCCCCAATCTTCACATTACAATAACTCCTACAAGCACTCGACAAAGCTTCTTAATATATAAATATATATAACAAGAAAAAACTGACCTCAATGATAAATCTTCTCAAAAGAAGTCAATTGTTGCTACTAAGTTGATTTAAACTGCATTGCAAAATAAGTGATCAAAACCCAAGCATTATTGTTTCTACTATGTTGATTTAAACTTTATTGCAAAAGAAGCTTTTGTAATGGTAAATGCAAATCAAAAACATCTTGAACTAAATGAAGTTCACATTTGGTGCAACCTTTCTATTTTAGTTAAGTACAAAAAGAACTTCACATGCAAAAAAAATTGCACTGTCCCATATAAAAAGAGTTTCATATACAAAAAAAGAGCCTTTTCCCATAGAAAAAGAAGTTAAGTAATTAAATGAGCTTATAAACCATCCAGATATGAAAGTTCATATTCATGACCCTCATTGTCATATGTACTCCGCCTACTCAGCAAATTTGCTCATCTTGGTTGCACTAATTGTGTGAAAATGATATATTCGTCATTCATCTTTTTTAATGGGTTCTTGCATGTACACCGATGATGCCCTCAAAGTGCACACCTGCCACATGTATAAACTTTATTATACTTCTCCATGAAATTTAGCTATCTTCTTTTTCTTGGCCGACCCCCTTGGTCTGGATGTATTAAGCACTCCAACTTGCACAATATCGTCTGCTACTCATCACTGATCCTTCCCAAGTAGCATGGAAATTACACCATCATATGCAAGTTTATACCTTAAGCAATTATCATCCTCAAGTTAATATATTTAATATGCAAACACTAGTTGATATATCATGCTAGTATATGTTACCTAGCAACATAATAGGAGTCATCAACGTATGTATGCCACAATGGGTGCTCCTTCATGCCAATAAAAGCTACGACATGAATGGAATGAAGTCAAATTACCTGCCACATCAAGGCATATGTACACTCCATCCACTCTCCGTATTTGAAATGACTAACTATTTTCACATAATGATGCCCGAATTGACAACCTTGATAAGAACATGCAGTGATAACACATTTCTTATCACTTGCTTTAATCCCCAAAGTTACTTTTAATGGCAAACGATTGGAGAGCGTGCTTGAAACTTATTGCATCATTAAAAAATGTACCAACATTTATATCTTTAATGCCAAACACTTAGACCACTTGCAATACGTTCATTATAGGTAATGGCACATTCAACCATATGTTCAGTACTCACAACATCCATAAGATATGAACTTGATTTTTCTTCATCAATTTCTTGAAGTGTAATAACTATCTCAGCACACAAATTTTTATTTGATAGTTTAACCAACTCACTCATGTCAACGTTAGAAGTGATAACTTTGTATTCATTGGTTGATGTTCCTTATATGTGACAATAAATATTGTATTGATACCCTTTCAACCATGGATATATTCTAGCAAGCTCTACTCTAAGCATAAAAATATTAATATATTTTTTTCTCAAGTTTGGCATTCATTTGTTTGCACATCATTATATCTCTTTCTAGATTAATTCTTAGTGTCAGCTCAAAATCCTCTAAATTTAAATACAACAAAAATTTGCTTTTCTTCTTTCCGCATAAATTATTTCCTGCTTTGTCATCGTAATCCTGCATTAACAAAGTATGCATTGGATATAAATTGTCATTTTTACCTTCAGCTTCAAACTAAAATAAGAAGACAGGTCCAACACCAAATTGTTAGTAGAATAGTAGACATAAATATTGAAAAACTTGGAAACAAAGTTCAATGAGGCCACAAAAGCCAAATTTAAGGACTTAAAACCATTTTTTAGATAAAGGCTGACATGATTCAATTGAAATACTTGACCCCAACTCCTGCAAACTCCTCCAATATCCTCTAAAAATTAGTTCCTAATGCTTGGTCATTCCCATGAAGCATTGATTTCCACATTAATTTCAATTCAATTGAAATACTTAACCCCAACTATATTAGTGTCTTTTGGCATATCTTTATACTTTTGTCGAGCCAAGAGTACCTGATAATTTTCACATTAATTTCAATTTAATGTATGGAAAGAAATGAAGATAATCTTTTCTTTTTATGTTCACCTTGAAGCTACTTCAGTGTTGCCACAGTTATGATTGATGCAAAACACAAAGGTAAAAGTTGTGATGTGATTAATGCTTATTCTGTTGTGATGTCCAATTCCTCATGAAGCCTTTTTTGTTTCTTTTTACATAGATTGTTGAGCCCTTTTCAACTCGTAACATTAGGTTCTTGAGCTGTGCCCACTGAGTTCTGCAGGTTTGAATAATTCCTTACAATGTGTTACCATGATACTGGAACAATTTTTTATCATTACAAGATTAGTTTTTCAAATAGTTTCTATAGTTGGTGCTTAGATACTAGGAACTTAGTAACCAGGAACTTTAGCCAAGAGTTGTTTCTCATCTACATGCGAACATAGGTGATTTATGCCCGTTAGCCGAGTACCATTGCATGATCTCGCAACAATGGAATGAAAAAAAAAAAGACAAATTACATCGATGTAAACTGAACGATGACAAGAAAGTGATAAAACTTATGTCACAAAGAGCATGCGGGAAGTCAGACGTGTGAGAGATAGCATGCAGGAAGAGTAGGCGCAAAGAAAAGTTCGTGAGGAGGGGCATTTTAGAGGGAAGGGGATAATGCCACGAGGTTGATATTTTTTATGTTAAAATTGTGTTTGGGTGGTATGAAGGAAATATTTATATTTTAGGTGTTAGATATGTAAAATAGCTATTATACAATGGTAAATATGTGAATCCCCCTATTTCTTGATATAAATTTTTTATCTTTAGACGATATTAAAAATATTATTATTATTATTATTTGTATATTTTTAAGTTATTAAAGACACAACATACGAAAATTTTGAACTCAATAACTCTTAGTTGATAGTCACATCTCCCCACCAACAAATCAAGATGATCTACATATATTATTAATATTAATTCTCTAATTCTCAACTTTTTCAAAGTTTTTCAAAATTTCTCTTAATAAAATAGTCAATTTCTAAGTGTTCATCCTTAGATTTTAAACTCTCTTATTTCCTTTTTTATGCATCTTCTTGAGTTATTTGTCTAATGATCACATGCCATCTTTCAGATTGGATTTACTTTCACAAATCAACTTGTAGAAGATCCTCCTAAATATACAAGTTTGCATTGGAGGCCACTTATTTTCTTTTCAACTATGTAAAGCAGCTTGGTGATGTAATAAGTCATAGTGATTCTCTTCTTCAAAACCTAGGGTTCATTTGAGACAACTTTTTTGTTGCTTTCAAAAGTAGCATTTTAGTACAAAAATTTTTTTAATTAGAAATTTTTGTATTAAAAAATCAGTTTTAGAAAACAGTAAGAAAGTTGTCCCAAATGAAACCTTAATCTTTCTTCAGATGATCCTCTCTGGTAGACAGAAGTCATCTAAAAGTGTTTGGATTTATTCAGCTCATCATCTAGCATTGAAGGCTAAAAACCTTAGATTTTATGCATTCACCATGGAGTATATTTTTGTTTAGGAGAGTAAAGCCAATTAATATGGGTTATCCTTGAGCTTCTTTAAAACCTTAAATAAAATATACCTGGTCGACTTAATTTTCTAACATTTTTTTTTGTCAACCTTTATTTACTAATGTGGAGCCCCTTAAGATCAACTTCATTAAAATTTCTCTCTATCTTGTTTCGATCATGCTAACACTTATAACACTACTATGATTTGGCTAGATGTGACTCTAACTTAGATTGAACATTTTTAATTCCCTCTAAGATCCGTAGCCTCTCTCATGACATTTTTCTCAGTTCTCATATATAGTTATTGATTCCACCAAGAACTCTTTGTCAAAAGAAGTTTTAGGAAAGTATCATAGACATGTCGCAAACTATGCTAAGTATATGTATTTATGTGTTTTCATGTTGAATGCATACTAGGAATAAAAACTTTTTTGATCTTATGTCCTTAGGTGTCATAAGTTGAATCCTCTCATTAGGTGCTTTATAATTCTATTTATTACTTCAATCTTTCATTTAATTTATGGATAGAAGGCTATGCACCTCTTTAGACCCATAAAATAAAAATATAGCTATGACCATTTTGGATTGACAACATTATTTCTAGCAAATCAATAAAGATACTCTCATAGTTGAGGGGGCATAAGCAAAGGAGTGTACGATCATTGCCTTCTAATCAAAGGCTTTGAGGTGCAACATAGTACACTCCTCTACAAAAAAAAATTGCTCACATAAAGATGCATTATCAACCATTAAGCACATCTTTAGAAGTTTTGAAGTATCTTTGTCACTTCAAAATATCCCTACCACCCAATTAGCCCATGGGCATTATGATGACCATGGTTAGGTCAAATTTATAAAAATGCCCCTAAATGACCAAAATTAAGTCCTATGAGATCAGTTCACTAATGCATTAAGCCAACCTTTCCAAACTCTATGTAAAATTTATGGAAACAGTGTATCGTTCTACCTATTTTAACTTGATCTGTGAGAGGTAATCTGTTAAATTTCTACATCAAACCCTCTTACATGTGTGTGAAAATATTTTGTGTTCATGTATGGGGGTCTGTATGCATATTTTTTAAATATGAAAATTTTACCTTAGGTTGTTGTGGCTTCATGGTTTTGAGCTTATGTTTTTAGTCAATTTAATTTGGGTGTTGCGACATGCAAGATAAGGCTCTGTAGCACCAGACCCTATTTTTATGTAAAAATATCCATTTCTAGTAAATGAAATTTATTTCTTCCCTTAGTAGAAATTGGTTAGAAAGAGAGGAGGATTTTTGTGAGAGAAAGCTAGGGATTGGGTGACTCCAATCCATTTTCTTCTTTTGTCCCAGTTCTAAAAGTTGCTCGGATCAATGTATGTTATATTTTGCCTATCTGAGTTTTCAAAAGTATAAAAATTTTGGGAATTTTTTTTATTAAACTTATATTTTCATTGTGCAAAAATATGAGTAACTTTATATCTACAAAATTTTTATTGTGTAACTTTCTATATGTTAAAGAGATAATAATTCTGGACGTAGGCATTTTTGAGAAAATTTTTACCAGGTATTTTGAAAGATTGATATTTTATTTAACTAGAAAATAATTTTGAGTCTTAAAAAAATATTGCAGTATGATTAAAGTTCAAAATAATGCTGAGCATAATCCCAAGTAATCTAGTAAAATTTTGAAACTGTGAAATTATGCTTAGTAGTTGAATCATGGTTTGTTGGGAGATAATTCTGCAATTGTAATGAATTACATATGTATCTGCTTGAAATGTGTCATTATGAGGAGATCTGAAGTGTAGTGAAAGTTTTGTTATGGTGCTAAATTCATATGGAGCCATAAGTGCCTAAATTTTTTATTATCTAATATGTACTAAGCATTATGAGCCATGAATGTATGTTTTCTGATATGCAAGCATAAGGAGTCATAAGATATTGTTTTTGGTGGGAGGCATGAGGGCCTGAGGAAATTTTTTTTATTATTATTATTCTGATAAATGAAGTGCTTATTTATTTATTTTTAATGCTTAGTTTATTTTATTTTAGTTCTCTATGATTCATATTATTCTTAATAAGATAAATTTCTTATGAAGTGATTTTTTATTAAAATAAATACATGATAAATTAAATATTTGGAACTTTAGATCTATGAATATGACCTATTGAGGTTGTATTGGCTCACACGTATTATGTTTTTTATTTTAGGCCAGAGGATGCTGAAATAGCCTATTGCGTAGCTGAGTTTCTAGGATATGATCTATTGAGTCTGTAGAGTTTTTTTTTTTATATATATATTGTTATAACTAGTTATTCAAATCATTATATTTTGGGTTTATAGTCATGTAATGATAAATGAAAGAGCAACAAGTTTTTTTGGATGAGTTTCTTTTCTATTTATTGAAGTTACGTAGAAGCTCTCTAGTATGTGTAAATTTAAAAGAACTATGAAAATCCTCAAAAACATATATCTTGGACTGGCCTATAATAAGTAAATACGGTATGACCTTGTTATATATAGGTCATATCTAGTTGGGTGTTGACACTCTAGCCTTAGAGTCCAAAGATCCTAAAAGAGTTTCCCTAAGCAACTTAGCCCATTTGGCAAACCCAAATGAACTAATTAGGTCAACTTAAAGTGCACCCTAAGAGCCAAAATGTATTATTAACTTTTGATCATTATCCTAGAGGATATAAAGTTAATACCCTTGTTGAAAAGCTCTTCTATAATAGTGTATCCATCTTGGATTGCATAAGTTCCATATATGTTGCATGAAGTAGATTCATAAGTATATGGATCAGGGATATTAGAGCTCCACATTAAGATATAATAATGGTTGTATCATCTCCTTCTTTATGTTTTTTGTTAATAAAACTATTTCATTTGAAGCTTCTTCATGATATATGAGTCAACATAAAAGAGAGTTGGGGCTAGGGTTGAATGAGTAAGGATTAGCACTACCTTTCCCAAGTTTAGCCATGTGAAAGGTTGTGCTCCTAACAACAAAGAGCTATTATATCTATTTTATAAGTAGAATAAAGAGTTCTATATGCACAAATAAGATCCCATTTTAGACTACAAATAAGAGCTTCTTTAGGGTAGAATTAACAAATAAGAAGCTTCCTCAAAATGGCTTAAGGCTCTCTAAGATTTTTTTTCTTAGTAAGAGGACAAATATGCACCTCTATAAGACTAAAGAGTTGAAAGCCTCAAGCTAGGCCCTTATTATTTTGTTCCATTCCTTTAAGGCCACATAAATCCATGAACCAGGGCTTTAGATTAGGAGTTCAATGTATATAATCAGAGCTCCTCACCCTCTCTCATATCTCTCAATTCAATCTAGGATAATATATATTTTTGTGTGAGAGTATTTTAGTACTATAGCTAGATACGAAAGACTAAAAGCATATATCTTCATACATGATGGGACTATAAAAAATGTATTTGGCCTTATATGAAAAATAATAATTGTGTTTAATAAAGTCCGAAATTAGATTTGAGCAAAATATTAGGCTTTGATTGAAGTGTATCCTATGAGTGAAATGGTTTATTCTAGGGTGCATGGCATTCATGTAACCATCCTATTTAGAAAGGTTTAAATAAAGCTAATATTTTCTAACCTAAGATTTGACTAAAGAATATTGGTTGTGTCCTAGAAGTGTAAGGTGACGCAAAGGGATCCCAAACTCCTCAAAGTGGCTTAGGTCTAGCTAGGTTGGCTTAATATTAGCTCAATGCTAAGAGATTGGATTAGATTGAGAACTATGGTTGATTAAATTATCAGTATTAACTAGTCATGACTCATTGGGTTAGGTTGATCAGATAGGTCATGTATTAAATATAAGATAGGAAAATGGTGATGATGATAGGATTCCTATTTGGTCAGATTAGTTAATAAAAATATTTTTGAATATTTAGTTTATTCTTTAAAGAAGTGATCTATAGTTTTTGTTATAAATATAAGGGTTTGGATGGGTATAGTGAAAGGAATGTCGAGACAAGTCTTATATGGGCTAGTTTGTGTTAATTTATAAGATCACTTTAGGGAGTGAGTTTTGAGTGAGATAATATAATGCCCTATGACATAAATTTGAAAATTTGTTTATTTTATCTCTTAATTAATTTACAAAGACTTTTAATAACTCATTAATATAAACAAGTCTAGTGGAAACAACTATAAATCATATAAATCAAAATATTTTTATATTCATTCAGTAAAATTCAATTTATAATATTTATGAGATTAATCATTACATCGGCCTATTTTTTTTAACTCTTGATTATAAAAGAATAAAATAAATCAGGAATCATAATCTACATTACTCCATTGAATCCTACTACCTTCATGTAAACATATGAAAATCATGGAGTGAGATAATAGATCTGTAGATTACTAAAACCTACAATTGTAATTAATGCAAGGTAATAAAAAATAATATGGATATAATCATTCAATCTATATTATTATAAGTATATAACTACAAGATCATATAGCCGTCAATATGTATAGTATCATTTTTATATGAGCAATAGAAATCATTAAAGGTAATATAATTTAATATTAGTGAACAATAGCCATATAAAGGAGGATTCTATCATTCCTATACTTATATCAAGTACAAAACATAAATTTATGGATGTTAAAAATTTATACTTCACTTCATTCCATATGTCATCTCATATATATCAATATAACCATGATATCAAGCAATTGTTATATATTTGTTCTATGCATAGCTTACAATATTAAACCGCACGTGTGTGCGCTCGTGTGTATATGTATATTATATTATGTATCAATGTAATGCAATGTATCATACATATTAAGCAATTCATATGTATTGTGTGCCCTTGAATTAATCTTATTGTATATATGTTCCATTCATATCTAGTGTTATATGCATATTATATTATAGTATGTCACTTATGTAATTTATCATATTATATACATATGCAAGTAAGATAGGTCATTTGACTACTTGTGGTATTTTTCCCACTGTTATAAAAATCGGACCAAAGATAGAATTGGAAAATATGCAGATTTAAATTTCATGGCTCGACCAAGGTTAAACTGGATGGCACAATAAATGTAAAAAATATTTAAACAATATCTAAATGGTAAGGTAATAATGTAATAATTATGAAATAATATAATTTTGAGATTGAAAAATAAATAAAATTCATACATAAATAATATATTCTATAATTTAAATTATAAATTCATAATACATTAATTAAAACTAAAAAATATAAAAAAATTAGTTATTATATTATATAATTAAATAGCTAAATATTAACTATTATTAACGAAAAGTAAATATTATTTACAATATAAAAATTAATTAAAAGCTATGTTTAAAAATATATAATTTAGATTGTTAACTTAAGTAATTTACTTTAATTTTTTTGTCCCACATCATCTGCATACTTTAATTTAGTATTGTTTATATAGATTTGTTTAATTCAACAAATTGAAGGTATATATACATGTGAATAAGCTTACTTGGAGCTTATTAAATTACATTAAATTTTTTATAAAATTGATAGTAGTTAAATCAGCTAGTTCTTAAAAACTGGGACTGGCCCAATCGAAGAGAGACAAGCTATATAATCAATACTAAATCAACTTCAAGAATCATGAAGGATTCTGCATTTAGCTCAATTATTCTCATCTTTGTAGAGTGCTACAGAATAAGTGAGATGTTAATTTCTAGCTTTTTTTTTTTTTCAGCATTCTTAAATGATCTATTAGATCGAGCTATACTGTTGAAAATTTTCATAGGTTAGCGATTTCATTTTTATCTGTTTTCTTCACATTGTTCATTACATTGGAATCTAACTTATCAAATTTAAAGTCATCGCGATCCGTAAAGGTTCATCTGTGTTTTGTCTAAGATCATCTCCAATCGAACTGTATACCACCGTATGTCGTTCGTCATTCGTTACATTCGAACTCCAAATCTCATGCCAAAATTCAGTAGGTGAACAATAGAACCCAAATAATTGGGTCAGACTGTTCACCTATGTCAAAAAATTGGGTTGCCGAATTTGCTGAAGACGAGCACAAAAAAGGAGAGAGATTGTGAAATTTTTAAAAAACACTGTCTGAAATAAGTATGGTCAAATAAAGAAAGAAAATTTGATGAAGATGCCTTTAAATAAAATTTGGTGGAAATGACTCTTAAAGGCATTGGATATAACTCATGTCTGTCTAATCAATTAAATTTTATATTATCTTCTTAAAATTAGTTCAAAAATGTTTAGGTACATTATGAAAACTGTATTGGAGAAGAAACGGAATTTCGTAATAGCAGCCAATGCTTCCACATTCAAATCTGAAAGAACAAGGATAATGCAGAAAAATAGAGGAACAGAGTGTTAAATCTCGACGAGTCGATTCGACTCGACTCAGGCCCAAATTTATCAAAATAATAATAATAATAATTTGATTTTAATCAAATATGTTCAATTGAGTGTTATCGAGTCAATTTAACTTGAATCAAATAGAATTTATAGCTCGATTGCTTCAATCAACCCGATTTAACACATCTCAACCTAATCTAAATCAAATCAGCATTGATTAGAATTTAATCAACTTAGTATAATTAGTTTAAAATACATACCAAATTTTGATGATTTGTTCAGCCATTTATTCCAATTCAATCCTCAAATATTCCTTTTGCTTCAAATAAATTTCATCCCTCCAAACCCCTCAAAATCAAGTAATAATCTCAGCCATTGGATTGAAATTAAATCAAGGGCAAGATGAGTACATGACTTCCATAAGAGCCATTAGGTTAGATAGAGAGTATGCACTATTTCGGAGGCCGTTTTCCCACTCGATCAAGATCGAACTAGTGCCCTTTCTTTCTCTTGCATGCAAGAACCTCGCACAAAGGAGAAATCATTAAGTGCGGAGTGCAAATATAGAGCTACGTTCGAACTCTAATGAAATTATGAAAATATGGACTTATACACACTGTGTACAAGTTGTATACACTATATAGACACCGTATATATGTTTGTGCACACTCTGTAAAAGCTTGTACACATTGTATACAAGCTAGTGCTCTGTGTACTCAGTGTGTACAAGTCCACGTGTCACGATTTTATTGGAGTCCGGACATAGCTCTGCGTTAGCACTCCGCACAGAAGAATTTCTCTGTATGAAACCCCTCTCCCATTCGATCAGCCCCAAATGAACACAAGAAGCCAGACAACACCCTCTCCCTCTTTCGTTTCTCTTGCACGATCGGCTCCTCTTTCGGCCCTCACGCACAATCGACCCTCTCTCTCACACACGAAGCCTCCTTCACGCAAGGGACCTTGTAGCACTATTTCTACTCCTCGGAAGAACAACTTCTTAATATCAACTATAGTAAGGATTTCATTTCCCCTTTCAAATGATTTAACCAAGTATTTCTTTGATTTTCAAAGTTTAGTGGCTGCCCTTTATTTCTCTTTACATGGTTACATTTTTCCATTCTTCTTCCTCGAGTAGCTACACTTCTTTCCCTTTATTTCTGATAATCTTGATGGCAAAAGAAGTGATGAAGGCTTCTATTATGGATTAGAAGAGAATTGGATTTATGGTTTCTTGCTAAAATGCTAAAATCATGAGCCATTGTATCAAGTTTTTTTTCCCACCAAGATGAAATAGTTTTGGGATCCTTTCTAAAAAAAAGGAAGAGAGTGCTTAGATCATGTTTCTTTTTTTTTAGTTTTATGGCATCAGGTATACTTGCTGAAATTATATATTTCTACCTAGAAATTATATATTTCTACTCTTAGGTTTTAGGGGCTTGGAATTTATTCATTAAAAAAATTTGATGGGTTCAAAGAATAATGGAGATTAAAAGTCTTGTCATGGAAATATTCTTACCTGGATACATAAAAAGTCTATTACAATGTTTACAATAATTCCAATGCATTTGTTAAGGAAATCTAATAAACTCTATTCACTCACATCATGGGGTTTATTATCCAATGGATTTGAAGTTTTAGCATGTCTCGCTAAGTAAAATTTCTAATCAATTTCATTTAGTAATGAAAGATGGGTATGCGTTTCATCATTTTAGGTTGATAGACTCATGGATTCTTAACATAAATGACACTCTTCATGACTTGATTTATTGAGTAAAATACAATTCTTGCCCTTCACTTATCTACTTGGGTATGTATTTTTTTGCCAAACTAGTTGTGAAGCTTAGTGTTGACATTAACTCATAGCAAGTGACATTACATGCATGTGCGTTAATGAATCTTGATTAGATTACGGAGTCTATACGTTTATTCATGCTCCACAACAACAACAGTAACAATAACATCAAGCCTTTATCCCACTATGTGAGGTCGGCTACATGAATCTTTTTCTTCCATTGTGTCCTATTAAAAGTCAAATTCTTGTTTAAATCTAATAAAGAAAGGTCATTCCTAATATTTTATAACCAAATCTGTTTAGGTCTGCCTCTACCTTTCTTAACATAAATCAAATCTAATACCTCTACTCTCCTAACCGGGTCATGGGAAGGCCGCCGTTTTATGTGACCAAACCATCTAAGGAGACACTCTCTAATCGTATCTTCTACTGGAGCTACTCCAACCTTTTCACGTATATGCTTATTTTGTATCCTATCTCTAAGGGTAAAGCCACTCTTCCACCTGAGCATCCTCATCTCTGCCACACTTAACTTAGTATTATGCTTCTCTTTTAATGGCCAACATTCGGCACCATAAAGCCACTACAGGAAAACCTGTTATTACCGGCGGACGGAATCCGCCGGAACAAATGTAAATTCCATAATTCAAGTTTACCTTCAAATCCCTCTCTAGTCTTATCAACAAGAACAATATCATCAACAAAAAACATGCACCAAGGTACATCCTCTAGCAAATGTCTAGTGCTAACAATCATGACTAAAGCAAAAAGATATGGACTAATGTTGATTTCCATAATTCAAGTTTACCTTCAAATCCCTCTCTAGTCTTATCAACAAGAACAATATCATCAACAAAAAGCATGCACCAAACTATCCTCTAGCAAATGTCTAGTGATAACAATCATGACTATAGCAAAAAGATATGAACTTAAGGCTAATCCTATATGTAATCCAACCGAAATAGCAAAAAAAATTGAAAACAAAAACCAAACCTTCGGTTCTCCTCGGCGGCGCGCGACTAGGCAGGAAATGCGTGCGATTAGGAAGGAGGCTCGGCGAAGTCCGGTGACCGTCGGCGATGTCTAACCACGGCGAGCGACGAACGGCGACGGAGGGCGACGGGCGAAGCAGTCGAAGTGAGAGAATGTAAGGAAACAAATGACGGCCAGAGGGGTTCGGGATCGCGAAATAGGGCTTTTACCGGCGGCCGTTCCGCCGGTAATGGCATTAGTGACGTCGGTATAATTTCCGACGTCTAATCCGTCGGGTATTTTTCGTTGAGTTTAAATACGCCGGCGCAATTTCCGCCGGTAACATACGCCGTAAAGTTTCCGCCGTAACGTGCGACGGAAATGGTTCAGACATCCCAATAGCGTCGAACGTTCCGGCCGAAAATGCGTCGGTAACTTTACGGCGTATTTTGCGCCGGAAAGTTTGACGCAAACTTTACGTTGGACAAATCCGCCGGAAACTGCGCCGCTTACTACCGTCCATAATTTTCCGCCGGAAAATCCTACGGTATTTGCGTGTTTTCCCGTAGTGAGCATTGCAGGCCTCACCACCATCTTATACAATTTTCTCTTAAGTTTAAGGGGTACTTTTCTATCACACAACAAGCCTGATGCATTCCTCCACTTCAACCATCCAACTTGAATTATGCTGATAATATTCCCATTTATTTCATCAACACTATGAACAATAGATCCAAGATATCTAAAATGTGTACTCTTATTAATGACTTGATCGCCCAAAGTCACAATCCCCTCACTAGGTCTACTACTAAAATTACACCCCATATATTTTATTTTAAATCTACTCAAGAGAAAACCTTTAAACTCTAAGGTTGACCTCCATAATTCAAGTTTACCTTCAACTCCCTCTCTGGTCTTATCAATAAGAAGAATATCATCAGCAAAAAGCATACACCAAGGTACATCCTCTTGCAAATGTCTAGTGAGAAAATCCATGACTAAAGCAAAAAAGATATGGGCTTAAGTTGATCCTTGATGTAACCCAACTGTAATAGAGAAATACTTGGTCAAACCACCTTGTGCATGAACACAAGTAATAGCTCCTGCATACATATCTTTAATGATTTGAATATAAGCGTTATTAACTCCTTTATTATCAAGAACTCTCCATAGCACTTCTCTTGGAAATTTATCATATGTTTTTTTCTAAATCAATAAATATCATATGTAGATCCTCCTTATTTTATCTATATTTATCCATCAAACCTCTTAATAAATATATGGCTTCTATAGTCGACCTACCTGGCATGAATCTAAATTGATTTTGAGATACATTAGTATCACGCCGCAACCTATGCTCCATAACTCGCTCCCATAATTTTAAAGTATGACACATTAAGTTAATTCCTCTATAATTCGCACAATATTGTGCATCACATTTATTCTTAAAAATAGGAATTAACATACTCATTCTCCACTCACCTTTATTCATGCTCCAATATTCAATAAATTATAATTACACCGAAGAGTTTGTATTCATACCCATTCTTTGATAAAATGTGCCCAGTTGATGCACTGCAGGAAGTCAGTAGTTTGTGACAGATTTATGGGGGACTTTACGGTGGAATATTGTTTGTAAAAAATGTTGATGAATTTGCGATGAATGTTTTTGTCAAAAACTTTTGATGAACTTTGTGACGGATTCAAGGTAGAATTTTTGCCCCATATTTACAGTGTAAATTTTTACCGTAAATCACCATAAATTAACCTATATAAAGGAATGGTTATGATTTGTTTCTTTTTCACATTTGGTTCTTCAACTTCACTCCTCTACCTTTTCTTCTTTTCTCTTTTCTCTTTTCTCTTTGACTTCACCTCCTTCGTGACTATTCATTGATATTAAACTTCTGAGAGGTTGTTTTAAATGAGTTGTTCCATAACTTCTTCACCTCCTTCGACGATGATGTTCCTTCCTGTCGTATCCGTTGTCACACCTCCTAGCTGTTCTTCTGTTGGATCAAAAGGAATAAAGATGATGATAGTTTGGCTGTTGTGAATGTATTGATCTTTCTTCCTTTTGCACATTTCTTCATCCAAATCTCATAAATCCTTCGAACTCCCGAATTTAGTAAATCAATGATTTACATCAAAAAAAGGGAAACATAGGATTTAACTTGGTGGGAGAAAAAGCTAGTGAGATACATGAATTGTATGCTTCTTTAACAAATGTGAATTGTGTGCTTCTTTATTCTCTACACCATAATATATACATAAAAACCAATCAACGTGACTTCATATTCTAAGGAATTTAGGTCAAGAATGAAACATATATAACACAATTTGTGTGATGGTGGATAAAATAATACAATAGTTTTGATAATAGTTATATAGTTATGATCAAACTAGTGATTATCCAAAATTGTTCAAACCCTATTTGAACATATAGAGCACAATTTTATCATGAACATATTATTGAGATATTTAAAACTATTTTCCTTAATTAACATAAATAGATCAGATTATAATATTAATGGTAGAAAGTGGTGTAGAATCAAATAAAGTGGTGTAGCATCACATATTTTTTTCTTAACTCCCAAGTCCTATGACAATTTAGAGGATTAAACTTGTAGTGAGGCTTAACTTATTGTGGTATATCATTATTGTATATCTTGATTAGATAAGATGTCACGTTAAAAAATTTTAGGATGAAAATTAAAAATTTGCTTCTATAACCTTGTTTGTGATCATAAGTTTCATATACAATCTTAGAATTTTATTCTAAGCATGATGTGATCAATAAAAAAATTATATATGAATAATAATGAATTGATACAAATCTCATTATTTGATAGCAAGAATTTATATCCAATTGTATTATGGATATTAAAAAATATAGATATTTGATATATAAGCGAATGTTACCCAGATGCAAGATATTAACCGATGAATTATTGAATGGAGGGAATCTTTTTATATAGGAAGGCTGTCAATTACCTTCCTTTATATTAAGGGAAGGTTTCAATGTCCATGTTCCAGTCACAAAAATTAAGCCTACCTCACTTTATATGAGATTATTATTGATCTATATCACAGATGATTCATGCCAGAACATTTGTATTGGACTTCATAAGGTGAGTTTGAACCTCATTTTGACTCTCAATGTGACCCATCTATAAGTTCTAACATAGTTGATAAAGAATAATTTATGATGTTTGAGGACTTGGATTATGATGCAATTGGGCCATAATTTCAATAATACACAAAAGAGATCCTAAATAAGAAGGCATAAAACTTATATAATTTGTTGTCTAATGCGCAACAACTAATTTAAAATGTGTGCACTACTCACTCAAAGTTATATGTTGGTGTGAAGATGTTGAACATAAAGACAAAATATAATGTAACAAAAGAATGCTTTAATTAATTCATTAGCTTATTTAAGAAAACCAACCCAAAAGATAATATAATTCTAACATATTTATACTAGATTAAAAAATTAGTTTGCAAGCTTAATTTAACAACAATAAAAATGCATTGTTGTATTAACAGATGTATGTTGTACTACAAGAATAATTTGCCATAGATTGCATGTCATCATTGTAACGCGCCAATGTTTAAACCAAATTAAAAAAAAAAAAAGAAGTGTCAGTTAGTCGTTTATTTTAGCTATCCACCATTCCTAGATTATAATGTTTATATGCATCTATGAGCTCTACGACATATATGAGATGGCATAACAAACACATCTAGCAAGTAAGTGTTTTTACGCATCTGTTAGAAGCAGAGGACTGTAAATACTTAGATCATACACATCATACCTTCATCGCAGAATGAAGAAATGTAAGATTAAGTTTATGCGCATATGATTTCACTATATTTGACCAACCTACCTCACCCTACTCATGTTGGCTTGTGATACTCATCCCCTATAATATTTTCTCTATTGATGTGCATAACTACACCCTACATATTTTTTATGCTTATCATTATAGGCCCACATACTCCAAAAATAAAGATATTTGTATTCTTGTAACCTTTTAATCAATGTCTTAAAATTATTATGGAATGAAGGGTTTATTATATATGATATCTCCAATAAACAAAATTTTATATTGAAGGAAGTGTTGTTTTAGACAATTGAAGACTTCTTAGCATACAATATACTTTCTGGTTGGAGACCTACAGGGAAGCTAGCTTGCCCATATTGCATGAAAAATACTAAATTTATTAGTTTGAAGCATGGGAGCAAGGACACTTGGTTTTACTGTCATCACATATTCTTACCTATAAATCATCCATTCAGGCGAAATAAGGATGCTTTCACTAAAAATAAAATGGAGATGATATAGCCTCCATCAAGGTTAACTAGTAAGTAAATATTTGAAAGAGTAAATTTCATAATTAATATTCCAACATTAGTTATTTACAAAGTGTTTGGGCATGGAGTTACTCATAACTAGACAAATAAGTGTATTTTATGATATTTGCAATATTAGAGAGTAAACTTGATTAGACATAATTTAGATGTGAAATATAGATAAAAATATTTGATATAATTTGTCAATACAATGATGGGCATCAAGGGTAAATCTAAAGATAATGTAAAAGTTATGATGGATTTGAAGGATATTTACATGAGAAAAATACTTGAGTTTGAGAAAGATGGAAATAATAAACTTTTTAAGCTAAAAGTCCCATTCACCATCACTTTATAGTAGAGTTGAGTGATTTGTGAATATGTGCATAGCCTAAAGCTACATGATGGATATACTTCCAACTTTAGTAGATGTGTTGACATGGGATCAAAAATATTGTTTGGATTGAAAAGTTATGGCTATTACATCTTTCATGGAATGTTTACTACCCATTGCTTTTAGTTTTCTTCCATATTTAATTTTAAATCCCTTGATCAAGCTAAGTATCATCTTTAATGAGTTATAATCATCAAAATTGAATGAAAAAGCTTTGTTCCATATTGAGCATAATATTCTTTTCATTCTGTGCAAGCTTGAGAAGATATTTATTTAGGGATTTTTTTTTCTATGATGCATTTATTTGTGTATAATATGAGGCTAGAGTAAGTGGACCTATTCAATATCGATGAATGTATCCTTCAGAGAGATAATTTTTTGTTGACATAATATATCTAATATTATTAACAAGTTATTGTTTCATAACCATAAATTATTTAGGCATTTAAATAAACTTAAAAAACTATAAAGAATAAATTATATCTCAAATGATCAATATGTTAAGCATACTTAATGTAGTCTAACATACTTAATGTATGAGACTACTCAATTTTGCCCACAGTACTTTGACCCAGAGTTACAATCAAAAAAGAATAATGTACATCAAATTTTGGGTAATCCATACATATGTCAATCTAATAGTAAAATATCAATGTTCAACAGACATGGCGAGTCAGCAAGGCCTTGCATTATGTGCTATTTGAAAAATAAGGATTGTGCTGAATTTTAGCCATATCTACATTACATTTGAGTTAACATTCTATATATTTTTAAGACTCCGACATAGAGATCCTAAATTCAAAAATTTTATAGAAATTTTATTAATAGTCTGACTACATCATAACTTTTAGAGAATAAAAAGGCAGTTGAATATGAATTTTTAAATTGGTTCGAAATAATGGTATGTATTTCAAAAAGTCACTTTTATCTTACATGCCATAATAAATTAACTTAGTTAAAATGCTAATAATATAGCTACACTTTCTGCACTAATAAGGTCCACAATGAAGCGAAAGATGTTCAAGATCAAGAACTAATATATCTAGCCTTGAGACTTATGAAAGTAGTAAAATATTGGCTAAGTTTTATTATTAATTGTTACATATTTCAAATCAAAGCTTGGTAAGAAGGTCAAAAAATAAAATAAAAAAACTATGGTTTATGGGTAAAAGGGAACAATTGTATGGGTGATGATTGTGATTATTATGGGGTCTTATATGAAGTACCACAATTAAAATATCTTGGTGAATGGAATAACTTGTATCTTTTTTAATTGTGATTGGTTTGATCTAGTACAAAATAAAAGAACAAGGGTGCACCAACGTTATGGTATTACAGAAGTAAAGGTAGAAAATATGAAAAATATGACCCATTTATTATTACTTGCCAGGTTTGCCATGTCTTCTTTGCTAACTACCCAGGTAGACTGCAGGGTAAGCAAAATGGCTTGCAGTTATCAAGACCAAACCTATAGGTGTCATTTAGAATACCACATCAATACTAGCAATATATCAAGAGGAGCATATGCCAAACTTTAAAGGGCCTGGTAATGATGGAGATGATCAAATTGTAACTAATGAGATTGAGTTATTGTTATAGGAGGTAGAGTTAGACATTAAGGATAATATTGAAGATGATGTTAGTAGTGAAGATGTAGTTGTTGCAAATCTATTTTTCATGGATTATGTTTTGATGATTGACAAACACTGTTTCTCTTGGACTACTTATTGCTTCTAACTTTTCAGGAATCGAAGATCGAACGATCAAGGAGCCAAGTTCAGGATTGCGTAGGTTTAGGGTTGAGTCAGTCTATACGTTTTGATTTTCACCTTTTGAGTCTACTTGTAAAAGTCAAAGAGACTGATGATATGTAACCCTTCACACACACACTTGAGAGACTTAGAATTTATGTTTTTACTCATATCGGCCCGGACGATTTTTTGGATCGGCCTGGACGATCAGCTTAAAATAGAAAGTCTAATTAAGGATTCTTAATTAAGGCAGCCGACATTAACAGATCGTCCTGGACGATACATGTATCGGCCAGGATGATAAGCTCAAAACAGAAAGAAGTATCCGCCATAGTCAATTATGGTATACTGTATTTTTAAATTATCGGCCAGGACGATCCTATGATCGGCCTGGACGATATTCACAGATTATGCCATAATTGTTCAGGAAATCAAGGGAGTAATTAAGGATGATTGATACGATCATATCATCCTGGACGATCGCAGGATCGGCCAGGCCAATCTAGTCAAAAACCTTAAGTTACTTCAGGACGATCAATATCGGCCAGCCCGTATCCAGGGCGATGTTCTGGCCGATCTTCATTGATTTGTACTGATCGGCCAGGCCGATGTTCATATCGGCCTGGACGATATTGTCGGCAACTTGAAATTAATGAGCTCTTTTGAAGCTCTTCTATTTAAGAGCTCTTATTCAACGTTTTTAAAGACCTTTGGCTGCTGCCTTGACCTGAGAAGACCTTGAGGAGAGAAAGAGAGAGAGGAGAGAGAGAGGATCTTGTGAGGGGGAGCTTGTGAGGGGATTCACAAGGGTTGCTTCAAGGATCGCTCTGCGTCATCTTCGTCTAGAGTTTCTCGTCCGTGGAAGGGTCGGTAGAGGTAAGGAGTTTTGCTTTTGGTTTTGGTTCTCTGCTAGTTTCAAGAGGAAGCAAAAGGAGATAGGTTCTCTGCCTTGCCGGGGTGGCAAAAAGGAGGTTCTTGTGAGGGTTTCTCCGCCTAGCCGTGGAGGCTAAAGGAGAGTCACGTTTTGTAGTGCAATACTTGGAGGGTGCCTCCAAGGAGTGGACGTAGGTCGAGTCGACCGAACCACTATAAATTTCTGTGTTTCTTTTCTTACTTTCGCACTTTTAAATTCCACATTTATTTTTTGTGGTGTGATTTGGTTTATGCAATTTCCTTTCTTTGTGAAAAGAATTTTTTAAAATACCAATTCACCCCCCCCCCCCCCTCTTGGCTAGCTTGGGACTAAGTTCATAGGGCTTAACATCCCCATCGAACTTTCAGTAGTCTCCTCATATGGAAGTGAATCACTTAGTGATTAATAGTTAGGAGATAAATGTGTATTTTTTACTTACAATCTTTCTTTTACCCATGTTTTTTATAACATGTTATTCTCCTTATAGCATAGTAGTTACTTTTTTTCCTTATAACATAGTTATAATAAACAAATATTTTTTCCTTGTAGCATAGCAATAGGTATTTTTTCCTTATATTATAATATTAATAAATGCATATTTTTACCTTATAGCATAATTGTAGTTACATTTTTTCTTATACCACAGTAATGCAAATACATATTTTTCCTTACACCATAGCAGTAGTTACTATTTATTTCATGCATTTTTCGAACTAAATTAATTTTTTCTTTTATCTTTTTACATATGGCTTTTGGTGGTAATGAGGCCCCCCCCCCCCCCCAAGGCGATTGATCAAAAACATATTTAAGAGCAAGAAGAATATTGGTGGATGGTCTGATAGGGGTGGAGATATTGAGGGAAATGTTCTTCACAGCCTTCCACCAACCCAATCGAGCCTGCCTTTACCTACACCTCCCACAGGAAGTCCTCAGTTTTACTCCCCAAACCCTTATTTTTTATCACCATATCCTATGCAGATTGCTCCCTTCTACCCATACTACCCCCATCATCTTCTTAGGAAGTTCCTTCTACTTATCTCTATTCATCATACATTCCACCATTCTCTACCCACCACCCCTCAACCCTCTGTAGTTAGACCTTCCACCCAGGCTGCAGTAGCATCGATCATAGAAGGCCATATATTGATTCAGCACGAGGGTGACACGTATGTAATGCATGTTTTACATTACTCTGATATTTGAGAAGTAATATTTTCAACTAAATATTTTGTGCATATTTTATTTGTCAAAGTAGACCACGTATAATATACAAGACATCATATGGAGCAAGTTTGATGCTCCATATATTTCTTGGAAGAAAATTTCAAAGGACATGTCGACATGTGATTTTGGGAGTTCGAGGTTAGTAAGTTACAATATTGGTAAGACCTCTCCTTTTATCAAGATAACAAAGAATACTCTTTTTTCTAATTTATTATACACAATGAGATTTTTCTGGTTATTGGAGTATGATACACATATCAAAAATGAATTTTAATAAATACATATGAACTTTCCTGCGAGACATGTTCATATGCATTAGAAGGGTGAACGAGTGATTACTCTAGATTGGAGAGGGAGTATGAGTCGACCTCAATAGTATTTGGGATAGCCCAAATTATACAAAGATGAGAGAGCAGAATAAATAGAATCAAACTTCTAACATTAGGGACCTGGGTAACTCCCTAAATACTAAGGGCTCAGTTCCACACGCTAGACACAAGCAATGAGTGGTAAAATATTTAATAGATTTTAAAAAATTATATGCTTATATATACAAATTTAAGTATATTATTAAAGGATATGCTGGGTAGATAATCCACTGTTGTTGAGTTGTACAGTCACACCCATAAGTGATAGAAGAAGGAATAGTGGATGAACGAGCGAGTGAGGAGAGCCTATATAAGTATATAAGATTGCATTACTTAAAGAAATATTATAAGTTATGATTATACATTAATAGTTAATCTTATGTTATATTTTGTAGGAAGAGTAAACACAACTTCAAGAGAGCCAGGCTATAGCTGGTGAGGGAACCTTTAGGGATTGGTAAATTTTTTTTTTACTACTACACTTAGTCATAGGCGATAGGTGGAATGCAAAAGGGATGAGTTTATGGATTAGACTCATAAGCCTACGCGTATGAAGGATAATCCTTTTGCTCCGCCAACTACTCTACAAACATTCAGAAGAGTGTATAACCAACATGTGGCTAACTTGATAGTAAAGCTATAATATGTCTAAAAATCACAAATGGATGTGCACATGTAGATACTAGATGAGCTTCAAAGATTGAGAGAGCAAATTGTTGATAATCATCCATCACATACATTGGTCAAGCAGGAGAGTGAGCATGCATATTTTACATAGATTATCTTAGATTTTTTATACAATTTATTTTTTATGATGTATAAGAACTATGTTTATTATTGCAGTGTTGTATTATTATAAAACAATTGAATTATGATTGTAGAACAATTTATGCAATATGTTTATTTTAGCAGTACTGTTAGTTGTGTTTGCTGAAATATTAGCATTATTAACAGCTGCTTAAAATTGCTTGGATTGATTGTAGAAAAGTTGAATAATTGATATAAGGTGCTATATTTTTTATTTATGATATAGGCTTTCGATAGATTTACAGTGAAATTTCCACCGCAAATAATGATACCAAGCATCTTTATCATTAATATTGGCGGATATAGCTGCTATAACGCCATCGCAAATTGTGATGGTATTCCCACTGCATCCGACGTAAATTAGCTGCTATTTGCTACTTGCTATTATGAGCACATCCTTTTTTTGGAGTTTAAATCCATCATAAATCCGCCCCAAAATATTTGCGACGGATTGTTTTAACATAAATATTTTTCCAACGTGACCTTTAGTGTCAAAATGCATTATGTCGCAAAGCCTATTTAGCTCATGGAAATTTGCTATGAAAGCTTTCAAATAAGATGGCATGAGTAGTTTCATTCATAATTACAAAAGAAGAAAAATTAAAATAGCATGTTTCATTCATGTAACAGAATTTGGATTATACGAGGGAGGAATAGAATTTGGTGTTGGGGAATAAAGATTTTTGAAGAAGTAAAGAAGTAGAATTTGAATCAAAATGTCTTTCTCCTCTTACTCATATCCCTCTTCTCTTCTTCACTCATTTCTCTTGTCTTGGATGAATTCCAAATTTTGTAAATACCTCTTCCAACTTGAAGCCTAGAAAGTAAATTAACAAAGTCGGTGTAGAAGCTCGAAAAAAAAAAAGTAAATTTTAATTATTTCAAAGTAATTACATTCACTCACTTTTCATTTAAAATAATTGTTATAACCACTACTTTTTTGTCTTCTACTTTCTTGCGAGGAATCCTGGTGAGCATTTAGACAAGGAACCGTGGTGAGCATTTGGATAGTGAGCGCATAAAATTTAATTGTCCCTATTTCTTCTGAATGGGGGTGTTATTTTCGGAAACTACCAAACTGACTCTAGTGAGGTTAGTATTTTGAAACTTCGAGGTCCTAGGTTCATGAAGCCCATTTTTTGTATATTTATGCTCTCTAAAATCTTAGGGCCCTATAGAAATCACTGCTTTTAATTCATTATTATCTTTTATAACCTATGGGTTTGGCATGAGTTTAAATAGCTCTAAGAAGGTTATAGAGTTGATTTTAAATAAGGTCAAAAAGCTAGCATGGATTGGAGACATGGGTTTTCATGAATTTGACTAAATTTGACCTTTTTGGATAATTTTGAAAATTGTAATTAATTTGACCACTTTGACTGGTCAAACTTGGTTCAAATGATTAGGATAGACTAGGGGGGTCCCTAGAGGCCATTTGGATTGAACGCATACAATTTGATGCATTTGACCTACTTTGATTTTATTTGAATATTTTCAAAAATTTTAATAAATTTGAGCACTTTGACTAAATTGACCAAGTCAACTTGATCCAAGTGATCCACCCATGCTTTGGACTCTTCAAAGGCATTAAGGGGCATCAGTTTGAAAGCTTGGAGGAGTAGAAATAAGAATTTTAATGACCACAACAAAAAATGAGGTCAACATTAAATTTAAAAAATGAAAGTTGACTCCAAGATATGTTGTACCATTTGAAACAATCAAAAAGACTAAAAAATTTGCTTGCATGTTAAAATTGACATAGCACATGTATGATATTTATAGTATAATTCATATGTCATCTTCAAGAAAATGGTTACTTGATTATGGGGACTAAGTATCTATAAATGAAGTTGAGGTCCATCCAAATCAGAGCTATAATGAGGAACCAAAAATGATTATGATATATTATGTTAGAAGATTAAGAAATGAATAAATATGTATGGTTAAGATCCACTAGAGGCACATGTCATAAAGTGAAGTTGCTTTGGACGAGTTTGAGATGAGACAGTTGAACCTTGATTTATTTCTCTGATTTGAGTTTGTAAATGTTGAGCACTATATTTTTTAGAGGACGGGAGGATTGTAATACCTAGTGAAGTAGTATGTAATTATACCTATTTTAACTCAGTATTGTAAGGCTTGCCCACTAAAATTATTGCATTTACCTCACTTGCATGTGTCTGTGAGTGTTGTATAAACATATGGACGTTTAAATCTATTCTAAAGCAAGTCGCGAGAGTCTATATGCATGAATGAAAAATATTGATTTTTTTTTTCTTGGAGCGCCATGGTGCTAGGGTGGTAGTACTACAACATTGAGCTCTTGAATTTTTTTATTTTTTAGGCTTATATATCGATGGCGCTACGTCGAGCACAATGGCATTAGGTTAAATTTGTATAAAATATAAATTTCCATTTATTTTTATTTTACTTACAATCAACCCCCTTAAACTATCAGTTAGAGAGAGGGAGAAATCCTAAAAGAGAAAGTGGGGTTTTAACGACTCTATTCATTTTTTACTATCTGTCCTATTTTAAAAGTGTCTAAATCAAAGTAGATTATATTTTTCCTATCTCAATTTTTAAATTTATGAAAATTTTGGGATTTTTATTTAAATTATAATTTCATTGCTTAAAAAATAGGATAACTTTATACCCATTAAACTTTTATTGTATAGTGTACATGTGACTTTTCTACACATTTTGATATTTTTCGTTAATGTGGGGTATATTGAAAGTGCGCCATTTTTATCTAATAAGAAAAAAATTCTGATCATCGAAAATAATGATATAGTATAATAGAAGCTTGAAAATAGTATTCAAAACAATCCCCGAAAATTTAGTAAAATTATGAAATTTTGGTCGATTGTTAAATCTATTGCCTATCGATAATGGAATTTATGCATTTTTAAAATTGATCTATTTATATTTCTTTTATTATAATTCAATTATATATGCACTTATCTATTTGGATTGTGTGATTATGTGTAGTTCTGATGTTGGAGAAAGTTCTGCTGTGCTGAATGCATAGGGAGTCATAAGGGCATGATTTAAAATTTTGATATGTGTTAAGCATTTGATAGTTATAAAGGCATGTTTTTAATATGCTAACACAGGGTGTCATAAGGCCCTGAATTTTAATATTTATTATTAAAGAAAAGCATAACAGCATGAGAAAATTTGTTATTTTTTATTTGATATTACTTATGTATTTACTTTCCATGCATTATTTATTAAAATTTTTATAACTAAAAGCATACTCTGCCCGACATAGTAAATTATTAATAACTATTTTTAAAATTTAGTTAAACATAATGGATTAATTATTAAAAATTTAAATTGGTGAGTATAAATTGCTAAGCTTTGTTGGCTCTCACCTATTCAGCATTATATTTCAAGTTAGGAAAAGGGGAAAGAGCTAGTTGAGTAGTTTTTGATTTGTCTAAGTTTGTATAAGTATTTTTTTTTTTTTATTTCTATATAGTTATGGCTAATTTTTTCTTTGCTCTGTTCTAGTTTGTAGTTATGTATTGTAGTGTATAAATTTTTTTGTGTATATATACTTTGAAGATGAATGAACAAAAATGAAATTTATGTAAGTAAATTAGTAACTCTATGATTTGTTTAAAAATTAAAGAAACATGAAAAGTCTCCAAAACTTAGATCTTAGGCAAATCAGAACTAATGAATGAATGTGTATCACCATTCAATACGATATGATTTGATATTTTTATGGGTCATATTAGGTTAGATTGTGACAAAGGTACCAAGTAAGAACAAAAGAATGAGTTGTCGTTTTTGGTAACTAGATTTTATCTAAACCCTAATAAATCATCACATTCACATGTCATTATTTAGATTGAATACTCCAAGTAAAAATATGTATTTGAATAGTTGGATCCAATGAGGTAGGATAAATAATTTTGAAAGGTGGAGGCATAGGGTGGTTGCCCACTTCATATCATGGGTAAACCTTGATTTTTGACTTTGATTTTCTAAAAAATCATTGACCACTTAGAGCATATCCCTTGACAATTTGATATAATTCATTTAAATATGGAGACAAATTTGATCAGGTATTCTCTAATAATCATCCCTTAACTATCTTAACTAGATAAGCTCTTATGGTGATGTGGTCATTACACTATTGAATTTGGAAGGCCACCTTGCAAGGGCATTAAAATCAATCCATTAACTACTCTGGCCACTCAACACTGAGTATTCAATTTTTTCCCTTATTATTCTATATATCATGTGGGTGGTTATATTATTCTTGTACTTAAAGATGGAACTTGTTGTGTCCTAGAATATTCATGGCGGCAAAGAAGTATAAAGTTTAACATCTCAACGTTGTACAAAGATCCAGCACACATATAGATAAAAGAGATAGTGTAGCATTCATAAAAGACACCAAGATGTTTACATGGAAAATCCTGAAAATGGAAAAAAATATAGGGCCTGGTCGTTTGAATAAATCCACTATTATTTACAGTTGAGTATAAATGAGGCCCTTCATTGGGGGAAGGCCTTAGCTTGATGTAACAAATATATATCATATAGAGTGTGTTACATGATGTGACTTGAAAGAATCGCTATTGATATATTTGTTTGGTCGATAAAACCATATTCGATGAGCGACGAAGGTCGAAAAGATCGTAGTCTGGTGACGATGGTCGGAGAGATTGTAGTCAACGAGCAATAGTGGTTAGAAAAAAACTTTGTTTGGAGATGAAGGTTGGAAGGATCACAATTTGGCTATGGAGGTCGGAAGGACTGTAGTCGATGGGCGAAAGTGGCAAGAAAGATCATTGCCAGACAACGAATGTTAGAAAAATCATAATCGGTAGTCGACAGTAGTCAGAAAGACTATTTTTTGGTGAAGGAGATTGTAAAGACAGTAGTCGGCTAGCAACGGAGGTCGGAAGTTCAACAAAGGGTAGAAGATATGCATTTGGTAGAAGTTCAACGAAAGTTTTGCAATGGGAAGAAGTCCATCGTCGGGTAAAAATTTGGCGACGAGTGAAAGTTTGGCGTCAGCTAGAAGTCTAATGAAAGTCTTTGAATGGGCATAAGTCTGACGTCGGGTGGAAATTTGGTGATAGGCAGAAGTCCGACGTAGGGTAGAAGTCTGCTGAAAGTTCAATGACAGGAAGAAGTCTGGCGATGGGCAGAACTTCAGCGTCGCGTAAAAGTCCAACAAAAGTTTACGGCCGAGCAAAACTCTGGCATTAGTTGGTGGTCGAGCAGAGCTTTAGCGTCAGCAGGCAGTAAAAAAAAAACTTTGACGTCGGTCAGCTATCGGGTAGAACTCTGGCGTCAATCGGCAGTCGGGCAGAACAACGAAGTCGGTCAGTTGTCGGGTAGAACTTTAGTGTTAGTCGACGATCGGGCAAAACTTTTGCATTGGTAGGGTGCATGAGGAAAGTCCGATGATTGTCGATGAAGAGTCTGGTGGACTTTCAGAGTCTGGTGGCTAGCGACGGAGGTCAAAAATTCAACAAAGGGCGGAAGATAGGCGTTTGGTAGAAGTTCAACGAAAGTTTGGCAATTGGGACGAGTGAAAGTTTGGTGCCAACTAGAAGTCTAATGAAAGTATGACATGGGCTTAAGTATGACGTCGGGTAGAAATTTGGTGACGGGCAGAAGTCCAATGTAGGGTAGAAGTCTACTAAAAGTCCAGCGATAGGAACAAGTCTGGCGACGGGTGAAACTTCGATGTCACGTAAAAGTTTGACAAAAGTTTGCGGCCGAGCAAAACTCTGGTATTAGTTGGTGGTCAAGAAGAGCTCTAGCATCAGTAGGTGGTCGAGCAAAACTCTGACGTCGATCGGCTACAGGGCAGAACTGTTGCGTAAGTCGGCGGTCGGGCAGAACTATGGAGTCGGTCAGTTGTCATGCAGAACTTTGGTGTTAGTCGACGATCGGGCAAAACTCTTGCATTGGCAAGCTGCAGGGTGGAAGTCCGGCGGTTGTGGATGAAGAATCTGGTGGCAAGAGAGCTTTCTTCTCTTTCTTCATTCTCTTTTTTAGAGTGGCATGGCTTGTAAACAGGAGAAATATCAAGGGTAAATTAGGAGTGGTTTGGATGGACAGTTGATGTTGAATCCCTCAATCATAATTTATAAACCGTTTACTGAGCATCTGAATGTCTTAATGATATCAAAATTTGGTGATCTTGGGCTTGTTGGATTTGTCTCGTTAAGCTACTCGATTCGATTATAAGCATGTCACGTTTGGAAACTCTTTGATAATCCAAATTATGGATTGAACATTCTAAATGCGCCTTGGGTCTTCGATTTGGACTTGTTGCGTCCTGGAAAATTCGCGGCGGTAGAGAAATATAAAGATTAATGCCTTAGCTTTGTACGAAGATCCGGAACACAAGCAGATCAAAGAGATGAGGGTGTAGCGTTCATAAGAGACACCAGAGTTTTTACGTGGAAACCCCTAAAAAGGGGGGAAAACCACGGGGCCTAGCCCAGTTTGAATGAATCCACTAATGCTTGCAATTGATTACAAATGAGGCCCATCATTAGGAGAAAGGCCTTGGCTCGAAGTAACAAATATGCATCATATAAAATGCATTGCGTGGTGGAAGTTGGAAGAATCAATGTTGATATGTTTGTTTGGGGTGGCAAAACCATAGTTGATGAGCGATGTAGGTCGGAAGAACCATAGTCGGCGGGTGACGGAGGTCGGAAGGACCGTATCAATGGGCGATGGAAGTAGGAAAGATCGTTGTATGACGACAGAGGTCGGAAGGATCGTAGTTGGCGGGTGACGGAGGTCAGAAGGATCGTAGTTGTCGAGCGATGAAGGTCGGGAGGATCGTAGTCGGCGGGCGATGAAAGTCAGGAAGACTGTAGTTGATGGAGAGTATAGTCGGCAGGTAGCAGATGTCTGAAGGACTGTAGTCGATAGATGACGGAGGTCGGAAGGACCGTTGTCAGCAGACGATTAGGTCAGAATGACCGTTGTAGGCGGACGACGAAGGTCCGAAAGATTGTAGTCGGCATGCGACGGAGGTCGAGATGAACGTAGTCATATGATAGTGGTTTGGAGGACTGTAGGTTGCGGACTGGCGGAAGTCCTGCGGTGTTCGATGGATTGGCAGATGTCTATCGGTGATCGAAATGAACTCCAAATAAAGTTAGGAAGAAATCCAGTGATGATCGGTGGACGAGCAGAAGTCTGACGATGGTTGGCGGAATGGTTGAAGTTCGACGACGGTCGGTGGATGGATGAAAGTCTGGCGATGATCGGCAAACTGGTGTATGTCCGGCTGCGGTCGACGAACTGGCAGAAGTCCGTCGGTGGTAGGCGAACTGGATGAAGTCTGGCGGCAGTCGACGGACTGTTGGAAGTCTGTCGGTGGTCTTCAGGAACTCCAGTGGTAGTCAGCATGAACCCCGGCGGTGGTCGGCAGGAACTCCGGCGGTGGTAGGCAGGAACTCCGACGGTGGTTGGCAGGAGATTCGGCGGTGGTAGGCAGGAACTCCGGTGGTGGTCGACAGGAGGTCCGACGGTGGTCGGCAGGAACTTCGGCGGTGGTCGGCATGAACTCCGGCGGTGGTCGGCAGGAACTTCGGTGGTGGTCGGTGGCAAGAGAGCTCCCAAATTCCTCCCTTCCTTCTCCTCTTCTCCCTCCCTCTCATGTGAAGAATGAGGGTCTATTTATAGTTTTTTTGTGAGTGGCATGACTTGTAAATATGTGGATGATCAAGGTCAAAATGGAGTGGTTTGAATGGATGGTTGATATCGATCCCTTGATCGTGGACAGTTCATTGGTCAATTGGATGCCTTAATGATTTTTGAATTAAGTGATCTTGGGCTTGTTGGATTCGTCTCGTCGAGCCGCTCGATTTGACTATAAGCATGCCATATTTGGAAACCGTTTGATAATCCAAATTGTGGTTTGAACCTTCAGAATGCGCTTTGGACCCTTGATTTGGGCTCGGATTGAGTCGAATTTGGTGTCGTTGGGCTCGTCTTTCTGAGACGTTCAGTTTGACTATATGTTTGCTGAAATCGGAGCTCAGATGGTCTTTGATATAATTTTGGAAGCTTTCAACTCAATTTTGCTTTGAGATTCGTGCATGATCAAGATATTTTTTGATGACGTATCAGGACTCATTTGGGCTTGGATTGAGTCAAATTTTGTGTTATTGAGTTTGTATTTCCGTGACGTTCAGTTCGACTGTAAGTTTAATGATATCGGAGTTCAAATTATCTCTAATTTAATTTTTGAAGTTTCCAACTTAATTTTGCCTCGAGATTCGTGCCCAATCAACATAATTTTTTGAGAATATATCAAAATTAACTTAAATTCTTTTGCATAAACTGAAAGAATCTTAACAACCTCAAATTTAATTAACAATCTACAATATCTAAATAAAATCTATTAGGCTCATGATAAACAAATCAACATGCATTCTTACTATTATATAACCAAATCAAGTAACTCTTAACCTGAGTTGGCATGACTATAATGCACCCTAATCAAATTAATCTATGCTAGAGTCCAGCTTACCATCTAGGCTTGGAGAAATTATTACGCATAGTTATCGAACGGTCCGGAGACCAATCAGGACGTTCATGTCATCCGATACACAATGGTATATAGTGTATTAATATCGTGGCGCATCCTGATTGGCCTCTAGATGACATCAAGTGATTGCGTGTAATAATTTCGCTTAGACTTGACCATCATTTTCTTTATTGCAAATAGGAAACATAATTCCATAAGTACTTATCGTGTTACAATTAGGCTTTGTTTGTTTTTTGGTGCTTTTGTAAAAGACAGTTTTGAAAAACATTAGTTCAAAAAATGAAGTTTTCTAACGGAGAAGCATATATAAAAAGCTTTTTAAAAACTGCAGAAAAAATGAAAAAAAGGACTTATTGGGAACGTGATTTGACGAACCAAACAAAAAAAAAAATTTCTCCGTTTCCGAAAACGGAAAAGGCAAAAAAACACTCAAACAAACAAAGCCTTAATCATCTCATACAAGACTATGCAACAATCTATTTAAGGAATGCAAACCTCCATCCTACCGCACCTCTATCAACTAACCCAACAATAGCTTATTCTTTAACATTAATTTATGACCTAGTCTAATTATTAGAAAGAGTATCAATTATAATATTTTAATAATAAATTTTTTTATATCAAATATCTTCATTATTTTTTAATTATCTAAAAATTAGAATTATTTAATTGTACATTTTCAGTGCAATTAAAATTATTTCAATATCTTATTATATTTATTATAAATAATATTAGACTCAATTGGTCTAATAAAAAAATAAAATTAGTTAAAAAATCGTGAATCACGCGCCTCAAATTCAGTGTGGCGGGTGGGCCCATGGCAAAATTGTAATTAACGGTGAAGCGCTAACTTCGAAGCCCATGTGCATGAGCTGGCTGACGTTTTGGCAACTTCTTCCCGTCGTTGTACAGTCTCACATGCCCTTCCCCACATATGGCTAAGTAACAAAATAATTTCTATGCACATTCATTTATTTTTTGTTGGAAAATGTAGAAATTTAATTCAAATAATTAAACAAATAAATTCACTCAATTCTCATAATTTCTCTCATAAAATAAAAAATAATTAAAATATAATAAAATTTTCAAAGGAAGATTTACATACATACCATTTTATATTACTCACATATTTAACACCTAAAATTTTAATATTACATACATATCATCCATAGTTCATTTTCATATCAAATATGAGCTGTATAAATGAAATATATGAGTGCTATGAAAGAAATATAGGTGTTATATTTGATATTAAAATAATATAGTGTGATATATATGTAATATTAAAGTTTTGGATGTTAGTGTTAGAAGTCCCTCCACGTGTCAAGACTTGTATGGTTTACAAGGTTAACGTTAGAATAAGGCCGTACCTTTCTTTGTCCAGTTTTGCTATATATGTACACAACCTGTATCAAAAGTAAAATAATAGAAAATAATCTTTCATCCTATCTGAGTTAGTCTCTTCTTGCTTCTTGCGTACACCCTTCCTCCTCAGAGGAATCACGGGTTTCCTCCCTCAACATGGTATCAGAGGTCTCAGGTTCTACCTAAGACCATCATTCCCTTGCCTCATGTCGACCGACACAACAATGTCAGCCGCTCAGCCCGCTACTCCGGTCACCAATACGAATCCGAACGGCGAGTTTTCTTCTCCCCAAATCCCTTCCTCCTTAAAGTTCTTGATGACCAGCATCAAGAACGTTACGGCTCAAAACCTCACGGCAGAAAATCACTCAACATGGCGATCACAAGTGCTCAAGCTATTTCGTGCCAACGGATTCGAATGATTCTTGGACGGAACCACCGTCGCTCCGCCTCCCCACATCGTCTCCAGCACAAATCAAATCTCTAATCCAGCTTACACTACCTGGGTTCTGATCGACCAAAACCTCGCCGCGGCACTCTACTCCATCATATCACCGGCTATCCTACCGTATGTGCTCTCTGTCAACCATTGTTCCGAAATTTGGCACACTCTAGACGTCCGCCTCCAATCCTGCACCAGATCAAGAATCGCTCAACTCAAAAACGAGCTACACTTTCTGTCGATGAAAGACAAGAATATGACGCAATATCTTCTTGAAGTTAAAGCTAAGGTAGACGCACTAGCTGCCACAGGAGCTCCCGTCGACATCGAAGACATCATTCATTACACGCTCAATGGTCTTCCAAATACCTATCAAGCGTTCAAGACATCTATCCGCACAAATCTTCGCCCAATCAGCATCGACGAACTGTATACCCTGTTGTGCAGTGAAGAACTCAACATGGCTCACGAAACGCTTCGCGATCTTCAATCTTTAAATCTCACGGGAAACCAGACGGCTCTGACTGCAAATCGCGGAAGAAGCCGCGGTCGATCATCTCAGTCCCGGGGCAGGTTCTCCTCTCGCCAAAATACCACTCCAAATCACAATCCTGGCAGCAAACAGACTCGGTCATCCGTCACCTGCCAAATTTGCGGCAAATACGGCCACTCCGCAATCAAATGCTGGTACCGACACGACGACAACTACAACACAGATCCCACACCGGCGCTCTTTACTAACTCAACTCCATCCACCTCCTCCGACTGGTTCCTTGATAGCGGAGCGTCAACACACCTAACATCTGACCCAAACCGTGTTCAACAGCCTCAAAGCTACAATGGATCCAGCCAAGTAATCGTGGGTAACGGCCATCAACTACCAATACACAACACGGGTAAAGGTATTCTACCTACGCCAACAGGTAGACTGATCCTAAAGAAACTCAATCTCGTACCCAACCTCTCCTTTAATTTAATTTCCGTTCAAAAACTTACGCAAGATAACGACTGCATTATTATTTTCTCTCCCAATGGTTACGAAATACAGGACCGGAAGACCCACCGCCGTCTTCTCACGGGTCCTGCTATTAACGGTCTCTATCCCCTCCAAAATTACAAACGCGCAGTCTCTCACACTGCCGGCCTCGCTCTCGTCTCCGTCCAACACATTCAAGATCTCTGGCATAGGTGCTTAGGACACCCCTCAGCATCTACTCTGGCAGCTATATCCAGATGACACAGCAAAATTACACCGACTACTACTACATGCAACTCTTGTCACATGGCCAATGGACACCGATTACCTACTTACCCATCCTCTAGTGTAACTAAAACTGCTTTTTCTCTTCTTCATTCGGACGTCTGGGGTCCGTTTCCTGTTATCTCTCATACTGGCTTTAGATATTACGTGTTATTCACTGACGATTTTTCCAAATTTACATGGATTTTTCTGCTTATCAATAAATCTGAAGTGTTTAACAAATTTATCGAACTTCAAAAACTCATTGAACGACAATTTAACAGCAAGTTACGCATTCTTCGGTCCGATAACGGCGGCGAATTCCTAAACAATAAATTCTCTATATATTGTCGGAACAACGACATTATACAGCAAACATCCTGCCCTCACTCTCCAAATCAGAACGACATCGCCGAACACAAGCACCGCCACATAATCGAGACCGCACGCACCTTACTAATTCAAGCCTCTCTTCCCCAACAATTCTGGGTCGACACTGTGCTCACCGCAAATTCGCTCATAAACTGCCTACCCTCACCTAATACTCAATCTAAATCACCTTACGAGATCTTGTTTGGTAATCCTCCTAACTATGATTACTTCAAAGTCTTCGGTTGCCTATGTTACCCATGGCTCAAGCCCTACACAACTACCAAACTGTCACCGGTATCTCAACCCTGTGTGTTCATAGGCTACGCCGCACATCAAAAAGGCTACCGTTGCTTAGAACCCAAAACAAACCGAATCTACACCTCCAACCACGTCATCTTCAATGAATCAATCTTTCCCTACGCTACTTCCTCCAACCTTTCCACACACAACCACATATCCCAATCACTAACACCACCACTACTTCTGGTCCCAACTTCTAGCATCAGCAAGTCCACTGCTCCTCCTCAAGCTGATCACAGTCACACCAATCCCTACACTCCACCCTCTCAATCCGTTACCTCACCGTCCCAAGCCTCGGTCCCGGAACAACAGCCTGATCTCGGTTTTCCTTTTAACTCTACTACCACCACACCCACGAGCAACAGCCGAACCACTACCAAGCCAAACTCGTCGAATCCTACAGGACATCATATGCTCACACGTTTAAAAACAGGTCATCAACAGCCAAAGAAAATTTTTGATCTCGTACACACCATTCAAACAACCGAACCAACCACTTACAATCAGGCTGCTAAATCAAAACAATGGCGCACTGCAATGTCCCAAGAATTTCAAGCCTTACAATCTCAAGGGACATGGGAACTCGTACCTCCCAACACTTCTCAAAACGTACTCGGCTCAAAATGGACGTTCCGCACCAAATACAACTCCGATGGAACCATTGCACGCTACAAAGCCCGCCTCGTCGCAAAAGGGTACAACCAAGAACACGGCATCGATTACACGGAAACGTTCAGCCCTGTGGCAAAAATGCCCACTGTACGTATTCTGATCCTCTTAGCTCTCCACCACAATTGGAAAATTCATCAGTTAGATGTGTCCAACGCCTTTCTACACGGAACGCTCTCCGACACCGTCTACATGCATCAATCGCCTGGGTTTCAAGACTCTATTCATCCTAACTACATCTGCCGCCTAAAGAAAGCTCTATACGGGCTTAAACAATCACCTCGCGAGTGGTATGCTACTTTGTCCAACCACCTGGTCACATACGGTTTCCAAATCAGCTCTTCCGATCACTCGCTGCTCACGTTCAAACAAGGCGACACGTGCATCTACATACTCATCTACGTCGACGATATCCTACTTACAGGTAACTCCGCCACCGCAATACAAAAACTGCTCTCTAATCTACATAATCATTTTCAGATGCGCAATCTCGGACCATTGTCACAATTCCTCGGTATCCAATCCAAACGAACTCCTACCGGCGTCATACTCCCCCAGCAAACGTACGCGCAGAAAATTTTTGATAAAGCGGGAATGGCTCAATCAAAACCCGTCTCAACTCCCATCCCCACCAAAACAACAGTTTCCTCAACATCAACCGAACCATATGATCACCCGCAGCTCTACCGACATATCATAGGCTCTCTACAGTACCTCACGCTTACCCGACCGGACATTCAATTCGCCGTCCAGCAACTGTGTCAACACATGCACCTACCGCTCAACTCTCATCACGATGCCCTTAAGCGCCTTCTCCGCTACATTCAAGGTACTATGCTAACCGGAATACCTTTAAACAGCAAATCTCTTTTATTACAAGGTTATGTTGACGCAGATTGGGCAAGCAACCAACAAGACCAGTCCTCTATCTCGGGTTTCTGCAACTTCCTTGGTCAATCTCCGATTTCCTGGCAAGTGAAGAAACAAAGCACAATAGCTCGCTCCTCCACTGAAGCCGAATATCGCGCACTAGCAGCTGAAGCCGCAGAAATTCTATGGTTAAGACGACTTCTCGAAGAACTACACACTCCTCAAAATCTTCCTACTACCGTCTACTGCGACAACACATCGGCTATCGCCCTCGCCAACAACCCGGTCTTCCACGCCCGCACTAAACACATAGAGGTTGACTGTCACTTCATTCGGGACTGCATCAAGAAACAATACATCTCAGTTCATCACATATGCACAACTGACAAAATTGCCGATTTATTCACCAAGGCGCTACCTACCCAAAGATTCAAGTTCCTCTCCAGCAAACTCACAGCCACTTTGTAGCCATTAGTTTGAAGGGGGCTGTTAGAAGTCCCTCCACGTGTCAAGACTTGTATGGTTTACAAGGTTAACGTTAGAATAAGGCCGTACCTTTCTTTGTCCAGTTTTGCTATATATGTACACAACCTGTATCAAAAGTAAAATAATAGGAAATAATCTTTCATCCTCTCTGAGTTAGTCTCTTCTTGCTTCTTGCGTACACCCTTCCTCCTCAGAGGAATCACGGGTTTCCTCCCTCAACAGTTAGATATGTAAATAAGATGTTATAGAGTGGTAGGTATGTAAATTTTCCATTTTCAAAATATTTTTGATAATATAAACACAAAATAACAAATATTATTTAAATGATTCATAATGAAATATGTGTAGCATATATTTTTGTTTAAGGACTTATTTAGGTCTAAATAATAGTTCACTTTAAAATGTTATTGACTTTAATTAATAAAGAGATGAGTGTGAAGTATTATTAATAAGTTGAATATTAATTGAAATGATAATTATATTAATTAGGTCAAATTTCTACTAATTAGTCAATATAAAGTAATTAAGATAATAAAGTATAATAATTATTCAGATTGATTCACTAAAATTTAATTAGGATGAAATGAATTTCATTTGATTAATTAATTATATATGGTGATAAGCTATTCTAATTAGACTTATATAACAGTAGTTAATTGTTCAAATCAAAATATAATTAATCATTAACATATTTAAGATAATTAACTGATTTTATTTATTAACTATTAATATTTACTAAGATGTTTAAGGGATGTTTGTTTTGATGTAATATGAGTATAAAGTAAAACAAAAAAAAGGGTTTTAAATTTTCAAGAGTTTGATTAAAAGTAAAATAAATTTTATTATTTAATAAATTCAAAATTCACCTGATTATAATTATTTATTATTTATAACGTGTTAGAAGTCTTGAGTCGATAGAGTATATGTTTTATTGCAACTTAGAATTCAAGATTGAACTTGATAATAACAAAATACCATTATTATGATTACTATTTTTCCTTATATATATATATGCACTAATATTTTAGAAAAGTCATACTCTAGATTGCTGATGCTTCAAGATAGTAGATTAGGTTTCATGCAATGAAGTCTATAAATTTTTCTATTTTTCTTAGAGTCTAAGAGAGTATGATTGTAATTGGGTAACCGTGCACACACACACTGGGGGAGTGGGTCAAATCTTAAAATTTTAAACTAATCGTACTGGACGATTTAAAATCGTACTGGACGATTTAAAATCGTACTGGACGATTTAAAATCGTACTGGACGATTTAAAATCGTACTGGACTATTTGTCATGATATTTCCTCCAAAATGTAGATAATCAAATCATGTCGGATAATTTTTTTGCACTGTTCGTAATATAGTATGTTTGTTCATATAGATGACTCACAGAGTATGAAATAGGTACGTAGAGTTCGTCCCAAACAAACTCATCATTTTCTGAATTATTCGTACTATACGATGGTGTTTCGTACAGACGACTCACAGAGTACGAAATGGGAGCATAAACTCATCATTTTTTTTGAACTGTTAGTATTTTATGATGGTGTTTCGTACAGACGACTCACATAATATGAAATGGGTGCATACTAGTTCATACCAAATGAACTCATCATTTATTAAACTATTAATACTACATGCAGTGTGGTTCTTACAGACAACTCATAGAGTAAAAAATGGGGTCGTCCATGTTTGTACCAAATGAAGTATGATTTATTTTAACTGTTCATATTATACAATGTCAGTTCGTACAGACGACAAACAGAGTATGAAATAAGGGTCGTACAAGATCATACTGGATGAATTAGTTCAATTTTGAACTATTCGTACAGTACAATATCAGTTAGTACATACGGCTGATCGAGAATGAAATCAGGTTCGTACATAGATTTTTGAACTATTTGTATAGACGATCCACAATCGTACTATATGATCTGAGCACATTCCAATTGTAATTTTTAATTTTCTTGATGATATTTCTTGTCTTTGATATATAAGGGTCTTAAAAACTGACACTCTTTATCTTACTACAATTTTCTCTTAAAAGTGAATAAGGAGAATATTTTTAGGAGTGGAGAGTAAGAGATCTTGTATAAGAAAATTATGCGGGGAATCACAAGGTTGCCTAAAGGTAAGAATCTATTATTTGTTCTTCAAAATTCTGCCATACTTCCTTGAAGGATCTTAAGAGAAGATTTTTAAAGAAGATCATGGTACTCTGCCATCACCAGGAGGGTGAGAAAGAATGTTGGTACTCTGCAATCATCAGGAGGGTGATAAAGGATGTCAGTATTATACCACATCGAGTTGGTGGAATAGAGGTTTTGTGAGAGCTTCCTCGCCTTGTTGGGGGGGTAAATGAAGAGTCATTTAGATTTAGTCTAGTACCTGAAGAAAAAGTCTTCAGTGAGTGGATATAGGTCTAGTTGGACCGTACCACTATAAAATTTAGCGTTCTTCTGCTCTTTTACTTTTTACTACATTTGTATTTTTTATACTTTAAATTACTATGATTGAAAAATATTTTATGAAAATTCATCATTGAGTAAAAATTCTTAAGACAATTTTCTAAAATATGAGAGAATTTTTTAATTATCAATTCACCTCCCACACACACACTGGGGAGTGGGTCAAATCTTAAAATTTTAAAACTAATCATACTATACGATTTAAAATTATACTGGACTATTTGTCATGTTATTTCATCCAAAACGTAGATAATCAAATCATGTCTGATTTTTTTTTTTTTTTTTTTGTACTGTTCGTACTATACTATGTATGTTCGTACAGACGACTAACAGAGTATGAAATAGCTACGTTCAAGTTTATCCCGAACAAACTCATAATTTTTTGAATTATTCGTACTATACAATGGTGTTTCGTACAGATGACTCAAAGAGTGCGAAATTGGAGCGTAAACTCGTCATTTTTTGAACTATTCATATTATACGATGGTGTTTCGTACAGACGACTCACAGAATATAAAATGGGTGCATACCAGTTCATACCAAACGAACTCATCATTTATTAAACTATTAATACTGCACGAAGTGTGGTTCATACAGACAATTCATAGAGTACAAAATGTGGTCATCCATGTTTGTACCAAATGAAGCATGATTTATTTCAACTGTTCATATTGTACGATGTCAATTCGTACAAACGACTAATAGAGTATGAAATGAGGTTCATACAAGATCATATTGGACAAATTAGTTCAGTTTTAAACTGCTTGTATAGTACAATGTCAGTTCATACATACGACTGATCGAGTATGAAATCATGTTCGTACATGGATTTTTGACCTGTTTGTACAGACGATCCGCAATCGTACTGTACAATCTAAGTACATTCCAATTGTAATTTTTAATTTTCTCGATGACTTTTCTTGTCTTTGATATATAAGGGTCCTAAAAACTGACACTTTTTATCTTACTACGAATTTCTCTTAAAAGTGAATAAGGAGAGTATTTTTAGGAGTGGAGAGTAAGAGATCTTGTATAAAAAAATTATGCAGGGATTCACAAGGTTGCCTAAAGGTAAGAATCTATTATTTGTTCTTCAAAATTCTGCCCTACTTCCTCGAAGGCTCTAAAGAGAAGATTTTTAAAGAAGATCATGGTACTCTGCCATCACCAGAAGGATGAGAAAGAATGTTGGTACTCTGCCATCACCAGGAGGGTGAGAAATGATGTCAGTACTCTACCGCATCGAGTTGGTGGAAGAGAAGTTTTGTAATAGCTTCCCCGCCTATCTATGGGGGGTAAAAGGAGAGTCATTTAAATTTAATGTAATACCTGAAGAATGAGTCTTCAGAGAGTGGATATAGATCCAGTTGGACCATACCACTATAAAATTTGGCATTCCTCTACTCATTTAATTTTTACTAAATTTGTATTTTCTATATTTTAAATTACTGTGGCTGAAAATATTTTTGAAAATCCATAATTGAGTAAAAATTCTTAAAACAATTTTCTAAAATCTGAGAGAATTTTTTAATTATCAATTCACCCCCCCCCCCCCCCCCCCCCCCCCCCCCCCACACACACACACACAGACACTAGGGGAGTGGGTCAAATCTTAAAATTTTAAAACTAATCATACTGTATGATTTAAAATTGTACTGGACTATTTGTCATGATATTTTCTCCAAAACGTAGATAATCAAATCATGATCGAAAATTTCTTTGTACTGTCCATACTATACTATGTATGTTCGTACAGACGACTCACAGAGTATGAAATAGGTACGTAAGAGTTCGTCCCAAACAAACTCATCATTCTTTGAATTATTTGTACTATACGATGGTGTTTCGTACATACGACTCACAGAGTACGAAATGGGAGCGTAAACTCATCAATTTTTGAACTGTTCGTATTGTACGATGATGTTTCGTACATACGACTCACATAATAGATGATCTTGAATTAAAAAAAAAACAATCAATGCTTATCTAAAAATCTATCTTTAAAAAAAAAGGAAAAAAAAATTATAAACATATCTATAAGAATATATTGCAATTTTAACAAAAAAAAAAAAAATTTACATATTATCTAAAATAAAACATTATGTTACATACAAAAATCTATAAATAATCATAGGATAGAGTGAAGAAAAATTGTGAATGCTTATCTCACAATTCTATATAAATAATTTGATAAACCTAATTGACATGAATAGAAGCTTATCCAAGAAATTTATCTTTAAAATGAAAAAAATAGAAACATAATTTATAACAATATATTGCAATAATAATAATAAGTTATATGTATTATCTGAAATAAGAAATTATGTCATGTACAAGATCTAATAATGATCATAAGAAATAGTGAAAACAAAATCATGAATGTTCATCTCACAAATCTATATAAATAATTTGACAAAACCAAACTAATTATATGTATAATGATCCTGAATTTATAAAAACAATCAATGCTTATCTAATAGATATATCTAAATAAATTCATAAATGAAACATAAATGATAAGAAGATGATATTAAAGTAAATTTAAACTATAAATACTTGTCAAGAAATTATGTCTAGCTTGGAAATTATAGATGATGACTAATTGAAGCATATAAAATGTAATATCAAATCTCTCAAACCCAAATTTAAAATATTTTTTCTTTAAAAAAATATAAGATAAAATCAAATTCAATTATATATACCAAAAGGTAAACATACATGATTAAGGATCAGCCCTTCAATCTTATAAATATAATTCTTACTACAAAAAAATGAGATGTCCGCAACACTTACTAGTGACAGTTTTAAAACCGCTGCTATAAATTGGTATAAACAGTAGTTTTAACTGTTGCTAAAAGATTATAAAAAACTAAAATTTTTTTCCCGGATCTTTTATAAAGGTGGTTTGCAAACAGCTGCAAATTTTTCTCAATTTTAAAATCACTGATATCTTCCTCTACCTCTCGTGCCCAACTGCCCGTGGTCGTGCCCTAGATCCCACTCGACATCTCGTGTCCCGCTAGTCCGCATTGATTTCGAGCTTGATTCAAACTCATCCCAGTTCTCGTCGGCCGACATGATGTTTCGAAACCTGATTCCATATCAACTGTGTGTACGTATCCTCTTGCCCCACCCAGTTTCTGTGCTCGTGACACCATTGGGAGATTGAATCGCAAATCCACGTTGGAGGACTTGTGCAGCTCTGATTTTTCCATGGCCCATTCTCTACCTCTGGAGTCATGCGACTTCGCTTGGGGAACGACTGAATGCTTGCTTCAGTGGTTTCGCAAGCCAAAGACAAACTGAATACGTATAAGTTACCACTATGGGCAAATGTGGAGCTTAAATGGCAAATGAAAGTAGGAATTAAATGATCCTAAGGATTCTATTTATTTGTGCTACTCTTTAGCAGCAATTTTAATGACTCCTAAAAGTGTTAAAGAATTCATACAACAACACTCATGAAATCGCTGCAAAAGTTTTTGCAGTGAAAGCAAATATAACAGATTTGCAGCAATTTTTAAACAGCTGCAAATAAATTAATATGTGTTTAAACCTTTATAGTAGACCATCAAAAGGTTTGCAAAAGCCTGATTTATTAGCAATGTCACACTTCTTCATTAAATTTTATAGAACTAAAGAAGAAAGATATAAATGGGAAATAAGCATTCCAAAGAAAATTTCATCTAAATAAACAAAATTTCATAATCTTATAAGGAATGCCCTTTTTGTTCTAACAACAATTTAAATTAATCTTTGAATATATATATATATATATATATATATATATATATATATATATATATATATATATATATATATATATATATATATATATATATATATATATATATATATATATATATATGTGTGTGTGTGTGTGTGTGTGTGTGGTAAGACACTCTTGTACAAAAAAATTATTTGGGATAGGAAAAAGTATAAAATTTTTTTGAAGTCTGATTGAACTTACAAACATTAACGTGAATGGAACATAAGTAACATACCAACAAATTAGTCGTTTGTAAATAGTCGAGGCATGGCAATGGTGACTACAACACCCACATCAGCAACAGAAGTGATGAAAATGTAAATAAAACATTCAGAGAATTTGCCTTTTTTATGAAACTAAAACATGCAATCTCTTTTACATTGGACTTATTTAAATCTATCTCCAATTCATATTTTATAAGAAAAAAATAAAATTAAAAAAATTATTTTATTACATACTGAATATGAAATTATAAATTTACTTTTTAAGAGATTTTAAAAATAATGCTGGAAAACTATGCTCTCATTGAAAATTCTACAAAACATGATGACTAATAAAACAAGGAAAAAGTTAGGGGTTGTAGCATAGGTAAAGCATGCCTATTGTTCCAAGGAATACATATGGGAGTAAACTTGATGAAATCATACAAATTCAAAGCAAATTTATTGATAAACCTTAATTTATGTTGATTTTTCACATCCTATCATAAGAAATAAGATAGTAATCCTTCAATTCTTTCATAGTTTTCTTCACAATTTTCTTTCTTGCATTGGATATTATTCAAGTTGAAGTTGGAATTATGAGTTTAGTATTCATACTAATACCTTCTATTGGTATGAATACTAAACTCATTAAATTTAGTACAATAAGATAGTACAATAAGATGAATGAAGATAGTACAATAAGATGATAGAAGAAGCAAATAATTAGTACGCTAATCACATAAAAATTTTGAATTTTGATATTAGTATATAATTATGGAATGCATTTATATATAATCCTATCAAATGTAAGTACAAGGACATTTTAGCTCATCTTATAGCATACACAAGCTGATTCTAAACTAAAAAAATTCGGATGAAACTCATAAACATTAAAGAAAACTTTACTAATTTTTAACTAATTATAAAAATCTAATTGGAATTCTATTACTGAATAATACTTAATTTAAAAAAAAAAATTGCAAATTTATTTAACAGCAAAGGAAATTGTACCTAATATAAATGCACATGCATAAGGTGAACGTTGCTAGAAATGAACGAATATAATATAACCAAGCAATACGAGAAGCAAATAAAGGGTACACTAATCTCATAAAATTTTTTAATTATGAGCAATAAAGAGAAATATCTAAATCATTAATGGACTTAAAAGGGAAAGAGAGGCATTTTATATAACATAAGGCAAAAATAAAATATATAAAAAAAAAATTAAAGATTTTGGATAAAAAATTTAAACATTTTTATGAGTATATTTAAGGTAAAATATATAATGCATATAAAGCACAAGTACATGGATAAAATATTTCATAAAGAATAAGTGTTCATAAGTATTTATATTATTGTATATTTGTAACCTGCAAAAATAAATCAATAAAGAAGATTACATATAAATAAATTTAAATTTTAATAAAATATTACAAGATATTTAATTACATTTATCTTTTCTAAGTGTAACGGACATGCCAATAATACATTCAGCTTCATTATCAAATATCGTCAAAATTTTATTGGTAGTATCACCTTCAACATACAATTTAATAATATATTTGTACAAATCATAAAAGAAATATATTAGTAAGAACTATAATATTTAATTAAATTTGAACCAAAAAAATAAATAAAAATACATTACCTCAAACTATAGTCACCATTTTCCTTTGAGTATATATTACATCGCCTAATATCTTTAGTGATAGTGACTTTCGATTTGCATGAATTACAAGAGGTATATCATATATTTTTTTCTTGTTGTAAACCTTTTATTATTGCTTTGATAGCATAGTATTTAACCTGAAAATTTAATTTATAAAATATTAAATATAAACTAAAAAAATAAATTAATATATGTATTACCTCTCCTAATGACAGTTCTGACGTGTTGATTTTTAACAAATTTGCTATTAAATATCCTTCAATTTTTGATAATGTATGTCGAAATCAAGTCTCATTAAACCTATAGAGTTAATTATTCATTCAAAAGAAAATTTATATGGAAATAAATATAAACAAATAAATATATAAAAAACATAAATTATACCAATACATCATTTCTTTTGTTACTGGTAAATTTGAATTGATTTATATAATTGTTGATGTTGTTGTTGATATTGTTGATGAATGTGTGAAGCCTAAGATTATAATATGCAGTTGATATTAGAGTGATGTAATATTTAAATAGAATATGAATAAAATAGGTGTACCATTAACATTTTTTCAACAACTTCCTTTGCAAGAATGATGGGTTTTTTCATTTCTTATATTTTATAATAGTTTTCACTCATTTGTTGCTAATGCTTCCTATGAAGTTAAAGTAATTATTTCAGATTTATAACATAAAAAATTAATTTAAAATAATTATAATGAGGATTATTAATAAATTTATATATCCCAGTCTAATAACTTGCAAGTCATGTTTAGGATTTTTGTTATCCTTCTGTATGTATATCGTTCTTGCTTCATAGACTTGTAAAACTAATAAAATTACATATGTATAAAATTAAAAAAATATAAATTAATTATATCATTAAATCGAATAATAATTAAATTTATTTTAAATATGAATTATTTGACATACATGATGGTATATTTGGATTGTTATGATCTCCTCAATGATGAACAAATTTTTATTGAATTATTGAATATTATGATTCACAAGAAGATGCATTTTTGAAAGATTATTTAAAATAATCTTAAAATTTTTATGGACATTGTAAAATGTTTTATGTATATCTTTAACACGTCAATTTGAAATCATATATATTTTGCAAATCTCTTATATATTATAAAACATATCAATTATTTTATTAAACATAATTGTATAGATATTCAAGCCCTAAACATAAAATGAGAAAGACATTAATATTTAATAAATTTTAATGGAGTTAAATATACATTATATATATATATATATATATATATATATATATATATATATATATATATATATATATATATATAAATATATATATATTAAATATTATATAAATATATACAATTAAAATTAAATATTAAAAAATAGAATTACCACTTTGTCTATGAAAGTAATTAAGTTTCTGAACTTTTTCTTGTCTAGATTCAAAATTTGTTATAAAGTCCATTTCATTTAATAAGACAATAATTGTCTAGTAACATTAATGTAAAGTTAAATTCTTACCTAAATAAACAAATTTTCATATCTTATAAGAAATGCCCTTTTTTTCCAACAACAATTTAAACTAATCTTTGAATTCTTTCATATTTCATAATAAATCATTGAATGCACATTTCACTTTAGCCTTTGTCATTAAAAATATTTCTTTGCATTTGAAAGTGTTAGAGTACCGAGAATCTGCAAAGCAAAAACAGAGAAGAAAATAGAAGCAGGAAGAAGAAGAACATTGAGAACAAATGTTGTATTTTCCTTAACTCAATGATGCTACAGTGATACATCTTTATAATAGTAAGCTGACTGATTAAAGGAGCTGCTGTAACCACCTTGCCAGACATCATGGTAGACCAACTTACCGGTGGCAGCAAGTGCAGGATAGTAATAATAATAAGGACCTGTAAAAGCATAAAGTGATTTGGTTTAACACCCCCCCGCAAGGTAACAATTCAAGAGGAATTGATTAGCTTGTCTCTCAAGGCTATAAACCGTGTGGCAGAGAGAGTTTTAGTGAAGATATCTGTGAGCTGGTCCTGAGAAGAAATGTGATGTACAATAAGTTATTTCGCAGCAATGTAGTCACGGATGAAGTGGTAATCTACTTCAATGTGATTGGTTCGAGCATGGAAAACAGGATTGTTTGCCAACGCAATGGCGGAGATATTGTCATAGTAAACATGTGTATCTGCATCAGAAGAGATGTTAAAATCAGCAAGAAGTCACCGTAGCCACATGAGTTCACTAGCAACAGCTGCCAATGCGCGATATTCAGCTTCTGTAGAGGAGCGAGCAACAGTTGGTTGCTTTTTAGCATGCCATGAGAGAAGGTTAGAACCTAAGAATGTACAGAAGCCTATTACTGATCGACGATCCACTGAATCCGCAGCCCAGTTTGAGTCTGTATAGGCAGTGAGATTGAGATCAGATTTCTGAATAGGTAGAGTAAGGTGCTGTGTGCCTTTGAGATATCGCAGGACACGTTTCAGAAGCTGAAAGTTTTGATCGGTTGGAGTGTGCATGTGTTTGCATAGATAATTTACTGCAAAGGAGAGACTCTCAAAGGCAGTATCCGATCTTGTAATAGTTAAGTAACGCAGCGAGCCTACTAGTTGACGGCAGTATGCGGGCTGAGAAAAGCTAGCATCCGTTGGTAGAGTAGCTGAGATTTTAGCAGGTGATGGGCTTAGTACTGGCTTGCTTTGTTGCATTCCCGCTTTAGTAAGTAGATCTGCTATATATCTTGGCTTAGACAAGGTTTGAATGTGAATGCAAAGAAAGTGAGAAACAGCGCCCAGATTTCTCATTCAGAAACGAACATTCACTGTGTCGATGGGCTGGTTTATGGCAGGTCGGTCATTGCCTGTAAGTAGAACATCATCTACGTATACTAACACATAGAGAGATATGAAGTCAGTGCAGAGCATAAGAAGTGAAGTATCTTCTTTAGAAGATCCAAATCCATATTGTATGAGATAACTGGAGAAGGTGGAGAACCATTGGCGCGGCGACTGCTTGAGGCCATAAATAGCTTTGTGAAGTCTGCAGACCCGGAAGGGATGTTGAGGATCAACAAAACCCGGAGGTTGTTTCATGAAGACTGGTTCTTGAAGGTTGCCATGTAAAAAGGCATTAGAGACGTCCAAATGTAACACAGGCCATTGAAAATGTGCAGCAAGGATAAGGAGCAAACAACTTGTAGGAAATTTTGCTACCAGAATGAATGTGTCGGTATAATCAATACCAAATTCCTGTTTGTATCCTTGTGCAACAAGTCGTGCTTTATAGTGCTCAACTGTGCCATCCGGGTTTGTTTTTGTCTTAAACAGCCATTTATAGCCTAGTACATTTTGTTCGGGAGATGGTTCTACAAGAGACCAAGTCCATTGATTTTGAAGTGCCTGGAATTCAGTTGACATGGCAGCCCTCCAAATAGAAGATTTATTGGCTTCAACAAAGGAAGTTGGAGAGGGAGAGTTCAGCTGATGTGCTAAATCCATCAGCACTTTTGGTTTTAGTGGCCAGTTTGAAAACGAGTGAGCATAGGATGCTTAATGGGTAGAGTTAGAGATGGGGAAGTGGAGGTACTATTGGTTGTACTGTTAGTATTGTTTGAGAGGGTAGGAGTTAATGTTGGTGTAATAGAGGTGGGTGTGAGGTGTTGGGATGACACGTGAGGGGATTCAGTGTCGAGAGAGGAAGTATGTGTAGTTGAGGCTGGTACTAAGGTAAGCGGAGACGAAATGTCATTTGTGGTAACAATGTCGTGAATAGGTACCAGTGAACGTTTGAAGGGAAAATGATTTTCAAAGAAGGTAGCGTGCCTAGAGACATAAACATGATTAGTGAAGGGATCGTAACATTTATATCCTTTGGACTCTTGTGCATAGCCAAGCAACACTCATGCGACTGAGCGTGGTTGAAGTTTGTTGCGATGAGGAGGAGGGAGCCAGGGATAACATAAGCAGCCAAAGGTTCGAAGTGAATTGTAATCTGGCCGAACCTTGTGAAGGGCTTGATAGGGGGTGACCTTTGGCGAGGCAGCAGTTGGTAGTCTATTAATGAGGTATGCAGCAGTCAATAAGGTATCAACCCAAAGTTTTGTGGGGATGTTGGCTTCGAACATGAGTGATCTCATCATTTCGAGGAGGTGGCGATGTTTTCTCTCAGCTAATCCATTTTATTGGGGTGTGTAGGGGCATGAGAGATGGTGAGCAATACCAGAATGAATTAGAAATTGTTTGAATGGTTGGTTGATAAATTCAACTCCATTATTTGTTTGTAATTGCTTAATATTCGTTTGAATTTGAGTTTACACGAGTTGTTTGAAATTCTGAAACATAGAGAGAACTTCAAATTTGAATTTTAAAGGGAATACCTAGCAAAAGCGTGTAAAATCATCAACTATGAGAAGATAATATTTATAACATTGAGATGACAAAATTGGGGATGGTCCCCATACATCGGAATGTAGAAGTTCTAAACATTTTGTAGTAGTAGACTTAGATAAGCTAAAGGGAAGACGATGACATTTCGCTCAAACATATGAGGCACAATGATGATTGGACGGGCTGGAAGGAGAAAATTTGAGGATGGCAGATAATCTGTGCTGAGTAGCTGGAGAAGAATGTCCAAGACGCCTGTGCCAGTGAGTGAATGTAGATGGGGTAGTGAAGAGTGCAATAGGAGCAGTGTTGTGGTCGTTAGAATTAACTGTGAGAGGCAGATTAATAGGGTAGAGACCATGTTGACTGGGACCCTGAAGTAAAATCTAATGCGTCTGGGAGTCCTTAAGAATGAAACCAGATTTGTTAAATACAATATATCATAGATTATCTTTGAGTAGACGAGAAATGGAGATGAGATTATGTGTTAATTTGGGAACATGAAGTATATGTGGGAGCTGTAACTTATGACCAGGAGTTAGAAGAATGCCTTTTCCAGAATTCGCAATAGGCAGCTGGGAACCATCTCCAACTTGAACATTGGATGTACCGGTGTTTGGCTGAAAGGTCTGTAACTGAGTTGCGTCGGCTGTGAGGTGAGAGGTGGCACCAGTATCTAAGAACCAGTCACCAGAAGCCAATTTGTCCTCCTGAGCAATAAGAGCTCGTGGCGACTGCTGGTAGGAGAAATCAGCGCAGTACTAGCATGACACAGCGGAGTGACCCTGCTTTGCACAAATTTGACATACTACTGAGGGCATTTATCAACGGCCAGTGCCCTGGGCAGAGGTATGTCCTCCTCGTGATGTAGAGGATCACCCGCGTGAGGAACCACGAGGACAGCCGCGAAAGGCAGCGAGTGCAAGTGATGTATCTTGAGATTGCAGGCTGGCTTGTTCTGAAGAGATGTTAACCTCTTCACTACATAGAAGAGCATAAAGTTCATCCAAGCCGATGGGCTGAGCTCTGGTTTGGATAGCCGTTTTAAAGGCATTATATGATTGCGGTAATTCATTGAGCATGTAGAAGATGACATCTTCAGTCTCAATGGGCGCTCCAACAGAGGCTATAGCATCTACCCGCTGTTTTATGTCAGATAGGTACTGAAACATGGATTTATCTAGCATTTTGAGATGATGCAGCTCATTTTTGAGCTGGAGCAAGCGCGAGCATGTAGTTGATGTTCCGACGTATGCCAAATGTCAGTGCAGGTTGGGAAATTGAGCACATATGGCAGTAACGGCTGAGAAATGGAGGAAAATAAAACAGCAGCCAAGTTTTGATCTACTAGATGTCAGGAGAGGTATTCGGGGTTAACTGAGAAGGAATCTGCCAAGAGATGTTTGGGAGGTTGACGTATAGAACCGTCGAGGTATCGATATAGCCGTTTGCGCCAAAGATCTTTAATAGCTGGGATCGCCATATGGGATAATTGGATGCAACAAGCTGTACATTGAGTACAGACTTGACATTCGACATAAGGAATTTTAACATTGGTGGGATAACCGGGACGGTGGTGGGTGTAGGGGAAGCGGTGGTGGGCATCATCGGCTCAGTTGCCGTGGATGATGCTTCAATATTGGCCATAGAGTCAACTTGGATGGCGAGCTACAGGTTTAAGGAATAACCTGCTTTGAAACCATGTTAGAGTACCGAGAATTTGCAAAGCAAAAATAGAGAAGAAAATAGAAGCATGAAGAAGAAGAACATTGGGAACGAATGTTGTATTTTCCTTAACTCAAAGATGCTACAGTGATACATCTTTATAATAGTAAGCTGAATGAATAAAGGAGCTGCTGTAACCACCTTGCTAGACATCATGGTAGACCAACTTACTGGTGGCAGCAAGTGCAGGATAGTAATAATAATAAGGACCTGTAAAAGCATAAAGTGATTTGGTTTAACAGAAAGTGGATATAAAGAAAATAAGATAACATAAATATATATGGTAAAACACTCATGTACAAAAAATTTATTTGTGATAGCGAACAGCAGGATAAAATTTCTCTGAACTTATAAGCATCAATGTGAAGCAAACATAAGTAACATAACAACAAAATTAATCATTCATGAATAGCCAAGGCATAGCAATAGTGACAATAACACCCACATTATTTTTTCAGTACCATAATTTTGCCCTACAAATATTTCTCGATCTTTGTGTTTGATTCATTGTTACCTAAAATAAAGCCTAAATTTTTTGCAATACAATCAAACACTCAGGGGAGGAACCCCATTGGGGTTAGAGGGGCAATTGGATGCAACAAGTTGTACATTGAGTACAGACTTGACATTTGACATAAGGAATTTTAACATTGGTGGGATAACCGGGACGGTGGTGGGTGTAGGGGAAGCGGTGGTGGGCATCATCGGCTCAGTTGCCGTGGATGATGCTTCAATATTGGCCATAGAGTCAACTTGGATGGCGAGCTACAGGTTTAAGGAATAACCTGCTTTGAAACCATGTTAGAGTACCGAGAATTTGCAAAGCAAAAATAGAGAAGAAAATAGAAGCATGAAGAAGAAGAACATTGGGAACGAATGTTGTATTTTCCTTAACTCAAAGATGCTACAGTGATACATCTTTATAATAGTAAGCTGAATGAATAAAGGAGCTGATGTAACCACCTTGCTAGACATCATGGTAGACCAACTTACTGGTGGCAGCAAGTGCAGGATAGTAATAATAATAAGGACCTGTAAAAGCATAAAGTGATTTGGTTTAACAGAAAGTGAATATAAAGAAAATAAGATAACAGAAATATATATGGTAAAACACTCATGTACAAAAAATTTATTTGTGATAGCGAACAGCAGGATAAAATTTCTCTGAAGTCTGACTGAACTTATAAGCATCAATGTGAAGCAAACATAAGTAACATAACAACAAAATTAATCATTCATGAATAGCCAAGGCATAGCAATAGTGACAATAACACCCACATTATTTTTTCAGTACCATAATTTTGCCCTACAAATATTTCTCGATCTTTGTGTTTGATTCATTATTACCTAAAATAAAGCCTAAATTTTTTGCAATACAATCAAACACTCAGGGGAGGAACCCCATTGGGGTTAGAGGGGCAATTGCCCCCCCCCCCCCCCCCCCCCCCCCCCCCCCCCCCCCCCCCCCCCCCCCCCCCCCCCCCCCCCCCCCCCCCCCCCCCCCCCCCCCCCCCCCCCCCCCCCCCCCCCCCCCCCCCCCCCCCACCCCCCGGCACCTTAATTTTTTTTTTAATTTATTTATATGATTTTTTAAGTAATTTATCCATCTTCATTCATTTTTTAGTCTTTATTATAAGGGTTTTTAAGCAATTGCCCCCTAAAAATTTTAAAATATTATGGTCTTTAGGTAATTGGCCCAACAAATAGTAAAGAGAATTCATCATTGAATTCTAAAAATATCCTTCAAACAAAAATTTGTTCCGGGGGCGTTTCCCTCGGAAACCCTCGCAGGGGCGGTGCCCATTGACCCCGCGACATATATGCCTTATAAGTTTGCCCCTACTTAAAATTAGGACTGGTTCTGCACCTGCAAAAACCTACTCTTCAATATAACATTCTGGCATAAGATAAGTTCATAGCTCATTCTACAAAATGAACAATTTTTTTTTTTTGAATAAGAACACAAACACACTCAATAACCCACCAGAATCACCCGCAACCAAAAACCCAAATCCCCCTTTAATTTCCACTTCCATCTCACAGAACCCACAAAATATTTCAAAAAAAAACAATCTTGCTTAATCAAAGCATCTTACAAGACAATCCAAAAAAGAAAAATAGATACAACCAGTAGAGAAAAAAAGTAAATTAAATTTCAGAAGCTAAATTAGTTGTTCTTGGAGTTGGCATACCTCTAAAGTAAATTTTAGTTGAAGCCAAAAGAGTACAGATCCTTTGAAGTCGAGGTTGGTGAGATCCAGAAATGAAATGCAAACCATAAAGATCTAAATGAAAAACATGTGAGAATAATTTTAGCAATTATATATGATAGAAAAAGAACATAGAATCTACGGTCTTATGGAGAGGCAAACCGTTTGTTGAAAGGTTAGGACAGTTCAGTTCATCTTCCAAAGAGTCAAAAAAAGGAAAGAAAAGAAGTTCATATGATCGAAATAATTGGAGAAAGGAATCTGATTGAAGAAGTGTTTTAGAAGTTCAAAACACTGAAATAATTGAAGAAAGAAATGGGCGAGTGGCCTAATTGCCAGTAAGAAAACATGTTAAAGAAGTATAGGAGACCAACATCTTTGGGGAGAGAAGCTTACCGAAGAAAACATATGAGCGGAGGAAGCTAGGGTAAGCAAAGAGTCAAGACGGAAGACGGAGGAAATCACAAATCTTATAAGAAACATGCGATATCAGGTAAATGATAGTTAAACAAAATATTAATAGGTCAAATGAAATTCAGTGGAGGGAAACTCAATCAGGTCCTAGAGAAGAAGAAAAATTAATTTTGTAAGAGGTGTCTTTGTAATGGATATTAATTTGCATAATTATTATATATTTTGAGATTTATTAATTATTTATAATACAATGAAGGGATAAGATAATTTTAGAAGAAATAAAATGGATGGCCAATATTTGATTTGGAAGAAAATTCAAGCTACTTTTATAATAATAGTAGTAGTCTTATTTTAAAATGACTTACATTAAAATGACTCAACTCAATCTAAAATTATTTACAACTTTTTAGTGAACAAAGTAATTTTGTCATATCTTGCGTGCTAGAATATTCATTGTGGTAAAAATGAACTGTAGTTTTGTATGACAGTCCAACCCACAAATAGATTAAAAGAGAAGTTGCAAAAGATAGCAGAGCTTATATATGAGAAAACCCTATAAACGCGAAAGTCATAAGATTTGACCTAGTTAAAATAATTTTACTAGTGTTTATTTATTACTACAAATGACATTCTTTGTCATAGTTGGTAAAAATATTGATACAATGCAATAGATACAACTTGTAGAGAAATGATTTCGTGTTGACTGTTGGAGGCATCTCGTAGAATGAAAGTTATCTTTAAGATATCATTAATTATGTTTTTTTATTATTCTTCTTGTACAAGGGGAGGTAAGAGGCAAAGAAATTCAGTATGAATCTTGGTGTTAATACCTTATGTTAGATTTGACTTTTATTACAAATGACACTCTTTGTCATAATTGGGGAAAATTTTGATACAATACAATAGATATAACTTTGTACATAAGTGATTTCGTGTTGAATGTTGGAGCCATCTCGTGGAACGAGAGTTATCTTTAAGAGATCATTAATTATCTTTTTACCATTCTTCTTTTACAAGGGGAGGCCGGAGGCAAAGAAATCCAGTATGAATCGTGGTGTTAATACCTTAAGTTAGATTTGGCTTTTATTGCAAATGACACTCTTTGTCATAGCGGTTGAAAATATCGATACAATGCAGTAGACATAACTTGTAGAGAAATGATTTCGTGGTGGATGTTGGAGGCGTCTCGTGGAATAAAAGTTTTCTTTAAGAGATAATTAATTATCTTTTTTACTATTCTTCTTGTACAAGGGGAGGCCAAAGGCAAAAAAAAATTCAATGTCAGTCTTGGTGTTAATACCTTAAGTTAGATTAGGTGTTGAACACATGTATCGATGTTATAGGGGATCATGTGTGTTTATGTTGGTAACGATGAATTCGATGGAAATATATGTAGTCAGATGACAGTGGTTAGGAGATTATAGTGGGGTAATAATGATTGAGAGACTATAAATGAATGATGGTGGTCAAAGGACCATAATTGAGTGTTGGTCGTCGAAGAATTATAGTTTGACAATAGTAGTAGAAGGTTCATAATAAAATAATAGTGGTTGGAGGAGGGTCTTAATCGAGCAATAGTGCTCAGAGGACTATAGTGGGGAGATAGTACTTAAGTGGGCTATAATGAAGGGATGATGACCAGAGGATCATAATAGAGCGATTATGATTAGGGGACTGTAGTCAAATAACAATGATCAGAAAATCATAATAAGGCGAAGGTGTTTATACTAAAATCTTAATTTGATGAATAATCATATTAAAAAGATAATAAAATAATATTAATTTTTTATATTTTTTGTCTAAAAAATAATTTTCATCAAATCATTGAAGTAATTTTTTTCATGGATGCTACATAATATTTCTTTCAAAATACTAACATGAACATAAAAAAATAGATAGAAACCAATTAACCAAACCTTCAAACATACAATAAAATTGACACCACGGGCTACATCGAGAAAGGAGAAATGCTACGGAAAAAAAATATATATATATTAAAAATGCGACATTAAGAGTTTGTTTGGTACAGCTTTTCTGCGGCTTTCTAAAACAACTTTCTAGTAAAAAACTTTTTGAACAAATTAATTTTATAATAAAAATATTGTGATAATACATAGATAGCTACTTGATTTCTCTACAAATATTGTGACAATTTAATGAAGCAGCGGTCTTTAAAATTTTGCATATTTAATCCATTTCCGCAAAAAAAAAACAAAATTGTAATCCACGTCATCGGATGGTCCACGAGGCAAATTGCCTTCTTCTTCTGGTCTTCCAATCTTTGTCCTCTACACGTTTGACATTGTACAATCCTCAATCGACGGATAGGAAGCCTCCACGTCAAGCCAATTTGCCACAGGCGAGCATTCAACCGTTCGGTGTTGGCTGGCTGCGAAAACCAACGGCCAGATTAACGTCACCGCCTCGCGTGTTACGCGGCCACCGCCGGTGGGTCCCATGCGGCCGCTACAAGTAGAAAGCATATGCCGCTCCATTGTCTTCCTCCATGGCTCAATTCTACTACTATCAGTTTCTCCTCTTCCTCCTACTTCCTCTCGTTGCCGGCGAAAATGAGATTTCAATCCCGCTCCGGCGAGCTCGACTTCCTCTGCCGCTCGACCCCTTCAACCGGCTTTCTGGAATGGCTTCTGCCTCTCTTCTTCGAGCTCAGCTGCTTAAAAAGCCGGCCACTACGTCTCCTTCCACCCGCGCTGCTCTCTACCCCCATTCTTACGGCGGCTACTCGATTAGCATCAGTTTTGGAACCCCGCCGCAGGAAATCCCCCTAGTGTTCGACACCGGTAGCCAACTGACCTGGATCCCCTGCACCACGAAATACATCTGCCAGAACTGCTCCTCAAAGGCGAACTCCATTCCCACCTTCTTTCCCAAGGCATCCTCTACTTCCAAGCTCATCGGCTGCAAAAACACAAAATGCGGCTGGATGCATTCACCGGAATTCCTCTCACGCTGCCGCAATTGCCTCCCCTCAAATTCCTCCGATTGCTCTCAGATATGCCCACCATACCTACTCGTATACGGTTCCGGCTCCACCGCGGGGCTTCTTTTCTCGGAAACCTTGCACTTTTCCACTCTGACGGTCACCGATTTCCTTGTCGGCTGCTCTGTGTTTTCTGACGGGATGCCAGGCGGCGGAATCGCAGGGTTCGGCCGTGGGGTTTCCTCTCTCCCGGATCAACTCAGATTGAAGAGTTTCTCTTACTGTCTGATTTCCCGGAAATTTGACGATGAAGGCGAGAGCGGCTCTCTATTGTTGAACGGCGTCCCCGATTCCGGCAATGGCGAGGTCAGTTTCACGCCTCTGCTCAAAAACCCCATTCCAGCTGCAACAGCAGCGGACGCTACCTATGGCGCGGAGGCTTTTTCAGTTTACTATTACGTAGGACTGAGGAGAATTACAGTCGGAGGAAAGAAGGTGAAGATTCCGCATAAGGCGCTTGTGCCAGGATTCGACGGGAACGGCGGCACGATCGTAGATTCCGGGACGACGTTCACGTTCATGGAGCCAGCAGTATTCGAGCCGCTAGCCGCCGCGTTCGTCGGCCAAGTGGCCGGGAAGCTGAACAGGTCCGACCAAGTCGAGGTGCTCACCGGACTGAGACCGTGCTTTGAGATACCGGACAGCGAATCGAACTACTCGTTCCCGGATCTCGTTTTCCATTTCAAGGGCGGCGCCCAGATGCGGCTTCCCCTGGAGAACTACTTTGCCATTGTGGGAACATCCCGGCCAGCAATCTGCCTGACGATCGTTTCCCCCAACGGAGCTGCCGGCCTAGGCGGCGAAGGCCCGGCGATCATACTTGGTAGCTTCCAGCAGCAGAATTACTACGTCGTATACGACCTCGAGAGGGAGCGGTTAGGGTTCCGGCGACAATCCTGTAGTTAGTGCCATTCAGATTTCAGTGTGAGAATAAGTGCTTCGCGGCAAGATGGAGGTCGTTGAATCGGGATCGGACGCTCCACATTGATTTGCTTTAAATGGGATGGAGCTTCCTTTGCATTTAATGGTTTTTTTAGGAAAGTTTTGTGAAGTTGTGAAAAATAAAAGATGCTGACTGCTTTATTATCGTGGAGATGATTCTTCCGGTTGGTCCAATCTTTATGTTTGTAGGGAAAGTTTTATTATATTAATTTTATATGAAAAAAATTATATTAAAAATTTGTAAAGAAAAACATTATGTGGTTTAATGTAATTTATGTCATTTTATTTGTGTGAGTTATAGTGAAGAAAATAATATGATGTGATGTATATCAACTATGGATGATATTTCATGTGATGATGTTAGGACTTTTGAGATGCTGTTGGTGGATGGGGTCCACTTTGTTATGAGATGCTGACTTTTTTCTTAGAAGGGGTTGGGCATCATTATCAAGTTGTGGAAATTTGCCAAATATAAAAGGATGCTAACATTTTTATTGTATGGGATGGTCTTTTGATATTTAGGTAAAGTAGTTTTTTTAGTATAAATTTTTTCAAATAAATTTTTTTTTGTATTAAATAAAAATTGTTTCAAATGAAGACTTAGATTTTGTTTGGGACGGCTTTTTAATTACTTTCTAAAATAGTTTTTTAGTACAAAGATTTTTTTAACTAAAAAATTTTGTACTAGAAAACTGCTTTAAAAAGTAGTAAAAAAGTCGTCTCAAACGAAGTCTTAATCACATGTTAAAATATTAGTAATTGTAGGAAAATAGTAAATTTTTTACATATGAATAAGTTCCTAAGTTTTTTCTTTTTTTTTCTTTTTTAAGTTCCTAAGTTAAGATCAATGTATTAGTATAATTTACATAATATAAAAATTTCATTCTCCATAATTAAAGAAGATATTAATATAATGTGATCTAAATAAATTGTAGAAGATGTCTATATTATTGATTTTGAGATGTTAGAGATGTTATCAGGTGATAGCGAGCGGTTTGTTTAGTTAAATTCATGATAATAGGGTAAGGTTATCAATTTGGGTTCTTGAGATGGGATTGAGACCAACTTGAAATGATCCAACATGAATCCAATCGATTTATTAAATGTGGAAAATTTTCAATCCAAACTCGACTTAATAAAGCTCAAATCAAGCATGACATGAACAAAAATAAATAAATAAGGGATTTTTACATACATAACATCTAAAACTATCCTAATTACTTATCTAACACCTAAACATTACTATTTACATCCATACCACCTAAATTCTATTACTCTCCTAAAAAATACCACTCTCGTAACAGTCTTGAACATCATCAGATTGCCAACGGAGCGGACGTCCACCGCTAGCCTGACTGCATCTACGACCTGCTCGTGTGCAACGCCGGCCATCTCTGCCATCTCCATGCAATGCGATGCGAGCAGTTTGGTGGCAGAAGCAAAGGCGGGGCCTAACTTTGATCCGGGGTTTTGTCATCTCATCCCGGCTTAAAATCACATTTGTATATTGTGATTTGTCATTTTATCATTTCTCAATGATACAAATAAAATCAAATTCAAGAAATGATGCTATATGAAGTTATTTATGATGGGTGCAACCATATTATTGCCACTGAGCTCCGAACAAAATGTGTTATGTTGTGCCAAGTCAGTGCCCCAAACTCTGGTTCGACCACCTCTGCTCTGGGCAGTGAAATCTTTACTTGGTAGGTTGAATTTGGATGGCCAACGTTGGTCATGATTCTTTGTAGCTTTGGTAATGTCTAAGTGTTGGCATCCGGAATAATGGTGGAAATGGCCGAGTAATTGAGATCTCCCCGGCGCTGGCTAACGAGCACGCGCTTGCACGATCGATTTAATGAGGTCTTGGTACAGACCTTTAGTTGAATGGGAGTGCTTCTGACTACAGAGAAATTCAAACTAATCCTTAAGAGTGATGTCATAGACAAGCCCCAGATCTAAAGCTTTCAGAGGATGAATATGACCTGCGCTGTGGTCGTGGGGAGTTAAACTGTGTTGTAGTGGCAACGTCCCTGAGGGGCTATAGCCTGCAAGGTTTTATCGTGGACGTAGGAGGTGGTCATCAGAGCGGACTTGATTGTCGCCGGGCTCCTATTCGGATGGTGGGTCTTTAACAAGGCCGCGATCCCTCCGACGTGAGGGTAGGACATGGAGGTTCCATAAGGGATGTTGAAGCCGATGCTACAGAGGTAGAAGGGTTCTCACGGAGTTAACCGAGTGGTATTTTTGAGCAGCGTAATAAATTTAGGTGGTATGGATGTAAGTAGTAATGTTTAGGTGTTAGATAAGTAATTAGGATAGTTTTAGGTGTTATGTATGTAAAAATCCTAATAAATAAATAAATAAGTTGTGACGGGTTAGTGAAAGGCCAACATGAAATGAACACAAATATCTACTAAAAATATCAAAAAAGATAATTTAATATAATTTTTTAATTGAAAAGAATAAATTATATAAATCATTCTTTTCGAGTTGATCAAAAATCCAGCACGATCTGAAACCCATCAAATTTCTTTTCAAGTCATTTAAATTGATCACTATCCAACTTAATCTTGCACAGGTTGGCCTTAGTCTATATTTTTCATGTTATATGTATGTCTATGAAAAATTTGCATGATTACCACTGATCTCAAGGTATATTTTAAATTGAACATTTTTAAAATTAAATTCAGGATCATATGAACTCTAATTTATGTGAAGTTATAGTTGAACGGAACATCTCGATAATATGAACCCAATAATATCAAATGTGGTCTAATCCCAGCCTAAATGAGACCAAATCAAGCACTTGATAAATAATTGAAAACCTCATACATTTATTGGATGACCAAATGATCTCCAAATTTGATATACTTATAATCAATTTGAGCAGTTTGATAAGACAAATCGAACGAGCCTAAGATCACTTAATTGCATTGCCATTAAGGCACTTAATTGCATCATGATCAAGGAAATCAATATGGACTGCATGATTATGTTTTGAATTATGACTCAAGTTACTAAAATGCACCTCTCAAAAAGTCTATAAATAAAGCATCATGCTCTATAGAAAGAGAGGATCAAGAGCTGAGAGAACTAAATAGCTCTCTAGTATTTTCTATCTATCACTATAAGGAAAGGAGAATTTTTGTATCTCTTATTATATAATTTATTTTTCAACTAGGCTAGACCTTGTGATTTTTTCATGTACGGATTCTCCACATTAAAAATTGTATCTCTTATAAATTTTATCTGTATGTGATAAATTTTTATCAAAAGCTAAAAATACATCTTCTACTTTATCAATGCAAATTTTCTAGCACGTTACAAATATAAACACACCTATAAAGAGTTCATGCAACAAAATAAAAGGTCATCGAATATTATTTGTCAACGAATGCTACACATTAATTATTTACAAGCTTTGGGTGACAACTAATAGGAAGCATTAAAAGTTTTGCAATAGGAGTCAACATACTAGTTCTTATATTAGATTTAAGATTGGTGACTAGTAAGACGAGCTTCAAATTTTTAATAGCACTGATGAGTGCAAGTAGTCGACAAGAATATGAAGATGATATATGAAGATTGTTGAAATTTGGGCAGTAGTTGGAGATCAATTTGGTCATTCTCTTGATAGGGGGAAGAACAAGTGGTCAGAAAGATAAAAGTAAAACATTAATTGGTAAAACAAGCACATAAGATTTTATGATTTCATCAAGCTTTCTTGATGATGGTGTAACATGCTTCTTCAATGTGGAACTAAGTGTGTAGCATGCATATAAGAAAATAGTGCTAGTAAGAATAAACCTTATGGTGTTTAATAAAATATAAAATTGAAGCTATATTACCACTCTTGATAGCACTCTGGACTTGAACTTTCACATTAAAAGATAAAGGACTTGAACTTGAATGGACAACAAGGGACCAAACTTTTAATTAATGAATGCATAACCACACTAAATGCAAATATCAACATATAAGCCCAAGTAATCCAAATGATTACCAACAAAGAAGCAGGGGACTTGTACTAAATTTCAAACGAACTATATGTAATGACTGATGGTGAATAAAATTCTTACATTTCACCTACATACAAACTATAATTCCTCATGCACGTATGCAAAAGAGGATTGTAATGAGCATAATGATATACTCAATGTATATAATGTCGTCAAGAAAATATCGCATTCATAAGCATAATGTAGGGAATATATAACAGATTTGAAAGTGGCTAATGGGTATGCATAAAGAAATTAAAGTGTATAAGCATCTTTAATTTGTGTCATAAGAGAAACTCATCAGTATGAGACTTTGAGTTAGATATGTATATTCTTATTAGAGCATAAAGACAAACAAAGACCAATACAAGATGGACACGTATAAGCTAGGCCATCTTGATTCTTGTTTATCTTTACACGTGTACTTGTTGTATCTCACCATTGCATTATTTTTTTATGTAAGTGTTGTATTCAAGGTTAAGACATAATAAAAAACATTTCTTCTTTATGCATTACTCTTTCCTCAGTTCCTCTCTTTCTGCTTGCCAAGAACAGTGAATCCTCTGGAGCTATTCTTCTACATGGTATCAGACAAGGAAAGATCCTCCAATCATTCCTGATGGCTACATCCGCTTCATTTCACGTTGAAGATCCCACGGACATCGACCAGGCGGACATCATCGGTATCTCATCCTATCTGAAATTTCTTGTTTCTAACTTGAAAAATCAGGTCCCTACTCAACTTTCTCCCGACAATTATTCTCTTTGGAAATCGCAAATCAACAAACTGTTTAGAGCAAATGGTTTTTCTAGCTTTCTTGATATTTACATTTCCCCCCTACTTCTCAGCTTCAGAAATCTGACAGCTCATCAAACTCAAATCCTGCTTAAACACAATGGTTGCTAACCGATCAAAATTTAGTGGCAGCCATTTGTTCCACTATTTCCACTTTGATTCTTACGTATATCCTAAATCTTGACTCCACTTCTCAGATTTGGCAAGCGCTTAAAACAAGATTTCAATTTTCCAATCGTTCTAAAGTCATACAAATCAAAAAAGAATTGCACAATATTTCTATGAAAATTCTTCCATGACTCAATCTCTTCGATATCAAAAATCTTATTAATAAAATTTCCGCCGCCGGCTCTATTCTTTAAACAGAGGATATCATTCTTTATATCTTAAATGATCTTCCTCATACATACCAATCATTTAAAACCTCAATTCGCACCATGCTAAACCCTATCAGCTTGGACAAACTTTACTCGCCTCTCCTAAGCGAAGAAATCAACTTATCCATGGATGCCTCTCATCTCCTGAACAACTCCAATCCCACTCTTGCGCTCTATTCCTTCCGCGGAAGTTGACACAGATCTCGGGGTCGGTCTATCGAACCAAATTTGTCCAGTGTAAGAAGTTTGGTCTCTGCTGCGTTACCTGCCAGATTTTCCTCAAGAAGGGTCACTCAGCACATAGTTGTTGGCATCGAGCAAATCTCCAATATGTTCCTCAATCGCAAAATAATACCAACCATGCTCTCGCCGCCACATCCGAACAAGCGCCCAGTGAATGGTATTTGGACTCAGGTGCCTTGTCTCACATCATCAACTCGCTCGACAGACTTTCTTTATCAAACCAATACCAAGGCTTGGATTCAATCACCATAGGAGATGAGCGTTCAGTTCCTATAGCACATACCGGTGAGGGCATCTTTCCCAGACCGAATCGTAAGCTTACTCAAACTAATCTTTTACATATACCCTCTATACATTACAATCTTTTGTCTATTTCTCGACCAACAAAGGATAACGACATTTACATTTTATTTGATCCCTCTGGTTTTTATTTTAAGGATCTGAAGAATCATCAAACACTGCTTCATGGACTGTGTCATGAAGGTCTTTACCCGATCCAGGTCCCGAAAGGCTGTGCTCTATCCTTTGTCTTTACTGCTATATCGTCCACAGATTCTCATTACTGACAACAATTCATATTCTATTACAAATCTTATACAACAATTACAAGCAAAATTTGCTATTAAACATCTCGTCACTGCTCACTCCTTTCTTGGTCTTAACAAAACTTCTACTCCTAATAAATTATTTATTTCTTAACCGCATTATGCCAAAACCATATTACAAATAGCTAATATGATTGAATGCAATGCTTTAGCTAATCCTACTTGTACAAAGCTCCCGCAAAATCTTCCTCTAGATCCTATTCTTTCTGATCCCACTATCTACAGACAAATAACTGGCTCTCTTCAATACTTAACCATCACCAAACCCGACATCTATTATTCCATTAATGTCTTATCTCAGCACATGCATGACCCTCAGCCTCAGCACATTTATCTTCTTAAACATCTTCTTCGATACATTCGCGATACACTTCACTATGGCATTCCGATCACTAAGAACAATCTTACTTTAATGTCCTTCTCAGATGCTGATTGGGCGAGTGACCCCATATGCCGAAAATTCACATCTGGTTATTGTTCTTTTTTAGGTACAACACTTATCTCTTGGACAATCAAAAAGCAGCATACCGTAACAAGGTCATCCACAGAATCTGAATATCGGGCGTTAGCTGCCGCAACGGCTGACATTCTTTGGATTAGAAGAATTCTTGCAGACTTTAGAATCAGTTTGGCTCAACCTACCAACTTATACTATGATAACACCTCTGTCATTGCTCTCACAAACAATACCATTTTTCATGCCATAACCAAACACATAGAAATTGACCACAAGTTTCTCCGTGATCATATTCAAAACAACAACATCCGGCTAATTCCATTAAGCACGATTGATCAAACTGTAGACTTCTTTACAAAGCCCACTCTCTACACCTCGATTTCTACAGCTTCGACTCAAACTGACGGTTACTGAAGATTCATCAGCTTGCGGGGGGCATATTAGATCATAAAGACAAACAAAGACCAATACAAGATGGACACGTATAAGTTAGGCCATCTTGATTCTTGTTTACCTTTACACGTGTACTTGTTGTATCTCACCATTGAATTATTTTTTTACATAAGTGTTGTATTCAAGGTTAAGGCATGATAGAAAATATTTCTTCTTTATGCATTACTCTTTCCTTAGTTCCTCTCTATCCGCTTACCAAGAATAGTGAATCCTCTAGAGCTGTTCTTCTACAATTCTATTAGAATCCAAATTTTAAAACATTTGCTTTAGGAGATGGATGAACATTTTTTTCTCTTCGAAAAATCTTTAGCCTATAATCAGAAAGTTTCACTTTTAAAAAACCATAAAAGGAAAGGCCTAGCACATCAAAGCATAGGAAAATCAACAAACTATTGAATTGATAATACAATTATTAGCATAAAGCAGAGCAGAAGAAAATTAATAAACTGAAAGCCTAAGCTTTAGAAAATTAAAAATAGGACTATGTTTCTTAAGAGCACCTTAAAGTAAACTCTGTTATCACATAAATCAAGCAAAGCTTCAAGAACAATGTGATAATATTAGGACTTTTGAGAGGATGTTGATGGATGGGGTCCACTTTGTTATAAGATGCTAACTTTTTTCTTAGAAGGGGTAGGCATTGATATTAAGTTGTGGAAGCTAGTGAAAAATAAAATGATGCTAACCTTTTTATTGTATGGCATGATCTTTGATATTTAGACATCGTTTGGGATGATTTTTTTGCCGTTTTTTACAGTAGTTTTTTAGCATAACTTTTTTTTAAACAAAAATTTATGTATTTGATAGTTGTTTTAAAAATAATAAAAAAAGTTGTTCCAAATGAAGATTTATACTTCGTTTGGGATGACTTTTTTATTCCTTCTTAAAGCAGCTTTCTAGTATAAAAATTTTATTTGTTGTACTAAAAATTTACTTTAAGAAGCAATAAGAAAGCCATCCTAAATCAAGCCTTAGTCACATGTTAGAATATTAGTAATTGTAGAAAAAATAGTAATTTATTTACATATGAACAAGTTCCTAAGTTGAGATCGATGTACGAAGTTCTTTAAATGAAAAACTAGAAAAAAATGAGGATAATTAGCCCAATTAAATTAATTGTATTAGTATGATTTACATAATATAAAAATTACATTCCCCATAATTAAAGATGATGTTAATATAATGTGATCTATGTAAATTGTAGAAGATGTCTATATTATTGGTTTTGAGATGGTAGAGTTATTATCATGTGATAACAAGCGGTTTGTTTAGTTAAATTCATGATAATAGGGTAGGGTTATCAATTTGGGTTCTTGAGACGGGATTAAGACCAGTCTGAAAGTGATCCAACATGAATCCAATCGATATATTAAATGAAGAAAATTTTAAATCCAAACTCGATCGACTTAATAAAACTCAAATCCAGTATGACATGAACAAAAAAAAAAAATTAAGTTATGGTGGGTTAGTGAAAGGCCAACATGAAATGGACGCAACAACCTATTAAAAATATCAAAAAGATAATTTAATATAAATTTTTAATTGAAAAATAATAAATTATATAAATCATTTTTTTCGAGTTGATCCAAATCTAGCACAACCTAAAACCCATCAAAATATATTTTCAAGCAACTTAAATTGATCACTACCCAATTTGAATCTTACACAGGTTGACCTTAGTCTGTATTTTTCATGTTATGTTAGGTACAATATTGATATGTCTATGAAAAATTTGTATGACCAGCATGAATCTCGAGGTAAATTTTAAATTGAAAATTTTTTAAAATTAAATTCATGACCATCTAAACTCTAATTTTTATGCAAATATATAGTTAAATTGAACGTCTCGATAAAATGAACCCAACAATACCAAACATAGTCTAATCCCAGCCTAAATGAGACCAAATCAAGCACTTAATAAAAAATTGAAAGCTTCATACATCTATTGGATGACCAATTGATCTCTAAATTCGACATACTTATAATCAAATTGAGCAGTTCAATGAAACAAATCTAACGAGCCTAAGATTACTTAATTTTGATGTCATTAAGGCACTTAATTGCTGATTAAACTCATCATGATCAAGGGAATTGATATGGACTGCATGATAGAGTGTTTTGAATTATTTACGAAAATGCTCCTCTCAAAAAGTCTATAAATAGAGCATCATGCTCTATAGAAAGAGAGGATCAAGAGCTAAGAGAACTAAATAATTACTCTCTAGTATTTTCTATCTATCACTATTGATGACTACCGTCAATCATCTTCACCATCGACGAAAATTACCAACAATCATTGTCATCATCCCTTGATTAGTGTCAAGACCTAACATAGTTGTTGAGTTTCAATTGCCAACTTGTGGACATTAGACTGTTGTAATCCTTCCAAAAAGGAAATTATATATTTGTTCCCAAATAGCATATTCTTCTTCAACTGTGCGGAAAGGAGAATTCTTGTATATCCTATTATATAGTGTATTTTTCAGCCAGGCTAGACCCTATAATTTTTTTTCATTTACGGGTTTTCCATGTTAAAAATTTTAAGTTTCTTATAAGTTTTTTTTTTTGTGTATGCTAAATTTTTATCAAAAAACTAAGACACGCATCTTCTACTTTACCAATGCAAATTTTCTAACATGTTACAAATATTAACACACTTATAAGAGAGATATGCAACAAAATAAAAGGTTGTTGAATATTAGTGGTCAACAAATGCTGCACATTAATTATTTACAAGCTTTGGGTGTCGACTGTTAGGAAGCATTAAAATTTATGCAATAAGAGTGAAAATACTAGTTCTTATATTAGACTTAAGATTGGTGACTAGTAAGATGAGCTTCAAATTTTCAATAGCGGTGATGAGTACTAGTAGTTGGTAAGCATAGAAAGATGATATATGAAGATTGTTGAAATTCTGACAGTAGTTGGAGATCAATTTGGTCATTCTCTTGATAGGGGAAAGAACAAGTGGTCGGAATTAAAGATAAAAGTAAAACACTAATTGGTGAAACATGCACAAAAGATTTTATGATTTCATCAAGCTTTCTTGATGAAGCTGTAACATGCTTCTTCGATGTGGAACTAAGTGTGTAGCATGCATATAAGAAAATAGTGCTAGTAAGAATAAACCTTAGGGTGTTGAATAAAATATAAAATTGAAGTTACATTACCACTCTTTATAGCACTCCAGACTTGAATTTGCACATTAAACGACAAAAGATTTGAACATGAATGGACAACAAGGAACCAAACTTTTAATTAACGAATGCATAACCACACTAAATGCAAATTTCAACATATAAGCCCAAGTAATCCAAATGAATATAAACAAAGAAGTAGGGGACTTGTGCTAAATCTCAAACGAACTACAAGTAATGACTGAGGGTGAATAAAATTCCAACATTTCACCTACATATAAACGATAATGCCTCGTACACGTATGCATAAGAGGATTGTAATGAGAAAAATGGTATACTCAATGTATATAATATCGTCAAGAAAATGGCGCATTCATAATCATAATGTGGGGAATATATAACAGATATGAAAGTGGCTAATGGGCATGCATAAAGAAATTAAAGTGTATAAGCATCTTTAACCAGTGTCATAAGAGAAATTCATGAGTATGAGACTTTGACTTAGATATGCAGATTATATTAGAATCCATGCATGGAAGAAGATTGTTTGTAGCAACCTCACCTGCTATAATCGTCATCAAAATATTGAAAGCCACTATACTCAATCGTCCCATTACCATCCACATCAGTCTGAAAGTGATTAAAAAGTTTTAAGTAATAGAAAACTAACGATATCAACTAGATCAACTTACATCTTCCATGATGTTTTTTTTCATTTTTTTTTTGAATTCTTTGAATCAAAACGTGCTAAATTAGTCTTAAGTTCTTCATATGTCATGCTACCACTTTTGTCAGTGTCCAAATCTAAAACATTTGATTCAGGAGAAGGATGAACATTTTTTTTTCTCTTCGAAAAATCTTTATCCTATAATCAGAAAGTTTTGCTTTTAAAAAGCCATAAAAGGAAAGGCTAAGTACAGCAAAGCATTGGAAAATCAAGAAACTATTGAATTGATAATAAAATTATTAGCATAAAGCGGAGCAGAATAAAATTAATAAACTGAAAGCCTAAGCTTTAGAAAATTAAAAATATGACTATGTTTCTTAAGAGCACTTAAAAGCAAACTCTGTTATCACATAATTCAAGCAAAGCTTAAATCATCACGCACTCAGAATTCAAATAAGATGAACCAAGAGACATAGAATAATTTAATTTCCCAAGGCATAAAAATGCACAATATTACCACCCAAAAGAAAAGAGTGAGCATTCTCATAGCTCGCTGAATTAAATGAAACAGAAGACTAAACTCTTGAATCTTAGTTCAAAACCTATGTTTTAAACTAAATATTGGTGCAAATTACAACAATAGCAACAAGTATGTATGCTACTAGGTGAGATCAACTACATGATTTTTTTTTCTCCATTGTATCATATTAAGATTTAATTTCTTATTTAAACCTAATACAAAATATCAATTTTAATACTTTCTAACCAAGCACTTTTAGGCCTACCTCTACCTTACTTAACATAGGCCGAAGCTAATATATATACTCTACTAATAAGATCATTGGCATTGTACAAAGTACTGTATAATTAATTTCCTGTTGGGAAGATAATTTCATTTTCAATTCTTTGCACCACCACCACCACCAAGAGTCTTACAAGAATAATATACTAATAAAAAACAACTTAAATACATTTTTGTATATCCCATCTGGATGATCATGATAAACAGCTTGGATTTTAGATATCCTCATGAAAGATAAAATTATTATGGAATAGGAAAAAAGTAAGCATGTAGTTAGGCTAAGACGGACATATTAGTTCTTCTTGCATATATTTAATAAAAGAAATATACGTATTGCAACTATTGAAAGCATAATATCAAAAAAATTATAAATTTCTCGAAAAAAAAATGAATGATATACTTTACTTTACTCAAGCATAATATCACAAAATAAATACATCAAAATAGATTTTACGAAACATAAGGCAAAAATAAAATACAGAATAAATACATAAAATTAAATATTTTCAATAAACAATTTTAATACTTTTTATAAGTATATTTAAGACAAAATAAATAATGCATATAAAGTATCTTGTTTACAACATAGTAATGCTATTTTGTGTCCTTGTAATGCTTGTGAATTTAGAGCAAATTTGTAATGCTTGTAAATTGGTGCAAAATTCTTTCAAACTAATTACATGAGTGCATGACATGTTTTTAAATGAATGCATGACATGTTTTAGCTACTTTGCTTGTAGTTATTGAGCTGTCTAATTGATTGAATTGTTCATAGTCATCTTGTTGTTTTGAACCCATGTGTCTTCATTAATGAATATTTACTACTTAAAAAAGTGCTTTGTTGAATAACATTGCTCTGAATTTTTTTTTTTTTTGGTGAGAGTGAGCTAAAAACTTTAGTTAACACGCATATATATATATATATATATATATATATATATATATATATATATATATATATATATATATATATATATATATATATATATATATATATATATATATATATATATATATATATATATATATAATACATATGCATAACATTTTCTCAAGTATATATTATGGTAATGGTGTGTCATGTGTGTTGTTCTAACTAACCAAAAATTAAACATTAGCGATCAAAATTAGACTTACATTTGGTTGAAGTTTTGGGTTCTCTCTCCAAAAGAAATTTGGATTTCATTTAGCTCAGTCTTGAAACTTTATGAGGAAACCAAATCAGATTATCAAATTAAATATCTCCTAAAATGCATTCAATTAATTTGCTCCCCAAATGGTCCATGTTTCTATTGAATGAATTAGCTTATATAATAAATGAAGTACATGCATTAATTGTGATGTAACATAATTAATGAAGTAATTATATGTGATCTTATAATTAGCCTATTTGGAAATTCATTTGATTGTACTACTTGAAGATCATCTATGGAAATAGAACCATGTTGATGATAGTGTGAATCCACAAAATTTCAACTAGTGAACTCAAATTGTAGAATGAAAGGAAATTTTTTAATGCTTTGCATGGTGCAATATATCAGATATATAACAAAATCGTAAGCACCATTTATAATTATTAACTACTATTGAGTGAAGACGGTGCCAACTTCATATCATATAAAAGCATAAGCTCAATCTATAAGATTGATGGTAGAGCAAGCAATGGTACAAATTAGGGAATATTATAGGTGTACATCTGAAGATGACATGGAGCAACAATAGCAACAGAGTTTAGTTTAAGCTCAATATTGGGCTCTACAATGATCTATAACATGCATAGACTTGGTTTCTTGGTCAAACTCAAATTGGACAATTGATGGGACTTAAATTTGGGCATAAAATTAAGCTTAATATGGTTGCACACTTAGAGTCAAGCTTAGACATATGTAATTGCTGATCATTGTCCTCGCCACAAAGATGAGTAGAGATAATGGGATTAGTAGGCTAATAGATTTGATGGAGAGCATGGAGTTGCATTAGATAATTTCATAGGCAGACTTTGCGAGACTAAATATGGTAATTATGTAGAAGAGATAAGTCTTTTATTTTTATAGTGTAATAGTTAAGCTTGTATAATGATTAAAATGATTGAAGAGTATGATCAATACAATGAATGTAATTGTAATGATCATATTGATAATGAGTGAATATTATGGTTTACTTAATTTTTAAATGATTTATATTGGTTATGTTGTTTAATAGTCAACACATGTTTCATCCTGTAATGCTTTGATATGTAAACATGGATGATGATACATCAAAAGCCTATAATTGAAAATATAGGACTTGAACGTATATTGGATAAATCATCATAATTTAAGTACCTTATTATATTTCGTGTGTACATATATCCTGACGATATTGATTTTGATGAATATGAGTAAACTTCTTGGAGCTACTTCTATTTTAAGTACTCCTTCACTGGTCATATCACTAAAAGTACAAGGCAACCCTCCATCCTCACCTCAATAAACATCATCTTATGAGAAAAGTATCTTACAACCCTTGAATAATTTTTATTTATTGAAATCAATTTGGAAAAAATTAGTGTTGGAAGCATGTGATCAATATCAACACAGTTTTTAATTTGATTGAATGGTTGGAGTTCCCTTCTACTACTTTTATACTATTTGAAAAGTTGGGATAAGACTTCAACTATTCAAATTATGCAGATGTTCTTTTAATCGGTTTCCATTGCATATATGAAGCTAGATGAATACAACCGAGAGCACATGCTTCATCTCAATGCTTATTAAGAAAGAAAAATGATTTCAAAGTACATGTAGCAAATAACATGCTATCAATTTAAAAAAAAAAAAATCAAAATTATAAAACATAAGATTCGTACAGCCATAAATTTCATACATAATCTTTGAGGTCAAGATAGTAGAAATCCTTTGAAGTTGAGATAGCAGAGATCCTTTGAAGCCGAAAGACCAGAGATCTAGAAACCAAAGGCAAATGCAAAAGAAAACCACTAAATATTTAATCAAAAAATATGTGAGAATATTTAAGAAATCATATAAGATGGAGAGGGGGAGGGTTATCTTCTGGAGTTTCGAACCGTTTATTCGAAGCGGTTGGAAGTTTCGACTGTTCTAAAGGATTCGACGGTTGCTTCATCTTCTAGAAAGTAAAGAACATTATAGAAGTTCAAGAGACCGAAAATACTATAGAAGTTTGATGGTTCCAAAGGGTTGAAGAAAGAAACTTGCGAGAATCATAAATGTTGTTAAGAAGGAACTTTAAGAAAAATGAAGAGACCGAAATTACGAAACCTATTGAGGGCAAGCTGAAGAGTGAACAAACATTGAGGAAGTTGAAGGGATTGAAATCGTAAATGATGGATAAGTCAAAGAATGACGAAATCGTGAAATAGGGCAAGCAAAGAGGCAAAATCGCGAAATTGGTGAAATTTGGCAGAAATCACGAACCCAACATTAAAACGGGTATTAATTGAAACGGTTTTAATTAGTAGATATAATATAATAATAGGCTGGTATAATAAAATTTTTATTTTAAGCGGCATTAGTATTATTTAATACAATGAGGTGTATATAACAACATTTTCATTTAATTTTATTTAATACAATGATATGTATTTTAAACAACATTTTTATTTTAATAAATTATGAAAATGATTAAATTTGATAGGAATTCTTAATTTTTTATTTTTAAAGGTTATTAAATTTTTATTTTAAGCGGCATTAATTTTATTTAATGCATCAGGTGTATGTAACAGTATTTTTATTTAGTTTTATTTAATACAATAAGTTGCATTTTAGGCGGCGTTTTATTTTAATAAATTATGAAATAATTAAATTTGATCGAAAGTATAATATTTTTATTTTTGAAGGTTAATATTTAATCTTTAAAATTTTTTGTATACACTTATATAAAATTTTTTTACATAATTTTAGCTTTAAAATTGAAGCGGCATTAATTTGCATAATTATTTTATGAGGTGTATGTAACGGGCATTAATTTCTATAATTATTATATATTTTTAGATTTATTAATTATTTATAATACAATAAAATGTATTTATTAATTATTTATAATACAATGAATGAATATTTTATGAGGTGTATCTAAATGGTACTCATTTGCATAATGAAATTTTTCACTTTGAAACAAATTATAGAGAATCATTCTAATACACTACAACTTAAACTGAGAAAATTTATCTCATTTTAACGAAGCAATATTCTTTAATATTCCCTATCAAGTTATAGAGTCAATATTTAGTCCCAAATCGTTGTGTGGAGACATAAATTGGGTATATTTTACGACCTTATGAATTTATATGTTAACTGAAAACATGCGAGCATATACGACTGATATGTCAATAATAGCCAATCTTTACATATTTTGTACTCTCTTAAAAGATAGAGTTCATTACAATATGCAATCTTATAGAAGATTTAAAAATAAATTAAATGTCAAAGAATCATTTAATTATAAATTATTTATATATTCTAACATATAATAATCATAATTACTTCTAAGATTAGGATTAAGAGAGAGCTAGTTAGATTATTGCATGAAAATATTAATTATAAAGCTTAGTTATGACTAGAGACCATTTTTTTCCTCAATGGCTTTTCAATAGTAGAGTGACTAGACTATTTTGACAATTAGCCCGTTGGCCCAACAATTAAATGATAAAAAACTGGTTTAATGGGCTTTTACAATTAAAAAAATTGAACAAATCGTACAATTTATTATAACTGAACGTCTTAAAAAGGAACAATTATTACGTCCTCTGATCGGACGTAGAGCTACGTTCGGCTGCCAATAACATGTCGCCACGTGCTCTTACTCTTTACCGCACGGCTCGACGACTTGACCGGAACCCGGGAATGTTATGTTCGCGTATTGCGAGGTATTACACGGTATTTGCTCGGTATTGCTTGGCAATAATGAGAAATACAGCTCTGTGAAGACCAATACCGAGCAATACCGAGTTGTACTGAGTTTTTCTAGAAAATCTCGGTACAACTCGGTATTGCTCGGTATTTGCTCATTATTTTTTCTAGAAAAACCCGGTACAACTCGGTATTGCTCGGTATTTGCTCATTATTTTTTCTAGAAAAACCCGGTACAACTCGGTATTACTCGGTATTTTCTTGGTATTTTTTCTAGAAAAACTCGGTACAACTCGGTATTTGCTCGGTATTGGTTATTGCCGAGCAAAATCGATCAATACCTAGCAATACCGAGCATTACCGAGCAATACCTAGCAAAATCGAGAAATACCGAGCCATCATGGGTCCATTCCGGGTCGGGTTGTCGGGGCGCGCGGTAAATAGTGAGAACGCGTTGCACGATTCTACTAGCCGCCGAACGTAGAGTTACGTCCTGTGACCGGACCAAATAAAAGTTCCATAAGAAGACGAATATATTGACATTACAAATTAATGATCTGATTTAACACCAAATAAACTAAAATCAAATACTTGAATTATATTCATAAATCTCTGAGCATTAATTGATGGACCCAACGACCTTCAATTATAACATGCTTATAGTCAAATTGAGTTGCTTAGCGAGAAGAATCAAACGAGTCCAAGATCAAGGGCAGAGTCACGAATGTTTTTATGTGGGGGCACAAATCATCAAAGTAAAAAAAAAAAAAAAAAAACTCTCAATTTTTTTTATTTGGGCTTGGGACCAGCATTGGATGTTTAAAATTTTTTTTAATTGATTGTTTCATTATAAAAATATACATATATGATAAAGCAAAAAAAAAAAAAAATACTTAAATCTTCACATTTACGTCTAGCAACTATGTCTAATTGTCTATATTAATAAAACATTATATGGGAGTTGGAATGTAAATATGGAACTATATTAACAAAGATTCAATTTAATTTAAGAAAAACATAAAGAGAGTACATAATTAATAAAAAAAATTTCAAAAATAGATTATAAAATTCATTTACATAGATAATTTTTTTTTTTTTTGAATGTCATAACCACAAAGACGCATAAAAGTAAAGTAATTGTGTCAAAGGTTGTAGATTGATGGCAAGAACAAATTGAAGATGAAATAAATCACTTTAATGTTTGATGCGGACCAAATGTTTTTTCAAAGATAATAAAATTCTTCTTCAGAGTCTACAATAAACGATGAATCAATGGACCATAGGTGAAAGGTGAAGGGAGATTCAGTCTTTCCCCTAAACTTTTCGTTGAATTCTAATTCCTTTATATCAAATTTACATCCAAATGTTACTTTTAAAATGTTACTTTAATGGGAATGTGGGAATGCATTATGTATCTTGGAAGGAGCTATGCAAACCAAAATAAAAAGGTGGTAGAGGTCTTTTTTCAACAGTCTCTAAAGTGGGACATATTAGGACCAAGTTTGCATGGGAATTCTACATGAAGCCAGATTCTTTGCTCAATTGTATCTTAAGAGCTAGATATGGTGCTAATTTATGGAAAAATCAGGCCGGGAAGAAAGGGAGTTCTTCAACTTGGAAAATATTGTGCAATGGTGTTAAATATCTTACAAACATTGTGAGATGGAGGATCTCTAATGGGAATTTGATTAATTGGTTGCATGATGCTTGGATATTGGATAAGAATATCTCAAAATGGCCAACGTTTGTAAGCAATTTGGAAATCAGCAATTACATTTTGAACTTTTTATCTCGGATGGTAAATGGAACAAGGATCATCTTCAAATGTTCTTTCGAAGGCAGCTGATAGAACTCATTTTACAAATCCCAATCTATCTTGATCAAGGATCATATCAAATAGAATTGAAGTGGAAAGCAACAGGTTGTTCTAGGGCAGCAATTTCACAAGATATAGTTCATAAGGACGATGCAGATTGTGAGTTTTGGAACTGCTTGAAGAAAGTTAATTTAAGACCAAGGGTAGAGCTATTTTGGTGGAGATTGCACAAGGAGGTGGTTCCTAGCAATTCATTCTTATTATACAGAAGATTGAGTAACTATAGTGGCTGTCCGAGAGAATGTGATGAAGAGGAAGACAACAATCACATTGCTGGAATGTGTGGTAAATTGCGGAAAGTGATAGTATTGCTCAACGGATGGGGGTTTCAAGTTTCTCAGTTTGGATGCTTTGCTGAATGTTTAGGAGCTGGAGAGAATGTCATGTATTAATTATATCATTGTAAATATTTATTGCACAACAATTTTTTTGGTTTGGAAGAGCAGAAATTTGCTGGTCCATGAAGGAAGAAAAGATTCAGATGTATATATCGCAGCTAATACAGTGTCTATGGCTGCTGTAACACCAGCAATCAATATCCAATTGGACAACTGGGATGTCAACCAGCATAAGCTGTTTTCTTCTTGGCATCCTCCTTTACCCGGATGGATAAAGATCAATGTTGATGCATCCTTAAGCAGCAACTATAAGGCCGGAGTTGCTGGAGCTTGTAGAGATGATAAAGGCAGATTTTTACTTGTGTTTGGTGCTTATTACTTGCATTGGGACATTGCCCAATTGGAACTTCAAGTGGTTTACACTATAAAGAATTTTATACAAGATTGGATGGTGGAAGCACAAGGTGTAGTTATTGAAGGGGATAACTTCAACATCATCAAGATTCTTCAACAAGCTTTGAAGAGATAGAAGAATAAAGAAATAATTGAAGATGATTTATCCTTCATTAAAGAATTCAATCAAGTTTCTTTTAGTTTTACTAGTAGAAATTGTAATAAATTAGCTGATTGTTGCGCTAATTTAGCTTTGAGCAAAGGTTTTATTTGGCATGATCTTAGTAACATTGAAATTCCTCCTTCATTCTTGTATATTTTGAAGGATGAATTCGATTCTTTAGCTTTGATTTGGTAGTTTGTAATAACTTTTTTCCATCTCTAACGCAATGTTGTATTTCTCTTAAAACAAAAAGTAGCTTGGCTGGTAAAAGCTAGTAAAAAGAAACTCCTCTATATTCTTCTCTTTGGGTAAGATCATGAACATGCTAGAGTGAATAATTATGATTTCGTTTGGGATGATTTTTTTTCTGCTTCTTAAAGCAGCTTTTTAGTATAAAAATTTTAATTTTTGTATTAAAATTCTGCTTTAAAAAGTAATAAAAAAGCCGTCTCAAACGAAGCCTATATTTTTCTTTAATTTGTCATTACATGCAATTCATCTAATTTAAGCATACATAGGGAAAATACCTTGAGCTATCGTGTCAATTTAAAAATTGACACGAGAACCTATGTAAACTGTGAGAGTGAAGGTTTTTGCTCCTCAGCAGGGGCAAAATAGTTCAGCAAGTAATCATTTCCACCTGTTCTAACGACAAACAAGTAGTCTGATAGGTAGTCATTAGAAAATCTAGTAGCGTTCTATTTTTTATGTTCCATATTTGCTGGCTTAAACTGATCACCTCCTCCTGCAATTAAAAGAAACCTCTTTACATTCTACATAATAAACATACAATTTCACTTTCAATTTGCTGAAAATCAATTGTTCAGATGACAGTTTATGCCATATTGACCTGATGTTTCTTTCATCAAAATCGCTTTTTTCAATAATCAACGAATCACCACAACGAAGAAAAAAAAAATAAAAGTCAAAGTCAAATATTTGCGGCCTACGGTGCCTGTGCGATCTGTCGATCCGCCCTTGAGCTTGTGGTATGCTATCTACAGCCTGCGGTTGCCGGTTGTAGCCTCGCCAGACGCTGGCGTGACCCTAAACTCTAAGATTCAGGAATCCTCGCTACTTCGCTAAGTCGCTCGATCTGCGATGTGTGCATGAAAGAAGGAAAGAGCAGAGTGCTACATGAGAATCTAAAGAGTTTCACGAATAAAACAAATAGTTATGCTAATTAAAGAGGAATTAAAACATTTAATTGAGTTTTAATTAAATTTTCAGTGGGGGTCTATGCCTCCAGGGCACCTAACATTGATATCATTAAGGTAGTCAGATGTTTAATAAACGATCTACCATCAATTAATTAGATTAATATAGAAACTATACAATTGAGTGATTTTAATTATAGCCAAATCTATCAGTAGGCCGCCTTAAAAAAGCAATAAATAGACTTCGTTCTCTAAAAAGAGAGGAGAGGTCCAAGAGCGGACAAAACTAAAGAGTTCTCTTGTAATTTTCAACTATCACCACTGGTAATGGCTCCTTACAGCGAGACAAACAAATTTCTCATATGGGTCAATATGGGTCAACTAACGACAATCGATATAAGTCCTTCAAATCTCAATTATCTTTTTCTATCTCATCATTTTTTTCTCTCAAATTTCCTCAAAGGCTCTTTGTTAGCAGAATGGAATAGGAAGATAAAAGCTTCAATGAAATTTATTAGTGGATAGAGATATTTATAATATAATAACAATATTGATACGTCATGCAAAAATTATCTTGATCGGGCACGAATCTCGAGGCAAAAAGCTAGCCGGAAATTTCAAAAATTAAATCTTGGAGCACCTGAACTCCGATTTCAGCGAGCTTACATTCAAACTGAGCGTCTCGGAAATACAAACCCAACGACACCAAGATCATCCCAATCCAAGCCCAAATGAGTCCGAATCAAGGGCTCAAAGCGCTGTTGGAAGGTTCAAACCGCAATTTGAGTTACCAAACGGTCTCCGATTTTGACGAGCTTATACTCGAATCGAACGGCTCGACGAGACGAATCCAACGAGCCCAATATAATGGAATTCCGACATCATAAAGGCTTTCAAATGTCCAATGAACGATGCATGATCAAAGGATTCGATATCGGCCGTCCATTCAAACCACTCTCAATTCGCCCTTGATCTCATGCCTATTTACGGGCTATGCCACTCCAGAAAAACTATAAATAGAACCCTCATTCTACACCAAAAGGGGGGAAGGGAAGAGAGAGAAGAAGAAGAGGAGAAAGGGGAAAAGGAGATTCCTCACCTCCTCGACCATCGCCGGAGCTCTTCCTGCCACCTGAAGACGCCGGAACTCTGCCGGATATTCGGGAGAACGCCATAATACTTCTTAACTTCCATAGGATGCTAAAATTCTTCCCAATTTACAATAGAGTTCCCTCCTGACGCCAAAACTCCGCCCAAGTGAAGCTGGAGTTCTCCTCTGCCACTAAAGACGTCGGACTTCTACCCGACGTCGGACCTTCACTCTTCGCCAAGTTTCTACCCGACGCCGGACTTCTAGCGATTATCAGACTTCACTGGACGTCTATGCGAAGATGCATTTCTTTCCATTGATGGACTTCTACCTTACGCTGTCCTAATGATCTTCGTCGTCAGACTACAGTCCTTCCGACCTCCGTCGCAAGCCGACTACGGTCCTCCTGACTTACGTCGCCCGCCGACTATAGTCTTTCCGACATCCGTCGCCCGTTGAATACGGTCCTCCTGACTTATGTCACCCGCCGACTACATTCTTTCCGACCTCCGTCGCCCGCCACTACGGTCACCTGACTTACGTCGCTCGCCGACTACAATCCTCCGTCGCCAGCTGACTACGGTCCTCCTGACCTACGTCGCCCACCGACTGCAGTCCTTCTAACAAAGTGAATACGTCGATAGTAGCTCTTTGTATTTACATCATGTAATGTACTCCATAAGATGTACATCAAGCTAAGGCCTTCTCCCAAGGAAGGGCCTCATTTGTAATCGACTGTAAATACTAGTGGATTCGTTCAAACTGGGCTAGGCCCCGTGGTTTTTCCCCCTTTTTACAGGGGTTTTCCACGTAAAAATCTTGGTGTCTCATAAATTCTAGACCCTCTCTCCTTATCTGATTGCGTACCGTATTTTCGTACAATGCTAAGACGTTAAATATGATATTTCTCTACCGCCGCGAATACTCCTGGACGCAACAGTTTGGCGCCGTTTGTGGGAACGTGGTTCCCGACTGGGGGCAACTTTTGCTCCAATCTCAAAAGATCACTCATAACATCAATATCACAAGAAGCAGATGCTGACTGGGGGGAAACTTTGACTCAAACCATGGTCAAATAGATCCTCTAATACCTTCAACACCAAGTTGATATTTCAGGAATATCCGAGCAAATGCAAGGATACTTAAAATCAATTACAAGCTTTATACAGTCCATTGTTGGACTTCTACTCATCGAGCAAGGTCTTAACCTCGACCTCAAAAAGGCAGTAACGGTCTAAAAATAGACCATTCTTCACCTTTGATTCGGGATACACGCGGCATTCGCCCCCTCCCAATCAAGGTAAAATCGATCCCAGGGGGATCCGATTCGGCCTCTTCCACACAGGTTAACTTCGTCGAGCAAAGTCTCCAACATATAACCTCGGATAGGTCTCACATCCTTGGTGGATTCTCTCAGCCTCTTCCACACAGGTTAACATCGTCGAGCAAAGGCTCCGACATACAACCTCGGAAAGGTCCTACATCCTTGGTGGATTCTCCCAACCTCTTCCACAAAGGTTAATGTCGTCGAGCAAAGGCTCCGACATACAACCTCGGAAAGGTCCTACATCCTTGGTGGATTATCCCGACCTCTTCCACACATGTTAACGCCGTCGAGCAGGGCTCCGGCATACAACCTTGGAAAGGTCTCACATCCTTCGTGGATTCTCTCGACCTCTTCCACACAGGTTAACGTCGTCGAGCAGGGCTCCGGCATACAACCTCAAAAAGGTCTCACATCCTTGGTGGATTCTCCCGACCTCTTCCACACAGGTTAACGCCGTCGAGCAAAGGCTCCGACATACAACCTCGGAAAGATCCTACATCCTTGGTGGATTCTCCCGACCTCTTCCACACAGGTTAACGTCGTCGAGCAGGGCTCCGACATAACACTTGGAAAGGACTCACATCCTTCATGGATTATCTTGACCTTTTCCACACAGGTTAATGTCATCGAACAAATGTTCTAACATACAACCTCGGATAGGTCTTACATCCTTGGTTAACGTCTCCAGAATGCCGTCAAGGGACTTCCATTTAACTTCTCCACAAAATTAAATTTCTACCCGATGTTGAATTTCCTCTTGTCGCTGAATTTTTGCCTTGTAGGACTTTCGTCAGAATCCTGCCCGTCGACGAATTCTCGTCGGTCTTCTACCAGACGTTGAACTTCTACCCGACGTCGGACTTCTGCTCGTCAGCGGACTCCTACTCGTCGTCAGACTTCTGCTCGTTGTTAAATTCTCATCGGTCTTCTACCCGACGTTGAACTTCTACCCGAAGTCGGACTTCTGCTCGTCAGCGAAATTCTACTCGTCGTCAGACTCCTGCTCGTCGATGAATTCTCATCGGTCTTCTACCCGACATTGAACTTCTACCCGACGTCGGACTTCTGCTCGTCAGCGGACTTCTACTCGTCGTCAGACTTCTGCCCGTCGATGAATTCTCGTTTGTCTTCTGCCAGACATTGAACTTCTACCCGACGTCGGACTTCTGCTCGTCAGCGGACTCCTACTCGTCGTCAAATTCCTGCTCGTCATCGAATTCTCGTCGGTCTTCTACCCGACGTTAAACTTATACCCGACGTCGGACTTCTTTCTGTCGTCAGACTTCTGCTCAACACTCTTACGCATCGTCGGACTTCTCCTCGTCGGCGGACTACTACTCGTCATCGGCTTCTCGCTCGAATGCTACTTGCAACGCACCCTCGAACTCTCTCCATTGGCTCCACACTCGATCGTTGATTGCTAATGGGCTTCAACTCGATCGTCCAACGCCAGCAAACTTTCGCTCAAATGGCATTCAAGTCCCGTAACTCCTGCGCCCGAGGAGGGGCGCTAATTCGAGCAGGTGAAGTTTCCCGCTCGCAAACAGCGGAAGCCTCAGCCGCCAGAGAGCCGTGGGGGAGGAGAAAAATCCCGTAACTCCTGCGCGCGAGGAGGGGCGCTAATTCGAGCAGGGGAAATTTTCCGCTCGCAAATAGCGAAAGCCTCAGCCGCTAGAGAGTCGCGGGGGAGGAGAAGATATCTCGTAACTCCTGCGCACGAAGAGGGCGCTAATTCGAGCAGGGGAAGTTTCCCGCTCGCAAATAGCGGAGGCCTCAGCCGCCAGAGAGTCGTAGGGGAGGAGAAGAGATCCCGTAACTCCTGCGCACGAAGAGGGCGCTAATTCGAGCAGGGGAAGTTTCCCGCTCGCAAATAGCGGAGGCCTCAGCCGCCAGAGAGCCGTGGGGGAGGAGAAGAAAATCCCGTAACTCCTGCGCACGAAGAGGGCGCTAATTCAAGCAGAGGAAGTTTCCCGCTAGTAAATAGCGGAGGCCTCAGCCGCCAGAGAGCCGTGGGGGAGGAGAAGAAAATCCCGTAACTCCTGCGCACGAAGAGGGCGCTAATTCGAGCAGGGGAAGTTTCCCGCTCGCAAATAGCGGAGGCCTCAGCCGCCAGAGAGCCGTGGGGGAGGAGAAGAAATCCCGTAACTCCTGCGCACGAAGAGGGTGCTAATTCGAACAGGGAAAGTTTCCCGCTCGCAAATAGCGGAGGCCTCAGCCGCCAGAGAGCCGTGGGGGAGGAGAAGAAATCTCGTAACTCCTGCGCACGAAGAGGGCGCTAATTCGAACAGGGAAAGTTTCCCGCTCGCAAATAGCAGAGGCCACAGCCGCCAGAGAGCCAGAGGGAGAAATAAAGAAAAGTTGCAAATTTTCTAAAGGCTTAGGGGGCCTATTTATAGGTTTTGGAGAAAAATGAAGGAAGTTACAACCATTTTCGAAATTCCAGATTTTTCTAAATTTTTTCTGATTTTTTCGAAATTTTTTGAAATTTTTGGGATTTTTTCGGAATTTTTTGGGCCAAAAAATGACATTTTTACACGAGTGGGGCCCACTTAAGTCGGTGCAGCCAACCGGCCACGCGAAACGGCGCGGCCAGCTCACCAATCCACGACCAGAATGCGCGGATTGCGGCCGGCCATGGCAGCCAGCACGGCCGGCGGCAGCAGCAACTGCGAGAGCAACCCGCGGCCATTTCACGCGCGCAAGGCATTCGGGCGCACCACCCCAGCGCGCGGCAGGCGCGGGTGCACCCCAGCAGACGCAGGCGCAAGCGCGGCCCAGCGCAGGCACGGGCGAGCCTCAGCGCGGGCTATCGCGGCACGCGCGCGCGGCCGCGGTTCCGCGGCGGCCGGCCGGTTCGGCCGTCCGGTCCCTTCTAGGTCTGATTTTTAACCCGGAAAGTCCAAATTCGACGTTTTTGGGGCCCCCTGACCCATCTTTCGACGTTCCGGACTCAATTTTGCAACTTTCAGAACTCAACGGGGCCTCTACAATCAAGTTTGAGCAAGAGCTTAGTTTTCGGAACGCAATTTTTGGCGTTTCGGCTAATTCAAATTGTCGACACATATTTTCGGACTCCTGGAGCTTCGACGTCCGAAAATAGGGGGGCAACTGATACGTCATGTAAAAATTATCTTGATCTGGCACGAATCTCGAGGTAAAAAGCTAGCCAGAAACTTCAAAAATTAAATCCGGGAGCACCTGAACTCCGATTTCAGCGAGCTTGCAGTCAAACTAAGCGTCTCGGAAATACAAATCCAACGACACCAAGGTCATCCCAATCCGAGCCCAAATGAGTCCGAATCAAGGGCTCAAAGCGCTGTTGGAAGGTTCAAACCACAATTTGAGTTACCAAACGGTCTCCGATTTTGACGAGCTTATACTCGAATCGAACGACTCGACTGGACGAATCCAACGAGAACAAGATAATCGAATTTCGACATCATTAAAGCCTTCAAATGTCCAATGAACGGTGCATGATCAAAGGATTCGATATCGGCCGTCCATTCAAACCACTCCCATTCGCCCTTGATCTCACACCTATTTACGGGCTATGCCACTCCAGAAAAACTATAAATAGAGCCCTCATTCTACACCAAAAGGGGGGAAGGGAAGAGAGAGAAGAAGAAGAGAAAGGGGAAAAGGAGATTCCTCACCTCCTCGACCACCGCCGGAGCTCTTCCTACTGCCTGAAGACGCCGAAACTCTGTCGGATATTCGGGAGAACGCCATAATACTTCCCAACTTCCATAGGATGCTGAAATTCTTCCCAATTTACAAGAGAGTTCCCTCCTGACGCCGAAACTCCGCCCAAGTGAAGCTGGAGTTCTCCTCTGCAACCAAAGACGTCGGACTTCTACCCGACGTTGGACCTTCACTCTTCGCCAAGTTTCTACCCGACGCCGGACTTCTACCGATTTTCAGACTTCGCTGGACGTCTATGCGAAGATGCATTTCTTTCCATTGATGGACTTCTACCTGACGCTGTCCTAATGATCTTCGTCGTCAGACTACAGCCCTTCCGACCTCCGTCGCCAGCCGACTACGGTCCTCCTGACTTACGTCGCCCGCCGACTACAGTCTTTCCGACATCCGTCGCCCGTTGAATACGGTCCTCCTGCCTTATGTCACCCGCCGACTACATTCTTTCCGACCTCCGTCGCCCGCCGACTACGGTCCCCTGACTTACGTCGCCCACAGATTACAGTCCTCTGTCGCCAGCTGACTACGGTCCTCCTGACCTACGTCCCCCGCCGACTGCAGTCCTTCTAACAAAGTGAATACATTGATAGTAGCTCTTTGTATTTACATCATGTAATGTGCTCCATAAGATGTACATCAAGCTAAGGCCTTCTCCCAAGGAAGGGCCTCATTTGTAATCGACTGCAAATACAAGTGGATTCGTTCAAACTGGGCTAGGCCCCGTGATTTTTCCCCTTTTTACAGGGGTTTTCCACGTAAAAATCTTGGTGTCTCATAAATGCTAGACCCTCTCTCCTTATCTGATTGCGTACCGGATTTTCGTACAATGCTAAGACGTTAAATATGATATTTCTCTACCGCCGCGAATACTCCTGGACGCAACAAATATAATTATATAATTTAATCAATTTTTTTAATATAAAATTTCATATAATTTTTTTTGGCTTAAAAATTATAGAAAATATCCATAAAATAACTCATTTTATTTTTAAAAAAAATTGGTAAAATCAGTTTGTAAAACGGATACCAAACGATCCTAAATTTTTTTTTTATACCGATAGTTGTCAATTTCTTAAATATTTGCACTAGCACCAAAAAATTACAAAAAAGTTATTGTGATTAAATTACTATAATATATATTATGGAAAAAATTATTTATGATTTGGACTTACAACGACTCCTAAAAAATATTTAACTGGATTAAAATATGGACTATTATAGTAAATTCTTGTCATTGTCATCGCAATGATCAACTACAACCAACGCCACTGCTAGAAGCTCGCCGCCACCTGACACCCTATATTATCTTCTATTAGCCGCTAGTAGCCACAACCACCCGCCACTGCATGCTATTTCTCTCAATCCAAATTAAAAATAATAATTTATTATATTTATTTTACACTCATAGAAAATCAAATATATTTCAAATTGTATTGTATTTTGAACCCAGCTCACGTACCGCTTTAATGGGCCCAACCCTTGGAACATACTACAGCCCCAGTTGGTGAAGAGCCGACATCGAGGTGTTAAACCTTCCCGTCGATGTGAACTCTTGGGGAAGATCAGCCTCTTATCCCTAGAGTAACTTTTATCCGTTGAGCGACAGCCCTTCCACTCGGCACACCTACCACATTCTTGTTACTCAATCATTTTTCAACAAGGGGGTATTTGGCTGGATTACATAAGAGTATAGAGTATCTCAAATGCAAGGGTTTTAAAAATTTTGATTTTTTGTTATATGAAAAAGAAATTCAAAGCAAAATAAAGTAAATGTAGTATACACCATTCTAGTTCATTTTTAAGATAAGCCAAACTTATCTAGTTTTGAGCAAAAACAAGCAAGCTCTGTTGATTGCCAACAACCACCGCCGGCCGCCAATGCCAGCCACCTCCACCCGCCTCCATCATCGCATGCCACAGGTCGGCCATTACCACCACCCGTCGCCGGTCCCTGCCACAACCACTCCCCTTCGACCGCCATCCGTCGCCGACTACCACCACTGCCGCCAACCACCATTGCTAGTTGTCGTCATTTTTAAACTTTATATTACATTCATTTTAATTCAAAAAAACGTCCAAAGAACTCCGAAGTATTCCATTTACAATGTATTACTTTTAAACTATATTTTCTTATTAGCCAATCAAACAACCCCAATTCAAACAACGTCTTAATTATATATTGTGAAGTGCTTTTTAATTTTTGTATTTATTATAAATACATAATAAATTAAAAATATATAAAACTTTTGTATGCTTGATTGATAAATAAAAATAACTGAATGTTTTTTTTTTTTTTGGACATTTAGGTTATTAATGCAAACTCAGACACACAACGCATACACAAAGACTCGAACCCAATACCTCTTAGTTGGAAGCATAAGCTCTCAACCAACCGCATCAGGTCTCCAAGGTGAACAACCTTTGGTTGATGGAGCAATGTAGGCAAGGGAAGTCAGCAAAATGGATTCGTAACTTCGGGAAAAGCATTGACTCTGAGGGTTGGGCATGGGGGTCCCAGTCTCGAATCCACCTACTGTCGGTGGACTGCTTGAGATGCACTCGCGACGAGAGCGGGCCGTCTCGTGCGGGCTGGGGGACGGATTGGGAACGGCTCCCTTGGGGGCCTTCCCCGGGCGTCGAACAACCGACTCAGAACTGGTAAGGTCAAGGGGAATCCGACTGTTTAATTAAAACAAAGCATTGTGATGATCCCAATGAATGCTCACACAATATAATTCCTGCCCAGTGCTATGAATGTCAAAGTGAAAATAACTGAATTTAACTCTTAAGTTTTCAAAAAATAAAAAACAATAATATAAAAGCTAATCATTGGATTCCAAAACAGTCGCCAATTGAGAAACGTGTGGAGCTCACTCTCTGAGCATAATTCGGATTACGACTCTGAAATGATAAGAACAAAACGAACACAGCGACATAACAAACAAACTTAAATATCTTACTCGTTTCTTCATATCATCATATTTATTTCTGCATAGAAAAAAATATTTAATTAAAAGAATTTTTAAAAATTAATACACATTAATTTTTATGGCATTTATCTTTTTTTATATTTTATATAAATATCTAAATATTTACTGTTTTATTATATATATATTTATATTAAATATTTTTTTATTACTTTTGAATTTCTTCAGAAATTAAATCATGTAATTTGGAATTTTTTTAGGTGAGCTTTCTTATTATTTTATTATTTAGATCATTGCGTATGTTCATAAGAATACTATTATTATTTTATTTTTAAAATTAAAATTAAAAATTTTATGATAAAGAGGTCCTATAAATAAAATTATTGCTTATTTAAAAAATAAATTTTCATTCAGTAACTCTTCAATAGGGGTGTCAATTCGGGTCAGCAGGGTCGGGTTCGGGTCGAACCCGGAACTGACCCGGCACTGTTCAGGTCAACCTGAACCCAACATGTTTTAAAAACGGGTCAGGAACCCGACCCGATTCGGGTCCGGGTCAACCTGACCGGACACGAATGACCCGAATTTGAGCTAAAATTGCTAATTTTCGGGTCAATATTTGATTTCCGTGTCAAAATCGGGTCAAAACGGGTCAATCTCGGGTTTTCGGGGCAAATATGAGTTTTCGTGTCACTTTCGGGTCAATTTCGCGATGCTGGGTCAACCCGAACCCGACCCGATTTTTAAAACGGGTTGATTTGTTCTACCCGAACCCAACCCGTTTCGGGTTCGGATTGACCCGAACTTCGAATTTTTCCAGATCGAATTTGGGTCGTGTCAAAAATTGACACCCCTACTCCTCAATCACTTCTTAAAAGAACTGTGGAGCCCACAAATCACTCTTCCAATAAAAATCTCTATTGGCCCACAAGTGAAAGAGACGGCCAATAGAAACCACCCAAACGGCAAAAGAAAAACTCATTTTAATATTACCTTAAAAAAATAAATTAATGTTATAAAATTAATGCCCTTTCCTTTTTCCTATACAGGAATTTTATTGACTTTATGTCTCATTTAATTATTAAAAAAAATTAATATTAAGATGTAGCAATAAAAAAGTAGTCACGATAACCTCAAATTTTTAATTTTTTTTTAATGAATGTAATATTACTTATCAATATATTGCACATATCTTAAAGCATATTTAATAATTTTAAAATACATCCTCATTAAATTTTTAATTAGAATATTTTGCCTATGGAATTTCTTTCAAGTTATAATTAGAAAATATTATAAAGTTTATTAAACTTCTTATTAAGTTACATATTGTTAGCACTAATGTTAATTTTAAGAATTCGTTTGAGAGAAACCTGCATATAACAATTAGAGAAGAAGCAATGCATAACAAAGAAAGAGATGTTTAAGGATGTATCTTCATTAACACTACTCAGCCTCTTTTACAGAAGAAATTAAATAGAGAAAAGACTAGAGAGTGGGCACAAAAGAGAGAACTGTAGCATCGTTAATGATAAACTGTCTAGCATAAGTAGTGCTTCCTCAATAAGCTGATGTAGTTAGAGTATGTTAAGTATCAAGAACCTGAGGATCAAATGTATACTCTAGCAGCCCTCTCTCAAACTAATTAGTCGAGGACCGAATGATAAGTTTGTCTCTAAGATCAAAAAATCTGAGTGAAGATAGAGGTTTAGTGAGTATGTCAGCTCGTTGATCCCCCGAATTAAGATGAAGAATGGAGATCATGCCGTTTTGAATGTGTTGACTGATAAAGCGATGGTATATCTCGATATGTTTGGTGTGAGCATGGAAGACCGGGTTATGAGCTAGTGCAATAGACGATGTATTGTCACAATAGATAATGGTGGGTGTCTGTAGAGGTTCTTTGAATTCATGTAATAATCTTTGCAGCCAAATGAAATATAAAGTTGTTGATGAAAGGGCACGATATTCGGCTTCAACCAAAAATTTGACAATGCTAACTTCTTTTTAACACACAAGGATATGAGAGTGTTACAAAGATAAGAACAAAAATCTGTGATAGATTTTCTGTCAACGAAATCAAAGGCCCAATCCGCATCCGCATATGTGCGAAGCTATAGATTTCTAGATACCAAGGGTAGACCATAGGTGAGTGTACCTTGTATATATCGTAGAATCAATTTTAGTGCAAGATAATCAGCATTGTTCGAACTGTGTATATGTTGGAACATATCCCATTTGTTTAAGAGAAAAATTGGCCTGGAGTATGGAGAGAAGGCATTGAATGGTATGAGAGTGATTGCCAGTGAGAAGTAAATCATTCACATAGATTATAGATAAAGTTGAATATTAGATTTGTGGTATATAAGTAAAGATGGATCCTCCTAGCTGAATATTAAGCCAAATTGAAGAAGCAAATGAGTAAGCTTGTTGTATCATTGCCTAGGAGCTTGTTTGAGACTATATATAGCCTTTTTGAGTTTGCAAACATAACGAGAATGTTGAACATCAGCAAAAACTGGAGGTTGTTTCATATATACTTCCTCATGTAGGTCACCATGTCAAAAGGCATTGGAAATACCAAATTGAAGTATAGGCCAGTTGCGATGAAGAGTAAAAAGAAGCAAAATACGGATCATGGCTAGCTTGGCCGTTGGGATAAAGGTCTTATTATAGTTGACATCATGCTCTTGAGTAAAGCCATGAGCAATAAGGCATGCCTTGTGATGTTCAACTTGACCATCCGACTTGGTTTTTAATTTGAAGATCCATTTACAACCAATAATTGGTTGTGTGTGGGAGGATGTATGAGGGTCCAAGTGCCTTGCTTCTGAAGTGCGAGGAACTCTTCCGACATGGCATCTCTCCAAGGCTTGTTGAGGGACGGTGCATAGATCAAAGATGGCTTTGGGACGTGGATGACTGGTTTTTAGCCAGATTGGCATGGGGTGTATGGATGTGGTGAGTTGTGGTGGAGGTGGAGTTGGTGATAGAGAGGGTGAAGATGGTAGGGAAGTGGTAGGAGTATCGGAGGAAGAAGGGGACGAGGGGCAAAAGGGTTCGAGAGAAGTATGTGAAGGTACATGGGGTTTGGAGGAATAACTTGAAGTGTTAGAGAGAATTTAGGTGGAGTAAGAAATAATTGATTTTGTGGTGGCTCTGTAGTGATAGGAGTGTGATTGGAAGAATCCTTTTTGTAGGGAAATATGTTTTCATAGAAAATAACATGATGAGAGACATGAATTTTGTTGGTAACAAGATGAAGACAATGATAGCCTTTGTGTGAAGGTGAATAACCCAGGAACACATACTCGTGAGAGCATGGAGAAAGTTTATTTTTGGAGAGAGGTTGAAGCCACGGGAAGCATAGGAAGCCGAACGTTTTGAGGTGAGTGTAAGAAGGGAGGTGGCCATAGAGGATTCGATGTGGGATTTGTAGATTGTGAGTAGTAGTTGGTAGTATATTGATGAGATAGTTAGAAGTTAAAAGTGCTTCAGCCCAAAATGTTTGGGGAAGATGTGAGGCATGAAGAAGAGTTCGAGTGGTCTCAAGCAAATGGCAATGCTTACGTTCAACAAGACCATTTTGCTATGGGGTGTATGGGCAGCTAAGTTGGTGGGTAATATCTTGTTGAAGAAGAAAAGTTTGAAAAATATGATTGGTATATTCGTCGCCACCATCAGTGTGAAGTATTTGAATAGAGCAGTTAAAGGTTGTTTTGATGAGTTGATGAAATTGTTGTAATTTTGAAATAGTTTTGTCCTTAGTATACATGAGATAAATCCATGTGTATCGAGAATAATCATCTATAAATGAAACTTAAAAACAAAAACAAAAAAATGAAGAGATAGGTGTTGGTCCCCAAACATCATAATGTATTAACTGAAATGGTTTAGTAACATTACTTGGAGAGGAAGGGAAAGATAGTTTGTGACTCTTGGCCACACTACATGAGGCACATATAAAAGAGGGAGGGGGAGAACATATAGAAGGTATTACATCAAATAGCAATTTTAAAATCCTAAGCTTGGGATGCCCAAGATGAGCATGCTAAGGTTCGGTGTTAATGGCATTGGAGTGAAGAGCTTTGGGAGAGGATGTGAAGACTGTGTGAACTGTATACATACAATCTCTAGAGAGGTTGTGGAGAAGGATGCTATTGTCCAAAAGATCCTTGCTAATAAAGCCATGAGTATCAAAGGATATTTAACTATTGTTATCAGAAGTTAGCTTGTGAATGGATAAAAGATTATAAGAAAGTAAGGGAACATGAAGAAGGTTGTAAAGAAATAGGTTATGATTGGTATCTGGAAGAGGGAGTATGCCTTGACTGGAATGTTGAATTGGAAGAGTTCCTCATTAGCAACTGAAATTGTATCAGAACCAATGTAGGGAACTGGTTGTTGCATATGATGAGCCTCAAAAGTAAGATGAGAGGATGCTCCGAAATCAAGAACCCATTTAGTAACGGGAGGAGAAGCAGAGTTGAGTGAGTTGGTCAGAAAGGCTCGATGAATGGAAGTTGAAGTTGAAGTGTACTGCATATTACAATGATGCTAATAATTCAGAGCAATATGGTCAAGCTTCCTGCAGATCTAGCAAGCGGGGCGAGGGGTAGATAACGATGGAGATGAAGTGGCATTTGGTGTAGTGAAGTTTGGTCTAAAGGGTGCTCCTCTTTCTCTGGGTGAGCGAAAAAATTGTTTGTCGTGAGGTGCATTAGTGTGGTTCGATAGTAGCGCAGTGTGATCAGATGTCTGAGAGGATCCCTTTTGCTGTTCGGTTTACAGGTTTATCTCTTCACTAAAGAAAAGAGAATAAAGAACATCCAAAATAATTTGTTGTTGTGATGTATGAATTACAGTCTTAAAGGCATTATAGACATGTGATAAACCATTTAGTGTGTACATAATAACATCTTCGACATCAATGTGCGCCCCTGTAGCAATATTGTCTACTAGAGCATTGATTTGAACCAGATATTGAGTCTTTGATAGCTCTTTCATATGTATATGATGCAATTCATTCTTAAGCTGAATAACCCTAGAACGAATTGATGGTTGAAGACATCTCTCTAAGGTTAGCTAGATCTCATGAGCAGTTGAAAGTGTTAAAATATAAGGTAAAACTGATGGAAAGATAGTAGAAAGTAACGCTAAAACCAAGTTTTGATCTATTAAATTCCAGAGATGAAGGTCTGTGGGATTTGGATCAGTAATAGAGGATGAGGGTGCAAAAATTCTTCCCGTTAGATATCCTTCAAATCCATTGGCAGAGAACAGGTTGAAAGTGAAGATGCCAAATGGGATAATTCTCATTAGTGAGAACAGTTGAGACAATGGATTTGAGGCTACTCATGAGAAACTTAAGAGAAGGGGAAATAGAAAGCTCAACCATCGAGGCATAGAGGGAGGATGGAGGTGGAGCAGGGGAGACAGAGCCCTTATCCGCCATTGAAAAACATGGTTGAGCCTAATACTCTTATAACATGAGATAAACCTGCATAGAACAGTTAGAGGAGAAGCAATGCACAACAAAGAAAGAGATGTTTAAGGTTGTATCTTCATTAACCCTACTTAGCCTCTTTTACAGAAGATATTAAATAGAGAAAAGACTAGGGAGAGGGCGCAAAAGAGAGAATGGCAGCGCCGTTAATGACAGACTGTCCAGCAGAAGTAGTCCTTCCTCAATAAGCTAATGTAGTTGGAGTAGGTTAAGCACCAAGAACCTGAGGATCAAATGTATACTCTAACATCGTTTAGATAGCTTTCTTACTGCTTCTTAATTTTTGTATTAGAAAGCCTTTTTAAGAAGCAATAAGAAAGTCATCTCAAATGAAACCTAAACCTAGATGGTGAATTATAAATTCACTCACAACATACTTTGTATTTTAAATGCATCCCGGTTTTCAAATCCCCTAAATTTACTTTACTTATACTCAAAATATTTCCAACAACATAGCTAAAAAATTCATTCAATCAAACGAAAATCTTAATTAAAGTTCAAGATCACTCAATTTCAAAGTAATTAAGATACTTAAATACTCAAAAAAATGATCTATGATGAAGGGAATTAAAACGGATCATCCAACTGAGTGTTATGATGATTGATCATTATTATTTTTACGATGATTCACTTTATAATTATAATTATCTTATCATTATCATATCTCACCAGACTATTTAGAAATACACACAATCTATATCATGTCATATTATTTAATTTTTTAAAATTAACTTGAATATTTTATGCCATACATAAGGCCGAATTTTTTAAAACTTTTTTTTTTTAATTCTTGTCTTTATAATTTTATTAAAAAAATGTCTTTCTGCCCTATCAATTTTTTTTACACTGAAATAGAAGTATCTCTTTTATAGCTACCTAATGTATATCCTATGATATATGTTGCATTTAAATTCCTTTATATAGGGGTTATGCAACAAACATATTGAAAAGCCAATACATGCAATATTTAGCCAAATGATATGTATGTTGTGATGACTTTATTTAATTTCTTCTCATATTTTTCCCTATACTATGAAATTTTATTTAATTTTCTCTCATATTCGCTCTCATTACGAACAACCCTTCTCCTTCACACACTCATGGATGTTTTCGCAGCAAACATTCGAACTTTGGTTCAATGTGGTGTTAAAACGAGTCAACAGGTCAGTTCCGACTCGAATCCAATCAACCCGAATATAGTACGTTTAACAAACAGGTCGAAAACATGAACTCAAATCTGACTCGCTAGCAACCTGAATGACTTGAATCCGATCCGATAATCCGTTTTGATTTCTTTTTACAAAAAAAAAAGAAATTAAGACTTTTTAACAATAGATATTAGATTAATTAATAAAAATTAAGACAATCATACAAAATAGATAAAATTTTTTAAAGAAATAATAATTTAAATAGGTCATTTCATATCAAAATCGAGTTAACAAATCAACTCGAATCGTTTATTAAACGGATCAACTCAAACTCAAATTTTTTTTAGCCAAATTCAGATCGAGTAGAGAGATCGAATAATTTTTTTTTTTTTTTGGAAATTGAATCTTTTTTTATACCCTTATTTCAAACTAATTTCATTCATGGAAAATCCAATAGACAAAAAGTTATCCTTCTTTAGATTTAATTTTATCTAAAATAAATTTAAAGCTTATTTCTTCAAATAAAATAATATCTGACTTAATTGATCAATTATGAATTGCAGAGAACAGATCAAGTACTCAATTATGATATTTTTTTTTTCTTTATCATTTCATTAATTAAAATATATTTTTGCACGCAAAACAATTTTATTGCTTGTTGATGAAGCCTTCAGTGTGTTGCTTTTGTGGCACTGAGGGCTGCACTGATATAACCAAGTTCAAAAAAGTCCACAACTTTCACCAAATTTTATTTTGCACTTGGAATTGATTCGAGTTGTTTTTTTTGTTGGATCTAAAAGTAGAAAAAAAAAAAAGTAAGAATATTTTGATTATTTTTTTATTAGAACAAATGCAATATATATTATTTATTTGAAAATTTTCATGTGTAAGAATCTCAAATCTAATCTAGTAGGATGTTATGCCTAATGTAGAAGAAATTATTCTATGCAGAGTCCGGACGCAGAAAGTCGTCCGGAGGCTAATCAGAATGCGCCACATCAGTGGTACCAACTTGCAATACTGAGCACATGGGTGATGTGGCACATTCCGGTTGGTCTCCAGATAATGTTCGGCATCCGCACATAATAAGTTTTCCTAATTAATAGTGTTATGTGTGAATGTATGTTGTGGTGAACCGGTATGGAGATGCAATGTCATGTGTTGCATTAATAATTGATGTAAATCATGAATTAGACATATGGTTTTCGCTCTGCTAGGGTTTCGCTCTGCTTTTTCCCTCGCATTGCCTGGCCGCTCTCTGGTGGGGATGGATCTCTTCTCGCTTCCAGGGAAGTGTTTCTTCTCCTTTCCCCTTTTTGTTAGTTGATTTTGATTTTGGTGGTGTTTTTCTTCCTCCGGCGTGTGCCGGATGGCGCCGAAGCTCTCCGACCCTAGTTTTTTAGGGGGTTCGCCTTCGTCTCATTCTTTTTTAGAAGTTCTCTCAGGTCCTTCTACTGGTAACGATTTTCCTGAACTTAAGGTTTCTTCATTCCGCGGTTTACCTTCCCTTTAGATTTCAGATGAAGAAATTAAGGCGTTGGAAGTTCCTTTTCAATTCTCTTTAGTTGGTTTCTTCCCTACTAAATGTTCGCCTCTAGATTCAATTCGTAATTTTTTTTTCAATCTCAAGCTCATTTGAGATGTTTCGGTTACCATGATGGATTCGTCTCATGTCCTTATCAAACTTGCTAATGACCTAGATCGTATATGGTTTTTAATTGTTATATGAAACTTACCAAGTGGTCTCCTCTTGTTGATGTCGGGGTTGAGTCGCTGGTGATCCCGATCTGGGTTTCTTTTCCGCTTATGCGGCCTCATCTTTTTTCCCCACATATTCTTCATGGCTTGGCCTCTCTCTTTGGCAAGCCATTAAAAATTGATACTGCCACTTCTTGGGGTCTAGACCGTCTTTAGCTCGTGTTTTAGTTGAGCTGGATGTCACTAAATCCTAACCTGATCGGGTTTGGTTAGGTTCAGAGAAGCTTGGTTATGTCCAGCAAGTTGTGATGGATGTTTTCCCTAATTTTTGTGTTGCCTGTTGTTGTATCGGTCATGCTATGGGAGAGTGACGTCCTAAAGTTTATGCCTTGGATTCGGCTGTCTTGCCCCAAACTGTTGAACCTCCTGTTGAGGTTTATCCCATACCTGTTGCGACTATTGTTGTGAACTCTGTTGTCCTTTCTATGTTGCCTACGGAACAGGGTTTGGATTGTAACATTGGTTTTATTGAGGATGATGTCTCTGTTGTGACTCCTGCTATTGAGCGAGGGTCGGATACTCTTTGCGTTCTGCCTATGGATCCTTTGTCCATTATTAATATGATTTTGCCATATGTGGATGTTGTTAGTAATACACAGAATATTGTTCCTTTAGTTGATCCCATTTTGAACGGTGTGTCTGTGGTTAATCTGGTTGTTGTTGCTGATTTTCCCTTGGGTGAATCGACTAATATTTTGGATGAGCGGGTTTATGTTTTTGAGCCAGTGGTGGCTTTTTTTGCCCCTGTTGTGGTGGGGGTAGGGGATCCTATGTTGATGTAGACTGGTTGTGTGATTCTTAATGGAGATGTTGAGGGTGTTAATACAGTTTCTTCTCATGTTTTTAATATTGTTGTGGAGTCTTCTCAGAATATTGGTAGTCAGAATTTGGTTGCAGGTGGTATTAATGTTAAGTAAGGAATGGTGGTTAGGTCTAATTCCTTTGTCGATGTGCCAGTGAACTTGATCGAGCCACAAGCTTTGGTTTACCATGTCGGAGATAATTCGGGTTGGATGTGAGGACTCATCTTGATTGGCTTTAATGTACGTCTGAATTTGAATTCGATTCTGATTCCTCTTTGGAGTATTGTGGAGGTTCTGATCCTGGTCATGATTCTAAATTGGTTCATGATAGACCTATTGTTTATGTCACCTCTTGTGGTAGGTTTCGTGGGAGGGGCAGAAGAGGTAGATAGTCCTCTTTTTTATTATGCTTATTGCCCCTTTGCTTTCTCTGAATGGTTTTTTGGTGTTTATTTCATTTTTGGGGGACATGGGTTGATTGGGCAATGATGTGGCTGGGGCTCGTTTCTTCGTCATCATGCTGGTGGCAACCTTTGGTGATGCTTTCTTGCTCGGTTGGATGGTTATCTTAGCGTCTTTCTTCGCCAAATTAGATGGTCCGTGCGTGATTTCGGGGAAGCTGGGAGCCTCGGCTATCACTTTGTATTTTCTTCTGCTTTTTTGGCTTTCTGCCTCTTGTACTTCCTTTTTTCGTTTAATATATTTTTGGTTTTTGGAAAAAAAAATCATGAATTAGACTTATCTATTTCATTTGCATTCCATCTTAGATCAAAAGTAAGCTAAGACTTTTAAGGATGATTTATATTGAGAATGGGAGTTGATTTTGCTACTACGTATTGCATGATTCCTATTGCTTGTAAATTGTAATAGTATGTGTATTGGACTTCTTAGCTAAATCTAGCCTCAAGCAACTTTTGAATCTCTGAGTAAACTAGCTGAGATAGAGTCATGGACACTGGGTAATTTCACTATGTGATGATGCATGCCACCTTATTGATGTTTAGATGATGGTAAGGGATGTTATGTAGAATCCTACCATGTTAGCTAAAAATTTAACCTAAGATAATCAACAAGTTATTCTTAGTGTTTTCAATCAAATCGGGCATCGTCGCTCAAACTCTTACTTGGATTTTCACCAAAGATAGTGACATCTTTTATTTTGATGTGATCTTGATGAAAGTTCACCTTTATACTTCAAGTTGAGAATCTTCCTCTTGGATTAGTCCTATTTCCATACCTAAGATTCTTAATTTAGCAGTATGCAAGAAATTTTTTTGTATCTTACTAAGTTGAGACAATATCCTTAGAAATAGTTTGCAATAGTCAAACAATGAGAAGTCATAAGAAGTAACAACACTAATAATTCTTTGGTCATGATGGTGTATTGTACATCACATTCCCTTCAAGTTATCAATGATGCAATTGTCCTTCTAATTCTCTACACTCAATAGAGAAGCCATAAAGAGTCTAATAATGGATGAGAACTTATGATTGTCAATATTTATTTAATTGATTTGTTACTCAAGAATTATGATAAATAAATTATTTATATCAATTAAAATTCTACCAACCTAAAAGATAGAAAATAAATAGGTGATGATGATATCATCATTCTATGGATATTGGTATTTATTCGATGATGTAAAAAAGGTGGTTGGAGCCCTTCAACCTGACAAACTCGAGGCAATATTAAACATTTTCAACCTAGGTCGCTTGAGGCTAAACTGTTTGGATAGATTAGCCCTAGCTCCAGTAAGAATCAATAAGATGGCTCTTGTAGTATGAATCACCTAGGCTAAACAAGCACATTCTTACTCCTTATCAATTTACATTGTGTTACAATATCTTTGTTGATCATCAAATATAAACTCCTTCAGCATACAAGAATGGAATTTTTAGAATATATATATATATATATATATATATTAAAGGTACTGGTAATGAGAAGTCTTTGTAAAGTACACTAGTTGTAGATATTAGAAATACTCTTTGTTGTAGATAGCAATGATAACCTCTACCAAAGACACTCAAAGAGGAGTATAAATGAATTACCTCTAATGGTTAAGCATTTTATCCCTCTTTTAGGGTTCTTAAACTATCCACCCATTCTATGTTTCGTCTTGAAATACTAATAATGATGTCAATGTCTCATCTAACTTACCATGATGGTGACATAGCCTATTCCATTAATTCTAAGGATGTTAACGTAAATTCTTGAAAGATTAGTAAGGAAAATGGTAATAAGATGAGGTCACCCCAGTATGTTTTTTTAATATTTATATGACTTTTGGCCAACTAAAGAAAAGTGGCAAATGTCTTAAGCTTTTATAAAATGAGAGCATAATAAATGGGCCTTTATAAAGATTCAATATGAGTGCCACCTATGCGATAACTAATAAGTGTAAATTGTGTATTATTTTTATTATATTAAATGTGTGGACCTCCGAAAGAGAATCGCTACGGCTGCAGGATTGCGGAAGGCATACGACCATACCTAACCCAAGGGATAGAGACGATTGCGGGCCTTCGCGCTCCTCGCAAACGGGCCAAGTAGAAGGGACAGATTGGACCATACATACGATTAACCATGGAGGATAGCGGCTCTAGCCTACGCACCTTGATGGGTAATAATATATATGACCTAATAACAGTCAAGGGTTTCCCCCATCTTATACATCAGCTCGAAATGGGGTTTATGATATGGTGGAATTCAATTTCCCACGGGCACAAGCCCCAGTTGTTAATTACATCTCAGGCTGGAGGCTGAGAAGACTTGATTAAGGATTATACATTATCCCTTCCAAAGTGGGACTGACACAAGGTTATAGACTAAGAAGTCCTACTCAAAAGGAGGAAATGTTCGATTTGGCTAAATCCACATGCGGGGTTCACACCGGCATTCGTAGGATCTAGGGTACTAAAGAGAAACTAGGGAAAAGAAGATTAAGCATCTAATACATACGTGAGAGAAAAAGATGGAGGTGGCATCATCATGTGACACAGATAAGTTGGATTTATAATCTTTGAAGAGAATGGACTTACCCACTATTTAAGCATACTATGAGACCGAATGTAGTAGCCTCAAATCTTAAATCTATGTTGGGCTTAGTATTCTACACACACTAACACCCGTGTCCTAGATAATGTAGTGCAAAACTTGGACTTACCCTGGCCTGGATTGGGGAGCCAACTAACCACCTAATCACTTTAAAACCATACTGTCATGTCATTTTATGAAAGATAGGTGGATGGTATAGTTTCTAGAAGTTAAGGCCGACATCTAAAGGGTTTCCTAATTGGCCTTGTACTTATGTTGGGTAAATGCCCCTAGTTAATGCAATTAGAATTTTATTTAATTGGTTACTAATGCAATGCATGCTGGTTGAAAGGTCAAATCATGAATGCTTTAGATTCTAAAAACAGACTTATATAAAAATAATTTTTAGAAGGAGACTATACTTTCCTAGGTCTGGCACCTCATTCTTATAGGCCAGATTATTCGGACTCTACCCGTAGGTAGAGAAGTATCTCATAGCAAGGATAAAGAGAGATGCAATAATATGCATGCGACCCTGGACGATTCCTACAGTTCCCTATATTCATTAAATTTCTATATTATTTAAATCTTAAATATTAAATTTTAATTATGAATAAAAAAAGTTTTTTTTAGTTATTAAAGAGCCTAACAAAATCCATGCTAAAATAAAATTGACATGTAAATCGCCAACAAACTAGGAAAAACAGGCAACCCTAGAGGCAATTAATATCAATCAAACACATCAATATAAATAAACCAATCAAATGAATGTCCATAGGCCACCACTACCAACTACCCGGATTTATAAGCCTATGACTGACGTAAATGATTTTGAGCGGGATATTAAGTCTTCAGTCTTCTTGGACTTCTTCTCCTTGAACTCCTTGGAACTCTCATCCTTAGACTCCTTGGATCTCTCCTCCTCTGACTCCTTGGATTTATCGTGGCTTGAATATCCAAACGAAGAGACAATTTCCCCCTGTATGGGGGGTATTGCCTTTTCTCTTTGGATATATAAAGTCATCCAAACTCGATATTCCAAATGGAAGAAGACTCTCCCCTTTGAGGATACCTTCTTCTTTTGAAATTCGAGTTGGATAAGAATATCTCAACTCAAATATCACTTTCACAACTCTCACCAATATTACAAATTTTACAGTCACCTGCAAGGTTATCCTAATAAAATTCTCAAGTAGTTTATATAAAAAAGTAAAGATGCTCGACACAGCCACACTTGCCCATGCTTTTATTCACTAAGAGTTAAGCAGTCTATGAAGCACCTGTAGCAGTTATAATAATTATTTTAGCTCTCATTTATTTAGGGGGGACTGAGAAAGACCTGCACAAAGTATCATTAGAAATCATGACAGTTGCCCCCCTTTTTATTTAGTATTGCATGAGCATGATCACCTACAAGAAAAGTATTATATATATATATATATATATATATATATATATATATATATATATATATATATATATATATATATATATATATATATATATATATATATATATATATATATATATATATATATATATATATATATATATATATATATATATATATATATATATATATATATATATATATATATATATATATATATCGTCCCTTACCTAGGGGTAGATCTATCGCATATCACATCAAATTTACAGAGTACAGTAAAGTAAGCAAACACAGCAATTTCATTACAACATGTAATGAAAACTCGAAAAAGCTGGCACACAGTAGAAAAGGAAACACCGGCCTAGCCTAGATCTAGTAGTGGTGCTCTAGCAAATAATTCTATGTGTGTGTAAGGTCTGTGTGGTTTTAGATAGGTCATATGTAAGATGATTAGTTTAAATTGCCTAAGATTAGAATTTGTTAAGGGCCAAAAAAAGAAACTTTAGTTATAGGGTCCACTTAAATTAATTTAGTTTGTTGATCAACTTTAAATACTTAGGATAATGATATTTAAAGTTCAATTTGTATTAGTCAATTTTGGAAAGTATCGGGTCATCATAGGTACTAGATTAAGGGGATCCAAAAGGTCACTATAAGAAATATGCTAGGTTTAGGATTCCTAGCATTTTAGGTAAATACTAGGGCTTGAGGTGAGTAGTTAGGATTTGAGTTTGCTGGATTTGGAGTTTATTATGCAAAGTTATGAATTTTACAAGTTTTAGGCATTTAATGAATTATTAAAACTATCTAATTATGGTTGATTCTATAGTTTTGCTCCAAATTAACTCCAAACTGATTGGAATCACCCCCAAAGGTCATAGATGTTCCCAAGTGTTTGGGGAAAATTTGGAAATTTTAATAATTTGTAATTATCTAATATGGGCAAAATGATAATTTCCAATTAAAGTTAAATTAAGGGTCAGAGTAGGGTCAAACTAAGGATCCCTATTTATCTCAAATTGAGGACTAAATTTTGAACAATTCAAGCTATTATGAGCAATTTTTTGAGTTGAAATAGATTTATAATAATTTTTAGAAGTTATCAGGCCCTATTTATTGAGATAAATTATGGTTAGTTAATAAAGGGGTCTAAAGAACCCTAAAAATTTCTATAAAATTTTGTAATGTTCTAGATGTCACTAATTTTAAATGTTGAAGTTTTCATGTTAATCAGTGATCTACCCTAGCTCCTAGAATTTTTCTAAGACCGCTAGACTTGTCCTTAATTATTGTCCTTAGTATGTCACTACGTTGAGTAGGTTTAAACTTGAGTTTCGATCTAGGAGAGCCTAAACTAAGTTCTCATGCATCCTACACATGCAAACTATGATAAAAGAAATGTAAGTACGCTAAACGAGGTGATTAGTGAATGATTGAGACTTAATCCACTCCCTCATGGTTGCTCCTCACATGCACAATCTATGTTTAAAATTTCATTAAAGTGAATCTCTCGAAATTAGGGATTTAGTTATAGGTAATTTGAAAATAATTTTAAAATACTCATTTATGTATATAAATATAAATTTTGCAAAATAATGTATTTGAAAATAAATCAATTTATGATAAATACATATAGGGGAGATCCACTGGCCACTCAAACGAGGTTTGAAAATAATTTTTAATTTTAAAATAATTATTATAATAGTTATTTAAATAATAGTTGAAATACTCAAATAATTAAATCCTAACAGAAATCTGTCAGGACTGCGGAAATCAATTTCTAAAACTAATTTTAAAATAAAATACATATTTTTCTAAAAAGAACGAGGTATGGCACACCAAAATCCGATCTAAAATGAATTAGTTATGAATTATTGAAGTCTAAAGTATTCAAAGGTATTTTTTTAAAAATAATTTTAAAATAGTTAATATTTAAAAAATATATATAATTAATACAATCAATTAAGTTAAAAATAAAAAAGCTTCTGAAATTTAATATTATTTATTAAAATAATAATGGAAATGTTAATATTTAAAGTAATTTGAAATAATAACAATAATAATAATATAATAATCAAAATAATTAAAATCATGATGATAATAATAATAGTAATCATAATAATAATTTTAAAATTATGGTAAAAATCAAAATAACAATAATGACAGCAACTTAAAAATAATAATAATAATGATAATAATATTTTATTTGAAATTAATGATTGATTTAAGAATAATTAATATTTAGGAATTAATATAATGATGATAATAATAATAACAAATAATTAAAATAATACTAAAATAGTAAAATAATAATAATAATAATAATATAATAATAATAATAATATAATTGAAAATAATCATTTTACTATTTTTAAAATAATTAAAAATATAATTATTATTTTTAAATGAAAATAATTTTAAATTAAAGAGAACAAAAATATGATCGATTTTATATATAATACATATTTTTTTGAATTTATATTTAATTTATTATAATTTATTAAAGAAATTTGAATTAAAAAAGGGTTTAAAATAATTATAATATTTAATTAGACTAAATCGGCGGCGGGACCCACTGGAGTGCCATTGTGGCAAGATCATATCGTCCCATTCAAACCACGACGGCGGTTAGAAAGGTGGCGGCCCGGGTATGGCTCCGCGTTCCCGAGCAATGATTGTGGCGGGGTCCACGCGGCCACTTAAACGAGTCAGCACAGATCACGGCCGTTGATCCCGCGCGGTCGAGATCGGGCGGCTGTGATTTTGTTGGACTAAGAGGATGACCACGGACTTGATTCAGCGATTCGAACAGAACTGCATAACGACAGGATCTCCATCGTTGATCTAGCGATCAACGATTAAGATTTTGTACCAGCGGGATTAGGGTGAAACTGAGGCTCCAAAGGGACAATCACCTCGTTCTCCCAAACGGCTCGATCAAATCGCGTGAAGTTTTAAATAAAAATTCTATGAATGAAGAGCATTCATGGGGTGTTATTTTCACGATCTAACATGCAAAGTATAAGAAGTTATTTAAACCTAAGTGTCCTAAGCTAGGTTTTGATTTTATCTCAATCCACACGATGGATTCAATAGATTTTTGTACGGTTGAGCTTGTAGACTAGCCTCGTACATTTTCCTAGTTGAACTCGAGCCTTGATTCATCTTAGATCGAGGGGAATTTGTCTAGGAACGTTTAAGGCTTAGGTTCGTCAGAGATCTCGCCGGCGACGGGCTTGACCGTTGGGATCTTGGTTGGGGATGAAAAGTGGAAGTCTCTAGAGCTCTCACACCAAAATTTTTGGGCTGAGATGCTCTAGGGAAAGAATACTTGCGAAAAGTCCCTATTTTGACCTAAATTTAAACATCCTAAACCTATCATGGACGGCTAGGATTGCATTGGGAGTTAAATAGGAGGGAATTCGGCTCAATTCCATGGGATTTTGAATTATAGACCATCACTGAGGCTTTAAATGCATTCAATAGGCCCTTAATGGGCCTTAATAGGTTATTTTGACCCATTTAGGGCTTGGGTTGACCAGTCAATGTTTGACCTGGTCAACCCAGCCAAATAGGTCCAAGGGACTAGTGGATTGAGCCATGGAAAGATTTAAATTCATTTGAAATTGATCTGGGCTCAAAGGGGCGTTAATGGGTCAACTTGGGTTGAACTGGTCAACCAGGTTGACTCAGGGCCCGGATCTGGGCTCGGCAGACTTGGCTTGACTCCCTGAACCCATTGGGATGGGTCCTGGGGTCTAGCTTGGTCAAATTTGACCAGGTCAACTCTTTTACCTGGTCTGGGGGAAAAAGCAAGCCAACAAAATGCATCGAAAATGTATTATTTTAGTTGTGTTTGTACTAGAATTGTATAGGAGATAGCTAAATTTAAAATCTAGCTTCTAAAAGCTTATTAACTTCCTTCTCAATTATCACGCGTGTGTTGGCAACTGTGATATTACAATTAAAAAAAATTATAATGAATAAATAATTAAACTAAGTTATTAAATTAACAATTAATTATAGCAAGTTATTAAATTAAAAAATTAATAAATTATTAATTTAACAACTTATTTTAATAAATTAAAATAAAATATTTAATTTAATAATTAATTAAAAAATTTAATTTTAATTAATAATTAAAATAAGTTATTAAATTAATAATTAATTAAACTAAGTTATTAAATTAATAATTAATTAAATTATGAATATATAATTTTCCATAAATTATTAAAAACTCCCGTAAACAAATCTGCTAGAAAGCCACTGGAAATCCATCAGAAATTAGTCTGCTGAAAAATCCTTGGGACGATTTTCCTATAGTAATGAGAGAGAGAGAGAGAGAGAGAGAGAGAGAGAGAGAGAGAGAGAGAGAGAGAGAGATTTCAAGAATTCTTTTTAAGAATTGATTTACAAAGAGCTCAATCGAAACCCTTTTGACAAAGAACGATAAGTTAGATCAATCATAGAGAAATTTAGTTCAACTAAGAAGACAAAAGGAGTCTCTCTGATTTCAAATTCACCAACTGGAATATGGAACCTTGAGTTTGATTTATAGGAAATGATGGAGATAAATGCAACTCCAAAGATCATAGGATATATGATTTAAAATTACTATGGAGTAGTTGTAATAAGATTTTGTCGCAAGTGTATAATAGATTTAGGCTTCGTTTATAACGACTTTTTTATTGCTTCTTCAAACAATTTTATAGTATAATTTTTATATCAAAAAGGTGCTTCAAGAAGCAGTAATAAAACCGTCCCAAACGAAGCCTCAGTCAACTCCTCGCACTGCTGATGATATAGGAGACTTTGAGTAGAGAGATGAGTTCAAGCTGATTGGTTGAGTTATTTTGGGTGAGTACTTGACGGCTTTATGTGATCAATTTAGGCAAGCTAAATAGATGACTGCTTAATTATTAGCTAGGCGACTTGCTAATTTTACTCTGAGTGACTTTTGAGTAAGCATGTTTTAATTTGTAGCAGCTCAAGTATGTTGATCCTTTAATGACTTATTCAACTCAACCTTGTTCTATATTATGATTTAATTGGTCTGAGTCAGATGAATATGATTATGCAATTTGGAGTCGATTTTAATTTTGATCTAATTTGCATGCTTTGAATTGAATTAATATAATAATAAAAAGCATTTATTATTAAAATATACAATTTATGTTTATATCTATTAATCAAACTCAAATTCAAGAAAACTTTAAATTTAATTATTATAAGTCAAGTGACAGTTTCTCAGATCAATTTAAGTTTCGTTTGAGATCTTATTTATTGTTTCTTAAGGCATCTTTTTAATTAAAAAATTAAAAAAATTGTATCAAAAAGCTGCTTTAAGAAGCTGGAAAAAAACCATCACAAATGAAACTTTGATTTCATATAGTCAAATTTAACATCTATATTTTTATTAGAACTATATGAGAAGAATGTAGTACAAATATATTTGGTTTAAGCGTCATTTGGTATAAATTTCAAATAATCCCACTATGAAATTCTATGAACATTTTGATCCAAATTCCATTTTAAACTTTTTTAAAAGATTTTTTTAGAGGCCATTTTGAATCACTTCTGTTATTTAGTTTATATTTTTTATTTTTTTTTAATACAAATTAAAACATATTTGATATTTCAAAATTGTCTTTTATTTATATGATAGCGATAACAGCTGCCAGTACGATAACGAAGATCATCAACATGGCAGCGATGGTAACAGCCAGCGGCGACGGTATTGGCATCCAATGACTAACGATGATAGTTATTTTATAAAATATTAAATTATATATAATTTTAAATAATTAGATTTATTTTCAAATAGAAAAAATAAAGAAAAATATTAAAATATAAATAAAAAGAATCCCAAAAGGCTCTTAAATTTACATTACGAAAACAAGGCTCCTCCTTAAGAATTTTTATTGCGTCCTCCCACCTGACGTAGAGATACGTCCTCCCACCCCTAAAAAACTCGATTTTTGCTAGCTATTATTTGGTATTAACGAAGAATATCATCATGTGAAGACAAATACCAAGTTATACCGAGCAATACCAAGTTTTTTCAAGGAAAAACTAGGTATTTTTTTTGTATTGCTCGGTATAGCTCGGTATTGCTCGGTATAGCTCGGTATAACTTGGTATTTGTCTTCACATGATGATATTCTTCGTTAATATATATCAAATAATAGCTAGCAATACCGAGCAAAAATCGAGTTTTTTAGGGGTGGGAGGACGTATCAGGTGGCAGGACGCAATAAAAATTCCCTCCTTAAAGCCGCTTCACAATCGAAATGCCAGAAAAGTCAGCATTCACCAAATTTCCAACAACTCCATTTGATTCGCATTACTGACAGCACGATGAAGCTTCTGTGACGTCACTCAAGCATGAAAATTAGTGAAGTAGGTTAAGCACTAAATGTGGTTTATTATATAAATTTAATTTTGCACAATTGTTCTAAAATGTTGTAAGAAGAGACATCACTTTTTACATTTGCATCATCAGATCATCTTATAATGAAATTTAGATGAAATTAAAAAGCCCATTAACTTCAAATGAGCACATAAATAATTAAACAGCAATTAAATACAAAGTTCCATTGACAGAACTGAAATAGCACAATTTAGATTTGCATTCTTGCCAAAATTTAAAATATAGGAAAATAAAAGGGTAGAATTATAAATGTGAAAATTTACGATTTCAACCTTATTCAATGTCTTCGTCAATTTAATAGGCTTATAGCTGCTTTTCCCTGTCCAGAAATGTAAAATCAACTTTAATTGCAAAGGGCTTTGCTTCAATAAATAAAAAAGAAAATATGGCTTTGCTTACCACCGGCGTTCATACCACCGTTAGCTCAGACGTCGACGGTGCAGGAGGTCATCCGCTGGAACCGGAACGCCGTTAAGCCGCCGTTGTCCTTACTATTAGCGACGGTGAAGAAGGCGGGGCAGCTAACATCGATATGGTAGTGATCGGAAATCCAGCTGCCGACCTTCCACCGGAGACGGCCGACGATCTTGATGTAAATAAGAACGAAGCCGGCGTTCTCATCCTGTCCTATGGAGTCAACAAGGTAAGGAGAGATGGGTACGGCGATACTGGAGAGGAACGGAGACCAGATGTTGACGTCGTTGTGGCCCTGGTAGCCGGCGGGAAGGCCGGTGGCGACGGTGATCTGCTCGTTTTTATACTCGGCGAAGACATCGAGACGGTCGTAGTAGATTCCGATTCGGTCGTTGGGGTTTCGGGAGTAGATGGTGACCTGGAAGTTGGAGGAGATGAGGTTGGTGCCGGAGTTGAGATTGAATTGGTAGACTGCGGTGTCTTGTAGGAGGAATTTAGGTTTCGTGGGGCGGAGAACAAGCCAGATTACGATGATGATGAAGAGGATGATGATGATTAGAGTTAGGAGGCAGGCGAAGATCCTGCGGTAGAGCTTGTGGCGGTAGTAGGAGCTGTGATTGCCGCAGTCCTTTTTCGGCTCCATTGACAGAGAGGTGAATCGGGAGGAGGACTTATAGGATCGACGGAAACCAGAGAGAGTAAGCGGGAAGGAGGAGAAGGCTATTAGGGCTTGGGATTTGGGAAAAGAAGGGAGGAAACAGAGCAAGAGTGATAGGGGAGATGGAGGAGGGAAATACTTGTAGAGCAGTCGAATGCAACGGCGGCGAATGCCATGCTCCGCGGAGCAGCTTTTCTGTTATAGCGCTTATCCTATAACCAATTTGCTATTATCATAAATATAATGATGATTAAAGATATTGCAAATAAAATTTAATTGTCGTGAGAATAAAAGATATTTTCCATACATTATATAAAAAAAGACCGGATATTACACAATCAACACTTATTATATACTTAACATGCATAAAATTTTAAGGCAGCTAATTTTGCATGTGAAAAATATGATTTTTTTTTCTCATGTGATGCACGAACTTGTTCTTAATAAAGCTTCTTGCTTCCACTCTATAAGTCTTATAATAGTCTAAGGCTTTGTTTGGGAATACTTTTTTATTGCTTCTTAAAACAAAATTTTAGTATAAAAATTTAAAGTCTAACCCTCGGCTGCTTAAGCAACATGATTATTTTGTACTGAGAAATGTACTCACTTATTTGTGACACTCTGCAAGTAATACGCATGTCTGAATTTCTACCAATGGATATCACATACTAACTTATACTTTTGATAGAGCTATAATGAAAGAAAATGAGAGAGAAATTTTACCATTAAAATGAGGGTATGAACTCATAAAGTGGATGAGACTAGAGTCAATGTTTACCTATTTCAAGATCTTTGTGAAGGATAAATTATATATAAATAATTATTATATTTTCTTATAATTTTGAATTTTCATGTGAACTCTTTGAAAATTAGCTTGTCAAATCTCCATTGCCACTTCATTATCATTCTAAAGTTCAATTAAAAATATGCATGGGTTTGCTTCTTTTAGAAGATTCCATATTAATGTTCTTATCCTTAAGCGTAGCAATCAAATGAGCTATAATCCTTTGTAATTCTAAGATGGAGTTATAGTACTAAAAACTAATTTCTATGTGCCTTTAAGGTGTGGTCGGCTAGCTCACTTCTTGGATTTCATGTGATGTTTTAAATTTCTTCTTCACTGAAAATCTTTCACTCACTTTTGCTTGTGCCATCATGTAGACTGTTGAACCTAGCTCTATTTCGACCCAATTTGCACAAAATATATTCACAGATCTAAGTGTGCATCATCTCATTTGTTTTTTCTCTCAAAAGTTTTAATTTGAAATTTCATCCATGGGATTTTCTTATTTTTGTGAAACAAGTTTATGATTCTTCCTTTTTTTTGGTTTAAAATGTTAGATATATGTTAATCTTGAACTTTGTTATATAATATTGATATTTTTTTAGGCACCCATATATATATATATATATATATATATATATATATATATATATATATATATATATAGTATGCATGTAATGATTTACTATTTTTTATTTGTAATATGTATGAATATTTGTATGCATGCATGCATGTAATGTTTAAGTATATATGTATGCCCGTGAGCATTTGAATGCATGCTTTTTTTTAAATGCATGTATATATGTATGAATGCATGTACTTTAGTAATTGATGGGTTGTATATGTATGCACATATAAAAAGTAATTAGTGATGTATACTTTATAGAATAGACTTGTTGTGTCCTGGAATATTCGTGGCGGTAGAGAAATATAAAGTTTAATGTCTTATCTTTATACGAAGATCCAACACATAATAAGATGAAAGAAAGGGTGTAGCATTCATAAGAGACACTAAGAGTTTTACGTAGAAAACCCTGAAAAAGGAAAAAAATCATGGGGCGTAGCCTAATTTGAATGAATCCACTAGTATTTTCAGTTGATTACAAATGAGGCCCTTCATTGGAGTGAAGGCCTTGGCTTGATGTAACAAATATACATCATATAGAATGCATTACACATTGGAAATTTGAAGAATTAGTATTGATATATTAGTTTGGTCGGCATGACCATAGTCAGTAAGTGACGGAGGTTAGAAAAATTGTATTGTGGATGAAGGCGGTCGGAAGGACCGTAGTCAACGGGCGACAGGGGTTGAAAGGATTGTTATCAAGTGCTAAAAGGACTATTGTTGGGTGGAAGTCCAAGAATAATTGGAAGCTAGGTGGAAGTCCAGTAACGTTCGACGGCCGAGTAGAATTCCAGTTTCAGTTGGCGATTAAGTACAAGTCCTATGCCAGTCGATGGATGGGCAAAAGTCCGGCGTCAGTTAGTGCTCGGGCATCAATCTGGTGTTAGTTGGTGGCCGAGTAGAAATCCAGTGTCAGTTGGTGGTCGAGCATAGATTCGACGACAGTTAGTTACCGAACAGAAATTCGATGATAATTGGTGGTCGGGCAGAAATCCGGCATTGGTCGGTAGCTGGGTTGAAGTCCGATAAAAGTTGGTGGTCAGGTAGAAGTCCAGCGTCAGTCGATAGACAGGTAGAAATCCGACATCAGTTGGCTTCCATGTGGAAGTCCTGCGGGGTTAAGGAGGGACGGTAAGAGAACTCACTTCCTTCTCTTCCTTTTCTTCATTCTCTTCTTGCTTGGGTTCCCTTTTGATGAGGAATGAGGGGTCTATTTATACTTTTTTGAGAGTGGCATTACCAATAAATAGGAGGGAGATCAAGGGCAAGTTGGGAGAGGTTTGAATGGATGGTCAATTTTGATACCCTTTGATCATAGATTATTTATGGACATTTAAATGTCTTAATGACATCAAAATTTGATGATTTGGGCTCATTGGATATGTCTCGTTGAGCTGCTCGATTTGATTATAAATGTGTCATATTTGGAAAATATTTGTTAATCCAAATTATGGATTGAACCTTCTAAACATGCTTGGGGTCTTTAAATTAAGTCAAAGTTGGTGTCGTTAGGTTCGTATTTTTTAGACTTTTAGTTCAATTGTAAGTTTGTTGGAATCAGAGTTTAGATGACCTCTGATTTAACTATTAAAGTTTCCCACTTGATTTTCCCTCAAGATTCATGCCCGGTCAAGATAATTTTTTTATGATATAACAGTTGCCCTCTATTTTTAGACGTCAAAGCTCCAAAAGTCTAGAAATACTTATCACAATATTTCAAATTAATTGAATCAAAAAAATGTTAGAAATTTGTGTTCCCAAACATTTAAAATTGCTCGAAATTGATTAAAGAAGCTTCGTTGAGCTCCCAAAGTGTCAAAATTTGATTCGAAAGGTTGAACCCGTCGGTGATGAAAGGGTGCGCCCCATGGGGTGTGCAGTTCTAAACAACAAGTTTTGAATGTTTGTAGTTATAAAAATTCTTTATATTTTTTAGTGGGGCCCACTTAATTATTTTTTTAATGGGGCGGCGGCCATAGCCGCCCCTCTTTGTTTTTTTTTTTTTTAATTTTGATTTTTTTCTGTAATATTTTTTTTGAGGAATTCCAAAAATTACTTCTGGGGGGGCCCAAAAAATTTTAAAAAGCTTATATAAGTTTAAAATTTTTTAAATAAATTGGAGGCAAAAATTCTCTCCCAATTTTTAATCTTTTCCCACTCTTTTCATCATATAAATAGGACCCTAAGGCAAGGGGAAAATTGTCCATCGCATCTCCCCCCTTCTCCCTCTAACTTTCTTACAACTGAAGCATTTCATTGTTTTCGTAGGTGGCATCCCCTACTCAAATTCAATATCCCTATCTTGTATCAAAGATGGAATTTTTAGCCTTCCTCTCATTCTCTTCCCCAATTTCCTTCTTATATTAGAGTTCCACTGTCTAAGATAGGTTGCATCCCCTTTCAAGCTTTAGTGTACCTCTTTTATATAAAAGATAATTTCTTCTCCTTCAATTTTCTTTTTCCTCAGATTTTCTTCTTATATTAGAGGCATTCAATTATCTGAGATAGGTGGCATCCCATATTAAGCTTCAATTCCCCTCTTTTGTATAGAAGAAGTCATGATAAGAGTTTACTTTCTTAACATGATACTTTTGATAGATGAATATTAACTATCTCTTGCATGCGAGCATAATTTGAAGAGATCTGGTGGTAATAATATCCGAGAAGAGAACTAGTAATAATCAGTAGACGAACATAGTTATAGATGATATTTGAGCGAAAGTCTAGTGATAATTGACGATCTGGTTAAAATCTGATGTAGATCGATGATCTGGTGGAGAGTTGAAGGAGACAATCATAGAGTATACTAGTAATAGCAGTTAAACGAGAAGCTGATGATGGCTAATATGAAATAAAGGATGATGGTGGTGGTCTAGTTATATTCTACTAGGTAAATATGTATTCATAATAACATGTGCAAATATCATATATCTCTAATTGAAGGGGTCAAAGTAGTGTGCTATATTAGTAGTCTGGTGATACACTAATAATATCAATTGAGTGGAGAACCGAAGATGATCTGATTATAATCTTTCTTTAAAGAAGAAGTTACAAGAGATGTTTTAATGTGCAATAAAAAGACATCAATAAAATCCAACAAAGATATTTAACCTTTTTGAAGTTGCTTATTGCTATTACATTAACTTGTATGGATGATGCAGATGTACTTTTAATTTCAGCTTCTAGTGAGAATAAATATACACTTAAATCTATTATAGAATTTTTCTATATAAATCAAATGATATTGTATATGAATTTGAGATTATTATATGAGTTCGATGCTTATTTTTCATTTGAAATAAACTTGTTTCCTAGAGGAAGCTAAATTATTTATGCATCTTTGAGCATGCTTTGATATATTACCCCAGTATTTTTTTAGGCTTATTTAGATTACCAGGGTCTTTATATAAGTGATGACCTTATCAACTATTTTCTTTTATAGAATCTTTCTAGAGAGAATTTTTTCCACTCAAGGCATTACTCGATAATGTTGACCTCTATGGAATAATCTAAATAATTCACTAAGGATGTATGGCCTGTTTAAGATTGTATGTCAGAGCATTACTCATAGATGTTAACCTATGTGTAAGAGGTCGAGAGAATCCACTAATTATGTATGACCTATTCAAGGTTTTAATCCAAAGCATTGCTCTATGATGTTAACCTATATGAAAAAGGTTGAGAGAATCCACCAAGAATGTATAATATATCCAAGATTATATGTTAGAGCGTTACTCAATAATGTTAACCTGTATGAAAGAGATTAAGAGAATCCACCAAGAATGTATGACCTATCTGAAATTGTATGCCAAAGTATTACTCGATGATGTTACCTATATGGAAAATGTCAAGAGAATCCATCAAGAATGCATGACCTATCTGAGGTTGTATATCATAGTACATTTTTATGATGTTAATATATATGGAAAAGGTTGAGAAAATCCACCAATGATGTATGACCTATCCGAGGTTATATGTTGGAGTATTACTCGATGACATTAACTTATATGAAAGAGGTCGAGAGAATCCACCAAATATGTATGACCTGTCCGAAATTATATATAGCAAAGCACTGATTGATGAAGTTAAATTCTATAAAAAAGAGATTAAGAAAATCCATCAAGGATATATAACCTATTCGAGGTTACATGTCGGTGCATTGCTCGATTATGTTAATCTATATGGAAGAGATCAAGAGAATCTAACAAGGATGTATAACCTATTCGAGGTTGTATGTCATAGCACTGCTCGATGATATTAACCAATATTGAAAAGGTTGAATATAATCACCCTAGGATCGATTTTGCCTTGATTAGGAAGGGGCAAACACCACTTGTATCACAAATCAAAGGTGAAGAATAATCTATCTTTAGACCGTTGCTACCTTTTTAAGGCCTAAATTAAGACTTTTCCCAAGCAGTAAAAGTCTAGCTAGGGAATGTATAAAGCTTAAAATTTATTAAAAGCATCATTGCATTTGCTAGAAGCTTCATGATCCCAATATACCATCTTAGATATTTAAAGATTTGGAAGAATCTTCTTGACCATAGCTATAATTAAGATTGCTCCCAGTCCCCATTTAATTCTAATAAAATTAATGCATCAATAACTGATGTCATGACGTTGACATGAATGACCTTTTGAGGTTGGAATAAAAATTGTCCCCTAGTCGGGAACCATGTTCCTATAGACAGTGCCAAACTATTGCATCCTGGAATATTCATGGCGATAGAGAAATATAAAGTTTAATATCTTAGCTTTGTTCAAAGATCTAACACACAATCAAATGAAAGAGAGGGTGTATCATTTATAAGCGACGCCAAGATATTTATATGAAAAACCCTAAAAATGAGGGAAATTATAGTGCCTTACTGAGTTTGAATGAATCCATTAGTATTTGCATTTAATTACAAATGAGGCCCTTCATTGAGGCAAAGGCCTTGGCTTGATGTGACATATATATAACATATAAAATGTATTAAATGTTGTAAATTGGAAGAATTAGCATTGATGTATTAGTTTGTTGGTAGGATAATAGTCGGAGAGCGAAGGAGGTCAGAAAGATAATATTTGGATGACAGCGGTCGGAAGGATCGTAGTTGACGGGAGACAGAGGTCGGAAGGACCATTATCTAGTGAGAGAGGTAGAAGGACCTTTGTCGGGTGGAAGTCCAAGAATAATTGGAAGCTAGGTGGAAGTCTAGTGTTAGTCGACGACTGAGTGAAAGTCCGACGTTAGTTGGCAGCCGAGTTTAAGTCCAGTGTTAGTCAGTGGATGAGCAGAAGTCTGACGTTAGTTAGTGGGTGAGCAAAAATCTGGTGTTAGTTGGTGGTTATGCATAGATCCGACGACAGTTGGTGGCTGAGCAGATATTCAATGACAATTGGTGGTCAGGCAGAAATCTGGTGTTCATCGGCAGTAGGGTAAAAGTTTGGTCACCTTTGGTGGTCAGGTAGAAGTCCAGCGTCAGTCGGAAGTCAGGCAAAAATCTGGCGTCGGTCTGCTGCAAGGTGGAAGTCTGGCGGCGGTTAAGGAGTCTAATGAGAAGAGAGCTCTCTTCTGTCTCTTTATTTTCTTAATTCTCTTTATTTTCTTCATTATCTTATTGCTTGGGTCCCCTTTCCATGTTGAATGAATGTCTATTTATAATTTTTTTAGCGTGGCATGACAAGTAAATAGAAGGGAGATCAAGGGAAAGTTGGAAGTGACTGGCAGTCGATATTGATCCCCTTTGATCATAGATAATTTACTGGACATTTGAATGTCTTAATGATATCAAACTTTGCCAATCTTGGGCTCATTGGATTCGTCTCGCCGAGTTGCTCTATTTAGCAATAAACTTGTCTAGTTTGAAAATTGTTTTTTAATCCAAATTATGGATTGAACCTTCCAGATGCGATTTGGGTCTTTGATTTGGATTCATTTAGGCTCAGATTGAGTCGAAGTTGATGTTGTTGGGTTTTTATTTTTGAGACGTTCAGTTCGACTGTAAGTTTGTTGAAATCAGAGTTCAAATAGTCTCTGATTTAACTTTTGAAGTTTCCAACTTGATTTTCCCTCGAGATTCGTTCTTGATCAAGATAATTTTTTGATGATATATCATGACTATTAATATTTGATATAACAATTAGCATGCCCATTGAATAATTAAAGAGCATTGAAATAAAAATTCAATAATATTGGATGTGTGATGCATTATTATTGGGCAAAGAATGATTAATGAGTGAATTTCTTAATATTGTCTTTAATTAACCCATTTATTATTTCTAAATACAAAATTGGGTATGTATACAAATAATGATTAAAGAGTTTTAACATAATTATTGTTTGTGTCAATTTTGATAGTTATATGTGTGTTCTTAATCAAGACCATACCCTAGTGGCTTTTTGAGGATTTCTTCTTGTGACTAAGAATAGAAATGGAATTAAAGATTGAATTATAGATGTCAAATTAAAGAATTTATATTGTTCGAGAGTACAGTGGGAGGATTGTGACTTTGGATTTTAGAGAATTTTATAAATCAAGTATATTGTCGTAAGTGATGGTGAAATAACTGGGAAAATTATTAGTAGAATTAAAGTTGGATTGTTGAAGTGCATGGAGGAATGCATCAAGCCTGTTGTGTGATAGAAAAGCACACCTGAAACATAATGTAAATATATATAAGATGGTGGTAAGACCTGCAATGATTTATGGCGCATAATGTTGGCCATTAAAAGAGAATCATAAAATTAAGTTTAAGTGTTGTGAAGATGAGGATGCCGAGGTGGATGAGTAGCTTTACTCTTAGAAATAGAATGTGAACCAAACATATATATGAAAATGTTGGAGTAGCTCCAGTGGAAAATAAGATTAGAGAGAGTCGCCTTAGATGGTTTAGTCACATAAAACGTCGGCTTTTCGATGACCCGATTAGGATAGTAGATGTATTAGATTTGGCTTATGTTAAGAAATGTATAGGTAGAACTAAAAAGGCTTGGTTAGAAAATATTAGAAATTGTATTTTTATAAGGTTTATATAAAAATTTGACTCTGAATAGAACACAATTGAGAAAAAGGATTCATGTAGCTGACCTCACGTAGTTGGATAAATGTTTGTTGTTGTTGTATTGATTTGGCATATCACATGCACAATGTGATTCATATATCAACACTCACAGTGGTGCTTTAATTTTTTTTTTTTTTTCTTCTTCTTTTTTTAGTATATTTTTTGTTGCTTATAGTCTTACCAATGGCTGATTTGTAACCCAATTGTATTGAGGATTCTGATTAACGAAATCGTATGTGTTTGAGGCTCCCTTTCTTCTCACATTGGCTCTCTGTGAAGGTTTTAAGTAAAGGAAAACAAGACAAACGACTATGTGATGAGGAGGATGAGAGAGTATTATTTTTATGCTACTTAAAATTTTAAGTATGTATGAGTAAATAATAATATTTAATGTTAAATATATATAAATATGAAAATTTGAGTGCAATATATTTAAATCCTCTAAATTAATCTATTTAAAATAATTAATTAAAAAATATCATATTTTAATTTATTTAAAAGCAAATACCCTTTACTTTTAAAATTTTCATCTTACAATTTAAAATATTTTATCTCATCATACATTATAATAATTCATATAAATTGTACATTTCTTAGACATTTAAGTCAATTAAAATAAATTCATATATATATATATATATATATATATATATATATATATATATATATATATATATATATATATATATATATATATATGAATGTAAAAAAAATTAAAGCTGAGGGCATCTCCAACGGAGAACTTCATTTTTCACGCCAAAATACCGCAAAACGCAAAAATAGCGTGGTGCTGCTCCAATCGAACGCCATTTTTTTGCTTCTGCTCGAAGGTAACGATCATTCTCCTTCCGCACGTTTTTCTTGTTGATAGAGGAAAATAGCGTGGGTGAACAGTGCAACACCAATATTGGTGTTGTATTGTTCACCCGCAAGCAAATGACGGACATTTTGGTGTTTGGCTGGATCAACCGAACGACATCAAATACTCGTTTGATGTTCAGTTGGAGATGGTTTCAACTAAGCTGCGTACAAAATTTATACTCTTAACTGATAAAGGAAGACCAACAAAGCTCACGTGGATCCCGTCTATTGGTCAAAGCAGTGGTGTACGATTAGCGCGGAGGCTTAACGCGATAAACGTTATTTTCGCTAAAGTTTAATAGAGACCGGCAAGCGAAAATATTCATGTGGAAAGACTCCTCCGGTCAACGTCGCTAGTGCTCGCCGAATCGTCCAACTTGAAATAACAGTCGTGGGACCCACCTGAAAAGAACCGCCGAGCTGATCGGCCAATTCTCATGGCTAAGGAGTTTTTGGATGATCGTCGACGATCGGGTGGGTGAAGTGTCCTGCTCGGCCGGTTTAATCCGGCCGGCCATGGAGCTGAGCAGAAAAGGATCACAACCTTTGAATCCAACCAATATTCCCAAATGAACGGCTCGTGATTCAGTTTTAAATCTCAAAGTACACGTGTGCGCGGTTCCGGCTATGGATGATGACGCTCGGTTTGAAAAAATATCTTGAAAAAAAGGGATGAAGCATCTATCCATATTTCATGAGCATAAACTTTAAAAAATTGTATTATATTTAAATAATTGGACATTATTTTATTTAGATTTACATATAAATTTTAAATAAAAAAGGTTTTTTTTTCAAAATATATAATAAAATCAAAAGTTAAAAATATTTATATGTAAAGCATCAATGACGGCATGGGCTGATATTGATGTCAATGATGAGATCCATATTATTTGCAATGATGTAAATATCGATATTATTAATGGTAGTAGACATCGATTTTGCTCGCTAAATGACAAGCGGCGGTCTTGATGAAGGCATCAAGTGTCAATCTTGATGACAATTTTATCGTCGTGTTGAGCATATTGATCAAAATTAATATAAAGCTATTTGAATTTTTTTGACAAAGTTATTAAAGGTTTGTATATAATTTAATAATTGATAAAAAAAAAATTGTTAGAATTTTGTTTACAATTAATTTACAAAAAAACTTTTTGTAGCATTGAATAAATTAGAAATCATGTCCAAAGTTCTTATAAGAGGAAGAAGAATATTAGCATATTACACCCCTGCTTTTTCTCTCTTTGATTTTGAGGCCCATTTTCCCCAAGAAAATTTAAAAAAAAAATAAGAAAACATGAAGGGTTTTTTTTTTTTTTTTTGGTTTGATGGAAAATAATGCATTTAAAATGCTTTTAAGTTATTTGCCTTTTTTTTTAAATGGTTATGTTATTTGATTGAGTACCCTTTAAATGCAAGAGTTTATTTTTATTTTTGATTTAAAATAAAATTAATTTAATGTAAAACCCAACGATGACAATGATGGGGTGGCTCAACTGGCCTTGGCCAATAGTGGATGGCTTGAACTGTTAATAATGGACAATCTACAACTAGGGCTGTCAAAATCGAATCACTGGTTGGGTTTGGGTTGAACCCGGAATTGATCCGAGACTAGCTGACACGACCCGAACTCAACCCGTTTTATCAAATAGATCTGATATTTCAATCCAGATCGACTTGCGCGGGTTTCCTGGTTGATATGACCTGACCTGTTTTGCATTCTCATTCAGGCACGACATAGTGTAAGGGGCGGCATCATCAACTGGACTCGATGCGACAAGTGACTAACAACTTGACATGGAAAGATGAAGCGGGGAAGACTCAGGAGACACGACACGACATGAAACTCGGCTGTGCTTGCAGACTCGACAGTGGAACAGATGCGGGACTCGGCAATGCGGTAGTGCGAGCAGACGATGCAGTTAGGTTTCGAGTTAGGTCATTCCCGGGTCAACCCGAACCCAACTTGATTTTTGAAACTGGTTGATTTGTCGAACCCGAACCTGGCACGTTTCACATACGGGTTAACCCTAACTCAAATTTTTTGCGACGGGTTGGAATCGTATTTTCGGATTGTGTCAAATATTGATACCCTACGTACAACATGCAATTTTGGCAGTAGCGGCTGGTTGTGGCCAATGGCGAGTGTGAGAAAATAAAATCTCAAACTCTATGCTATAATTTTTTATTTAAAATATTCTTTATGAATAATTAATTAATTTAATAATATAAAATAAAATAAATCTATTTTACTTAAATAAAGAAAGAAAAGGAGGGAGAGAGATAAGAATTTTAAAATAATTTTAAAATAAAATATATTTTTATTTAAATATAGAAAATAGTTTGCTTTACTTATATTTTAAATATTCTCCTTCGATTGAATCTGTATAGTCGGATATTAGATTGCTCCGAAGACCGGGCTAATATTCTTCTATGATTCTAAAGAAAGAGAACAACGATTCACTTTCCTAATCAGGTATGGTGTAAGGAGTATACGAATCATCCTAAAGGATGATTAATATCTTCCCTATTTACCAAATTAGACTAATGAATTGTTAATTCATTACTGTAATCAAATATATAGACGATATTTGATTTGCTCGTGAAAACAAATCAAATACCTATCTATTTCTTGATTATGAGAATGAATTTAGAAAAAATTTAGATAAAGCAGATTTTTTCTTTAAAATAAGATCTTTATTTCCTCACACGATTCACTTTACTTATATTTAGAATATCTTCTTTCTATTAAATCCACATAATTGGATATTATACTGCCCCGAGGGGCAGAATATCCTTTTATTGATTTTAAAGGAATGAGCATATAGTTCATTCTTCTAATCAGGTAAAGTATAGAGAACATTCAAATCATCACAAAGGGATGACAGGTATATTCCCTAATCAACCTAATTAGATCAATGAAGTATGAATTTATTTCTACAATTAAATATATAAGACATTTGATCTACTTGAGAGAGCAAATCGAATATCTATCTATTCTTTAATTATAGAAATAACTTCCCGAATATGAATAAAGCTTAATCTACGTCCACAGATCTTTCCCCTACCCTAGAAAGGAACTAAGGCAAGGTTTAGATTATTCTGGGATCTATACTCCCTATAGGGGCAAGCCCCTATAGTTAATTACATATCCTAAGAGAACACTCTCGATTTAAATGAAGACTAAATAATTTCCAAAATTATATACAAATTTAATTAAATATTTGGGCTAATTTAAATCTCCACGATGAGGCTTTAGATTATAGAGTTGAATTTAGAAGAGTTAGAATTGATTAGAAGGAGGAATGTGCAGAGAGAAGTGTATACGATCTGGACTTACCACCTGCCTAGAGTGGGCTGCCAGCTAACAATCCTAATCACAACAATTTGCCGATGATGCAAGAGTTAAGATGGCTTTATCCTAGGAATCAATGAGTAATTCAAGAATTTAAAATAAATGCAGAGCAATATGCTTACAAAAACAAAAAATCTACTCGTATGTTGATGATACATGAAACAGTTGTATATAAAAGAGCTGATTTTATTAATATGAAATTTATCGGTTACATCCCAGGGTCTGTAGGAAAGTAAAGGTGGCCAGGCCCCACCAACAACAAACCTGGATTCTAAGCCTATAGAGAGATAGAATTAAATACAACTGCTTATGGTTTTCAGGCTCCAGGTCTTCTATGAAATTCCAAAAAGGAACACCCTCTTGAGAGAGGATATTACTTTTTGGAGTTTCATTTGTATGTATATAAGCAGCTATTTTTAATTCTTTTACAGACTCACGACGCTTTACAGACTCAATCTATATACAACAAATCTAGGAAATAAAAAGCTTTATATTTTTATTTATAAATACATCAGAACCTAAGAACATTCTAATTTGCAGGTAAGTAAAAGCAGGGAAAGTATAGCAGTTCATATAATTATGCATGTTATGAGTGCGTTGTGTATAGTTATAAATGCAGGAAAGTAAAGACAGAAAAATAAAGTATGCGGCCCTCACTTTATTTACTCCGCACTCTGGTGTATAGATAGAAAAGTAGATATGCATGCTTATGCAGTACAGAAAAGTAAGCAATCACACATAGGTGACCTCTAGGCAAGACACCCGCAAGCAAACCACAACAAACCACCGGCCTAACTTAGGCTAAAGTTGGTTGTCCTAGCAAACATCTAAGTGTGTAAAGAAAACTGTGTGGCTTGGATAAGTCCTAATGGGTTTATTTGTTTGAATTACATGTATTATTAGAGTTTATTTATTAAAAGCTAAAAGGGAGTTTAATTAGAATTTAAGTAGAATGTATTTGAATTATTTACAAATTATTCCAATTTTAGAGGTTGAAGTTATTTTATTTAGTTATAAAGAACTTATAGATTGATAATTCTCTAAGTGCAGTAAATTATCAATTTATAAGTCCTAGGACTGTCAAAATGTACACTCGTCTTATAAAGAAGATAAATGTTCATTTTGAGTCCCTGAAATTTTATTAGAGAGGGAGAAATGGACCTTATGAATGCAATACCACATGCCCTCCCGAAGGAATCTAGCACGTCGTATAAGGTCGGTGTATTATTATATTTATTTGAAGATCTCCAAATCCAAATGAGTTTGTGCCTTCCAAAAAGAAGTCGTGCACAACCCATAGGAGTTCTTTTTGTTATTTAAATGTTTTAAGAGTCTTTTGAAATCACAATAATTCAGATTAATGGAATTTAGAATTTAATTGAATAATTAATGAATTTTAATTAATAATATTCAGAATTATTAAGAATTGGGGGTTTATTGCTTTATTATTGATTTGAAATTGATTTAGAGATTTGATATTTAATTGTTGGTTGAATACTACCTTTGTTTCACACCGAGGTCGTGAAGTTTATTTCACCTTCCTTGGGGCTAAGCTAATAGCCTCGTAGGTCTGGTTACTCAGAGGTACTTGGTATAATTAAGTAGCTTAAGTTGGTTAAGAATTAAAAGCTAATGAATTTTATTCAAAAGAAGTTTGATTACTGATTTTAGGAGTTAGTTTAACATTTCCGAAGTTTTAAAACAATTTCTGAATTTTTAGGAATTTTGGAATATTTTAATCATTTAATAAAGGGGTAAAAATTTGACTTTTTAATAAAAAAGTGTTTTCTGAAAAGTTAGAATTTTATTAAAATATTAGACCTTAAGACGATCAGTTAGAAGGTAAGTATGATGAAATTGGATTTTTTCTGGATTTAATTATGATGGTTTGAAGTTTTGAACTAATTTTAGGTAAAAGTTGATGTTGACTTTTTGAATTTGATTATTTTTTGGAATTTTTATATTTTTAATAAATATTAGGCCTTATCATGAGTTGAATGCAACTGAGTTTGGTCAATTTGGATTTTTCTTAAACTAGTTACGGATTTTAGATGTTTTAGGCATTTAATGAATTTTTGAAAATTATTTAATTAAGGCCCTTTTTATGGTTCTTCTCCAAATGAATCCAAAACTTCTTGAAATCAATTTCAAAGGTCAGGGATGACCTAAGGAGGGATTTCCAAGTGTTTGTAAATTTATTGGAATTTTTAATAATTATTAATTAATTAAATCAATTAAATATTGAATTTTACTTAAAATTAAATTAAACTTTAATTTGCTTTCAATTAAAGGGGGTTTTAATTTTTGTTGGTTAAGAATATAATTCTGGTCAGTTAGAGGGGTTATTTATGATTTTTAGATTTAAAATGGATTTATTAAATTTTCTGGAAGTTTTAATATTTAATTAAGGATTAATTGAATTTAGTGGGATTTAAGCTTTGGTTTTAATTTTGGAGGGTTGTGAGTTTGTTTTAGGGTTGATTAGAGTTGATTAGGATTGATTAGGAAGTTTAGGGATTTTATTTTGATTTATTAGGAGTTTATTAAAATAAAAGAAAAAGGTCCTTAGTGAAGGATCATCCTAAATCTACTAGTTGTTATAGGATTAATTAATGTCCAATCAAGGTACATTTAATCATTGGGTATATGATATTAGTTTTCTATGTTTGAGTTCAATCCCAAAAGGGATGTATAAAGTATATCCTAAATTGCTCTAAGTTTACTAAGACACACTTTAATTGTTGTCCTTAGTGTCACTAGGTTGTAGGATAGCAAATCAATGTTTTTCTAACCCTTGGACAATAATTACAAACATACCAAAGCAATCATGAACAAAATAGAAGTGCACCTAATGTTCTATGGAAGGATTTTATAATAAGTTATTTAGTTATAGATCATATAACAATCTATGAACCTAAATGATCTATTACAAGAGTATAGATGTATCAAATTTAATTGAAATGATTAGGTAACATGTATGAACATATCCCAAATCAAAGTCAACTCAATTTGATAGGATAATATGTGGAAAATAGATTTTAATTGAATTATACATGATTATCATCTAAACTCAATTTCAATGAAAGGACGACTTTACATTGGTCGCATAGAATTCTAACATGCTTGAATTGAATTTAAGTTGAATTATTTATGAACTTCCTAAAATTTAAATCAAATCTTGATCTAAGTTTTGGTATATTCATAAACTAAGTAATATTTATCCAAATGGCTTGAGAAAATTACAGCAACTCAACCCTAGGCTCTATTAGATCTCTACCAAATTTCAGCTCAATATACCTTCTAAATTTTTATTTAAAAATAAAAGTAAATTTTATGTATTATTGAAATTACTAATAAAATATATAATCAAATTAATTTTTAATTATTTTTAAAATATATTATTTAAAAATACGAACAAAACGAGTCCAAGAACTCCAAAAATGGATAAGAATTGAAATTCCTATGAATTTTTGAAGTTCTTGTAATTTTCTATATTTATTTTAAAGTTTTAATCATCTGGTCAGCCGGCAGCACTGACCAGACACGTGGCGGGAGCGGGTGCAGCCATGTGGATGGCGGCGGTCAAGTGGAGCCTGCCACTAAACCAACTCAGCAGGACTTTGAGCCGTCGGATCTACCACCGCGTGGATCGAACGGCTGAGACTCAGCCCGCGGGATCAAATTCGATCCAGGATGATAGGACGGTGGATCTAACTCCTGCTGTTTAGATCTACGGTGCAAATCTGGTCGGGCAAAGATCCAGCTAACCACGATTTCAAGGGATTGGAACAGGGTTCGAATCCGAACCGAACACAGCCGTTGATCTCGAAAGAATAGATCCAACGACTGAGGGATTGTCTTCCTCCTCCATCCAAACCGAAAACCCTAAGCCTATTTTTCATTTTGTTTTCAGGAAATACGCAACCAAACGCTTTTAAAATTTAAACAGAGACATAGAAGGATCTAAAGAAGAATGGGGGATTATTTTCTTAGCCATTGATACAATGTTTAAATAATTATTTAAGAACCTAGAAAACAAACTAGGGTTTAGGATTTCTCACCGAAAGATGGATCGATTTGGTTGATTTTATCACGGTTGAACTTGTAGACTGTCCACGTATTGATCTCTTTCAGGCTTTGAGCTCTGAGGATCACCGAAACTCGAGTTGGGGAAGTTTGGATGGAGTTAGCTCTCGGTCAGCAAGGGATCTCGCCGGCGGTAGCTGCGAACGTCGGGAAATCACTGGGAGAATGGATATAGAGCTCTCTGGAACTAGAAAAAACACTCAAGGGCTCTAGGGAATGACTTGAGTGAGAGAGCGATCAGAATGAGTCCTTTCCATCCCTCATACCCTATTCAGCCATTGGAGCCAAAAGCAATGGTTGGGATGCATCAGAGGGAGTGCTGGGATGATTGACACCTGGATCAAGTGTTTAGGGATAGACGGAAATGTCTATACTGGCTGAGATGAGCTGGCCACTCTCTTGGCTTGTCCTCACATGGGAGGGGACCATCAAAGGTGGCTGGGCCGATTTGGCTGTTGGGTTGGGTTTGATTGAGCCCAAAGAACCTTCTGGAATGGATCCCAAGGGCTGCAAGGGTCGGGTTTGGACTGGGTATGGCTTGATAAGTTGGGTTGACTATTATAGCTCATTTGAGCTCTAGTTGACCAATTGACTGGACAAGGGAGGTCAAGGCTGCTGAGTTGGAGTCTAAACCATAACTAGAGCAGATCTAGGCTATTAGATAGGTTGGTGTGGACCTCCGAAAGAGCACCGCGCGAACGGGTCGATTGGAAGGGACAGATTGGATCGCGCATACGACTGACCATTGAGGATAGAGGCTGACGCCAACACACCTCGATGTGTAGTAATATACATAACCAAATCACGGGTTTCCCCCACCCGATGAAAGAGCTCGAATGGGGTTTAGTAGATGTGGGACTGAGTTTCCCACGGGCGCAAGCCCCCGTGGTTAATTACATCTCAGGCCGGAGCCTGAGAAAACTCTCGATTAAGGATCATACATTATCCTCTCCTAAAGTGGGATCGGCACGAGGGTATAGACTAGGAAATCCTACTCAAAGGGAAGAAAGGTTCGAAGGGCTGAATCGACATGCGTGGCTCATACCAGCATTCGGAGGCTCTAGGGTACTAAATGGAAACTGGAAAAAGAAAGATCAAGCACTCAATCACATGCGTGAGAGAAGGATGGAGGTGGCGTCATCCTGTAACGCGGATAAGTAGGATTTAGGGTCCCTGAAAGAAAGGACCTACCTACTATTTAAGGCCTACTACGAGACCGAATGTAGTAGCCTCGAATCATAAATCTAGGTTGGACTTAGTGTTCGACACACACTAAGACCAGTGTCCTAGCTAATGCGATGCAAAGATCTGGACTTATCCCGGCCTGGATTGGGGGAGCCAGCTAACCACCTAATCGCTTCAAAACCATGCTATCAGGTCAATTATGAAAGATGGGTGGGAGGTACAGTTTATTGGAAAGAGGACCGACATCTAGAGAATTTCCTAAGTGGTCCTGGACTTATGTTGGGTGAATGCCCCTAACTAATGCAATTAAATTTTAATTAAATTGATTTCTAATGCAATGCATGCTAGTTGAAATGTCAGCTCATGAATGCTATAGAAGTTTAAAAACAGGCTTATAGAAAATAATTTTTTAGAAAAGACTGAGTCTCCCTAGGTCCGGCACTTCGTCCTTATAGGCCAGATTATCCGGACTCTACCCGCAGGCAGGGAGATGTCTTATTAGAAGGAGAGAGAAGATGCAGTAATATGCATGCGACCCCGGACGATTCCGGCAATTCCCTAGGTTCGTTAAGTTTCTATGTTATTTAAACTTAAATTTTTAAAGATTAATTACGAATAGAAGAATTTTATAGTTCTTAATGAGCCTAATACGATCCAGGCGAAAACAAACACGGCATGCAAGAAATAAACCTAGAAAAAGCAGATATTTCTAAGCGCAATCAGGTAAGAACATCAATATAAATCCACAAACTAATCAAATAAATGTCCATAGGCCAACTGCCCTTTAATTACAACCCAGGGTATGCAGAAAAGTAAAGTGGCCGGGCACCACTGCCAACAACCCGGATTTCTAAGCCTATGACAGACGCCAACAACTTTGAGTGGGATATTGGGTCTTCAATCTTCAATATCTTCAGTCTCCTGGGTATCCTCTCCTTGGACTCCTTGGATCACTCCTCCTTGGACTCCTTGGATCCGTCGTGGCTTGAATATCCAAACGAATAGACAATTCCCCCCAGTAGGGGTGTATTGCCTTTTCTCTTTGGATATCTAAAGCCATCCAGCTCGATCTTCCAAATGGAAGAAGACTCTCCCCTTGGGGATGCCTTCTTCTTTTAGAATTCGAGCTGGATAAGAATATCCCAACTCAAAAGTTGTTTTCACAACTCTTAACAATTATTACAGATAAATTACATTAATTGAAAGCAGTAAATCTAAGAATCCCTACAAGGTTATCCTAGTAAAAATCATCCCCAAGCAGTTTATATGGAAATGAAAATGCTAACACCATTGACCCTGTGCCAAGCCATGCTCTTAATTATGAGGGCTAAGCAGCTCCATCCGTGCAGTTATAATTATTAATTTTAGCCCTCATTTATATTTAGGGGGAGCTGAGCAAGCACCTGCATAAAATATTATTAGAAATAATTATAATGCTCCCCCCTTTTTATTAGCTTGAGCATGGCCACCTGCACGGAAGAACAGTATATATATGGCGCTCCTAACCTAGGGGTAAATCTAACGCTCACATCCAGAGTGCAGAAAAAGTAAGCAAACACACCAATCATTTTTCAAACAGCATGCAATGAAAACCACGGAAAGCTCCGGCACACAGCAGAAAAATAAAACCCAGCGGCCTAACCTAGATCTAGAAGTGGTGCTCTAGCAAACCATTCTATGTGTGTGTAAGGCTTGTGTAGTTTGGATAGGTCCTAAGTAGGATAATTAGTTGAAATTATCTAGAGTTCAGGTATGTTATGAGTCAGGAAGGGAATTTTAGTTGGAATTCAAACATTAATGGATTAGGGTCCATTTTAGTTAATTTAGTTTGTTGGTCTGTTTCAAGAGCTTAAGGAAATAATATTTGAAGTTAAAGTTACATTAGCCAATTTTGGAAAGTCCTGGGTCCTCCTAGGAGCTAGACTAAGGGTCCAAAAGGTCACTATGGGAAAAAGGCTAAGTCTGAGTCTCCTATCACCTTAGAAAAATACTAGACCTTAGTACGAGTAGTTAGACAGGTAGTAGGCTGGAATCGGAGTTTCCTATCCAAAGTTATGAATTTTCTAAGTTTCGGGCTCTAAATGAACTAGGGTTGACCAAAAAGTTGACTCTCTAATCTAGGTCATTATCTGGAAACCTAAGATTTTCAATAAACACTAGACCCTAATTGGAGTCTAATGCAAGTGAGTTTACCTAATTTGGAATTTTCTATAATCAGTTATGAGTTTCTAAAGATCGGGGTATTTAAGGGAATTTCTTAAATTTCCTAATAAAGGACCCTTTTTACTGTTTTGCTCCAAACAAGCTCCAAACTGATTGGAATCACTCTCAAAGGTCAGGGATAACCTGAGAAAGTGATCCCAAGTGTTTGGGGAAAATTTGGGATTTTTAATAATTTTTAATGATTTATTAGGGGTCAAACGGTAATTTCCACTTATGGTCAAACTAAGGGTCAACCTGAAGTCAAACTAGGGAGCCCTATTTATCCAAAGTCAAGGATCAGATTCTGATCAGTTCAAGGTATTATGGGTAATTTTCTGACCTAATATGTAATTATTGCATTTTTCGGAAGGTCTCGGGGCCTTATTTAACAAATTAATTATGGTTGGTTAATTAAGGGCTCTAAAAGCTCCTAGAAATTTCCAGAAAATTCAAGGAGGTTTATGATGTCACTAAGTTTAAATGTTGAAGTTTTCATGTCGTTCTTGGATCTATCCTAACTCCTAGAAAACTTCTAAGTTCGCTAGACATGTCCTTAATTTTTGTCCTTAGGGTGTCACTACGTTGTAGGAGTTTAAAATGATGTTTTGTCTAACCCTCAAGATAGTAAATGCGTGGGAGTACAAAAATGAAATAAACACACCATGTCCTTAGATCTAGGAGAGCCTAAGCTAAGTGCTCGTGGTGCGACCTACACATGCAATCTACGAAAGATAAAAAAAAGTAAAGACACCTAAAGAAGGGATTAGTGAATGATTGGGACTCAACCATTCACTAGCCCACTCCCCTATGATTGCTCTTCATTCATAGAACCCATGCTTAAAATTTCATGCGATAGCGGGTCTCCCAAAGTTAGAATTTAGGTATAAGTAGTTTTAAAATAATTTAAAAGTACTTATGGATATAAATATATTTTTGGAAAATAAAATAATTGAAAATAATTCAATTCATAATACATAAATATAGGGAAACCCACTGACCACTCTCACACGGTATCAAAACGTTTTAAAAATAATTTGTATCCTGAAAGTAATTATTATACTAATTGAGTAAATAATAATTAAATAGTCAAATAATGCCCCAGAAATAGAAATCTGTCAAAACAGCCAAAATCAGGGGCTGGAAATAGTTTCAAAACACAAAGCTCGCTTTTCTGAAAAGAACGAGGGGTTACACGTCAAAATCCGACTTAAAACGGCGAAGATATGAATTTCTGAAGTTAAAACATAATAAAATAATGTTTTAAAATAGTGTAGTTTTACTGTTTTTGAAATAACAGGAGATACAGACAAAATTTTCATCTGAAAATAATTTTAAAATATGCAGAATTCAGAGTACATCCAAAACAAGTTGCTGTGCGTCGACAGCGGACTTAAAACGACAAAGTTACGTAACTTCAAAGTCTAAGTATAATAAAAAGAATATTTGAAAATAATACATCTTGCTGTTTTGAAAACAATTGCACATAGACCCAAAAATTTCAAGTAAAACCAATTCCAGAATGTGCATAATCTAAATATATTCAAAACAAGACGTTGTGCGCAAAAATCCGACTTGAGACGCAAAAGTTATGCATTTTTGCAAGTTCAAAGCGCTTAAAAGTAATTTTTAAATAGTTTGAAATAATCAACATTTAAAATATTCATTAAATAAATATTATAAACAAATCTAAAAAAGTTTATGGAATTTTAAAATAATTTTAAAATATAATACTAGTAATAACTATAATAATAATAAAGTAAAATTAATAACATTTTAAAAATAGTTAAAAAAAAAAAAAGAAATTATATTTTAAAGTACATAAAATAATTAACTAATAATGATAAAAAAAATATATACTAATAATAATAATGAAAATTAATAAAGATATAAAAACAGTAACAAAGATAGTTTAGCAATCTCATAATTATAAATATTATAATTAAAATAATATTATTATAATAAAATAATTAGAAAATAAATATTTTTAAAATAGTATTATTACTGTTTTATTAATATTTCAAAATATATATATACTATTTTTAAATAAAAATAATTTTAAAATAAAGAGCTCGGGAATACGAGCAAAACGATATATTATACGTCGAAAACGGATAAAAAACGGATTTGTGGCGAATTTTTGAAGAAAATAGGGTTTTAAAATAATTTTTAAACTAATTTTAATTAAATAAATCGGCGGCGGGACCCGCGGGACGCGTGGCGCGTTCCGGTTCGTTCCGCGGTCTCGGGCAATCATTGCCTGGCGGCGCGATGATTGCGCCGCCGGCAATGATTGCCGCAATCATGCGGCAATCAAGCGCCGCTGACGCGGCGCCACTTAGCCACGTAGGCGGGGGCCCGCAGCCGTTCGATCGCGAGCGGTTGGAGCGGAGGACCAGATCGCGCCACGTGGCGATCCGAACCGCGGAGCGGAGTCCCGCGGTCAGCCCAAACCGCGGAGGGTTTCGATCGCATCCGTCGATCGCGGGATCGACGGCTGAGATCAGCCCTGGCTGCTCGGCGGGATAATCTGAAACCCTAATGGGTTTTTCGACTCGTTCTCTCAAACGGATGGATCAAATTGCACGAAATTTTAATTATGAACTCTATAGACGTACAGAAATCATGGGGAAGTAATATTTTGAAAAATAGTTAAACCTACAAAGAGCTATTTTACTCTAAGTGTTTAAGCTATTCTAAGGGATTGCGCGAGATTTTACCGTCCGATCTTCGAACTCTCGACACGGTTGAACTTGTAGACTGTCCTCGTACAATTTCCCTCTTGAAGCCTCGATCAAACGAGCCCTGGATCGGTCGGATCGAAGCTTTGAGCGTCCGAGCCTTTGGGTCGCCGGAATCTCGCCGCCGGCGAGCTTTGATCGTCGGGATTCGATGGGGGAAAGTGGAGGAAGGGCGTGGGAACTCTCACAGAAAATCTCAAGCCCTGAGATCGTCTTGAGAGAGAGAAAGAGCAAAAAAAGTCCCCCAAAAGACCTAATTTTGGGTATTTAAGGCTCCTAATCCTATGATCAACGGCTAGGATCGATCCTAGATCAAATAGGAGGGAAAACTTTCAGATTAGGCCGTGGGTTTCATTTGAAATCAAAGGGAATTAAATTAGAGCCTTAAATGAGCCTTAAATAGGGATTTAAATACATTTTAATGGGTTGATTTGACCCATTATGACTTGGATTGACCAAGTCACATGTTGACTTGGTCAACTCAGTCAAATAGGTCCAATGGGTATTGGGTTTGAGCCATGAATGAGTTTGAATTTGATTTGGACTCAAAAGGGGCTTAATGGGTCAATTTTGACCCATTAAGACTTGGGTTGACCAAGTCAAAGGTTGACTTGGTCAACTCAATCTATTATGCCCATGTTTGGGCAAAATCGAGGTCAACAGTTAGGTCCTAAGAGATTAAGTTAGATGAAGGAAGTTGACCATATAAAGGGTTCTTTAAACCTAGAGTTGACTGGTTTGACCAGTCAACTTAGTCAATGGCTGGTGATATGGCATCAAGGCAGACTATGGAATGTAGTTTTAAGGGCCAGATGGATAAGGTTAGGGCTAGATCAATTGAATTGGAGGGTTTGGCCATGAAAATGAGTCTTTAAGACTTAGGTTGACTGGTTTGACCAGTCAACACATGATAAGGGAGGTTATGAGGAGTCCAAGGTATGTTGATTGAGTGATGGGACCTTGATTGAGAGCTTGAATGGGTTAGATAACCCAAATGGGTTGAAATGACTCATTGAGGGTTTTAAGGGGTGATTGGGTCTAATGGGTTGAATGGGTCAACCAGGTTGACCCAGGGGTTAGGAATGGGCTGAGCAGGTATGATTAAACATTTAGAGTCTGATGAGTGTGGTTTTGGGATTTTAAAAGGCTGTTAAGGCCAAAAGGGCTTAATGGGCCCTTAATGGGCCTTTAAACCAAAACTGGTTGACTTGGTCAACCAGTTGAGCTCAGGGTCTGGAAATGGGTTTAACAGATTCATAATAGCATTCTGAGTCTATTGGATGTGGTCCCAAGGTTTGGAGAGGTCAATTTGGTCAAAATCCCTATTTGAGCCCCATAGAGGTATTTTGGTCATTTTGGGCTCATGACCACTAGGGGCTGAAATAAGTCCAAAAAAATATAGTTTATTGATCATCATATCAGGATTGATGGTCTGGAAGTAATTAGAGACTTTGGAGAGGTCTCTAAGGCCAAGATCTACTTAATGGCCTATCTAGTGGTATGGACTGTAAATATTTGAAGATTTTACAGCCTATGGAATTTGATTTAGTTTCTGGGGTTAGAGACCTCAGAATGGGTTCAAATTTGGAGGGTTGGCTCTAGAGACATTTCCCATCATTATGAAACTGATAGAGCCTGAATCAGAGTCCATTTGATTGGGGTTTGAAGTTTCCAAAAATTCACTAGAAAAGGTCTTTAGGACTATGCCTTAGAACCTGAGATCTGAGTATGTATTTTACTAGGGTTTGTATTGATTTGAGTTTGGGTTGGGTTTAAGATCTCATTAGAAACCTCATAATAAAATGAGGTCAACAAATGGACTCCCAACATGTGTGGTGAATTCGAAGAATAAATCATATATGTTGGCGTCGACCGAAGTAGATCGACGATGTTTAGGAGCTGAGGACCTGATTGAAAGATTGATTTTGATAAAATAGGAAGGTGGACCTAACTGAGAGATCGATTCTCAGAGAGGTGAAATTGAACTTTAAATGGGAGATCGATTCCTAAATGAAGGTGGGATTTCAAACGGGAGATCGATTCTCGAATGAATGAATTTAGGATCCTGTCCGATATATCGATTATCGGAAAAGTGAAATTTAAACCTTAACTGGAAGATAGATTTCCAGAAAAAGTGGATACCCATATGAGAGATCGATTCTCAAATGAGCAAATTTAAAACCTGACCGATAGATCAATTATCGGAAAGGTGAAATTTAAACCTTAATTGGAAGATCGATTTCCAGAAAACGCGGATACCCAGACGAGAGATCGATTCTCGAATGAGCAAATTTAGAACTTGACCGATAGATCGATTATCGGAAAGGTGAGATTTAAACTTTGACTGGAATATCGATTTCCAGAAAAAGCAAATACCCAAATGATAGATCGATTCTCGAATGAGCGGATTTAGAACCTGGCCGATAGATCGATTATCGAAAAGATGAAATTTAAACTTTAACTGGAAGATCGATTTCCAAAAAAAAGAGGATACCCAAACAAGAGATCGATTCTCAAATGAGCGGATTTAGAACCTGACCGATAGATCGATTATCGGAAAGGTGAATTTTAAAATTTGACTGGAAGATCAATTTTCAGAAAAAGCAAATACCCAAACGAGAGATCAATTCTCGAATGAGCGGATTTAGAACCTGGCTGATAGATCGATTATCAGAAAGATGAAATTTAAACCTTAACTGGAAGATCGATTTCCAGAAAAAGCGGATACCCAAATGAGAGATCGATTCTCAAATGAGCGGATTTAGAACCTGACCGATAGATCAATTATCGGAAAGGTGAAATTTAAACTTTGACTGGAAGATCGATTTCCAAAAAAAGCAAATACCCAAACGAGAGATCAATTCTCGAATGAGCGGATTTTGAACCTGACTGATAGATCGATTATCAAAAAGGTGAAATTTAAACTTTGACTGAAAGATCGATTTCCAGAAAAAGAAAATACCCAAACGAGAGATCGATTCTCGAATGAGCGGATTTAGAACCTGACCGATAGATCGATTATCGGAAAGATGAAATTTAAACCTTAACTGGAAGATCGATTTCCAGAAAAAGCGGACACCCAAATGAGAGATCGATTCTCAAATGAGCGGATTTAGAACCTGACCGATAGATCGATTATCGGAAAGGTGAAATTTAAACTTTGACTGGAAGATTGATTTCTAGAAAAAGCAAATATCCAAACGAGCGATCGATTCTCGAATGAGCGGATTTAGAACCTGACCGATAGATCGATTATCGAAAAGATGAAATTTAAACCTTAACTGGAAGATCGATTTCTAGAAAAAGCGGATACCCAAATGAGAGATCGATTCTTGAATGAGCGGATTTAGAAATCAAACCATTAAAGAAATATGAGAAGTTTGGATTATCTCTTGTTCAAAAGATGATATCAACATTAAAAACTTCAAATTTCAAAATTTTATTTCTTTGCAATGTTTATCAAATACATCAGCTATCATAATATCTCTTAAGATATCATCCATTGATAGGCAACATATGATGATTGCCTTTACAATCTATTAGCTGATAAGATCCTCCTTGGTAGGCTTTCTCCACCACAAAAGGGCCTTCCCATGTTGGCTCAAACTTGTCTCCTATCTTCTGATGAGATAAGATGGGTCTTCGAAGAACTAGTACCAAGTCTCCTACTTGAAAAGTTCTGGGACGAACTAATTTATCGTGAGCTTGTATCATCTTAGCTTTATATAACTCGAGGTTCTGTTGAGCCTGTAAATGCTTCTCTTCTAAACCTTCAAGTTCTTTCAACCTGAGTTTTGCATTCTGTTCTGTAGTGATCTGGTAGTTCACTGCAACTCTGAGCGAGGGCAGTTGAACTTCTAAAGGAATGACTGCTTCTGAACCAAAGACTAAAGCGAACGGCGTAGATTGAGTTGGAGTTCTATATGTGGTATGATATGCCCATAAAGCTTCAACCAACTTCTCATGCCATTGATGCTTATTGTCGTTTAAAGTCTTCTTTAAGATTTGAATCAGAGTTTTGTTGAAGGCCTCCGCCAGTCCATTTGCCCGAGGGTAATAGATGGTGGAATATCTCCAATCAATATTATGACGTCTGGCAAAGTTGTTGATTTTAGTACTCTTGAATGAATGACCGTTATCCGAGATGATCCGACGAGGGACACCAAATCTATACACGACATTCTCTTTGAAAAACTTTAGAACTTACTGAGCTTTAACTTCTCTCAAAGGAACAGCCTCTGCCCATTTGGAAAAATAATCTGTAGCTGTTAGAATGAATCTATGACCTCTGGAGGAGGGAGGATCTATAGGACCAATGATATCAGTGCCCTAGCTTTCGAAAGGCCAAGAAGCGATGGTTGGATGCAGTACATTTGGTGGTTGATGAAGAACTACACCATGTACCTGACATTGATGACAGTTACGTGCAATTCTCATGCAGTCATCTATCATTGACGGCCAATAGTATCCCATCCGTTTGATTTTCATCTTCATTTTTGGACCGGATTGATGTGCACCACATAAACCAGCATGCACTTATTCTATGATCTTCTGTGCTTCTGATTTATTCAGACATCACAACCACATCTGATCGAATGATCTTCTGTAAAGGGTATTATTAATCAAACTGTAGGATAGTGATCTTCTCTTGATCTAATCTGCTGTTGATTTCTCCTGAGGGAGCTTGTTTTCTTGCAAGTATTCGATGAACGGTTTTCTCTAATTTAAACCTTCATTGTTTACTGCCGAAACAATTTTCACCTCAGTTGAACATTCAATGCTTATGTGTTCAAGGTCTATAGGAGAAAGGACTTGTCGGCCTTGGACTTCCACCGGGATTGAATCTTCTTCAGGGCAGGCAAGTGCTTTAGCTAGTTTAGCAAGAGCATCCACTGTAGAATTCTTTCCTTGGGGAATTCGATATAATGTGACATTTGGGATCTTTTTCAAAAGATGCATTGCATACTGATGGTAAGGAATCAAAGTATCTTTTAATACTTTAAAGATTCCCGATATTTGGTTGATAACAAGCTGTGAATCTCCGAAGATCTTGATTTCTTCGATCCCATTCAAGATAGTCAATTCTAACCCAGTTATCAATGCTTCATATTTAGCTTCGTTATTGGTACGTGGTTCTGACATGTGATAGGAGTAATACATGATACCTCTATCAGGTGTAACAAATACTATTCCAATTCCTGCCTGACCGGGCAGAGTTTCATCTGATTCTCCTTGTTGACTAGAAGCAGCACCATCAAAATAGAATTCCCAGGTGAACTTCTCATTTATCTCAAGTTCCATGACTTGTTCATCTGGTAGTTCATCATTTATCGGGCAATCATCCTCAATAGGGTGAGCTACTAAGAAATCTGTTATTGCTTGTCCTTTGACTGCTCGTAACGGGGTAAATATAATGTCGAACTGCGATAATATCATTGACCAGCGGGCTAGTCTTCTTGATAACGTTGGTCGAGTCATCAGATACTGCAAGGGATTTATTCTGGATATGAGATTTACTTTGTGAGAAAGCATATAGTGCCTTAACTTCTGAGCAGCGAAGATTAAAGCCGGACAATGTTTCTCGATCGAAGGATAATTTACTTCAGTTGGAAGTAAACGTCTACTCAGATAGTACAATGCATTCTCTTTTCCTTCCTCATTAGATTGAGCTAATAAGGCGCCAAGAAATTCACTTAAAGCTGTCGTATACAAAATCAGAGGCTTCCCTTGTATAGGAGCTGCAAGCACTGGAGGATTCATAAATACTGTTTGATGCTGTCGAAAGCCTTCTGGCAGTTCTGATCCCATCTGAACGGAGCATCTTTCTTACATAATGCCGTGAATGGTTGGCATCTACCTGAAAGATTTTATATAAACCTCCTAAGGTATGCTAATAGGCCTTGAAAGGATCTCAATTGAGTAAATGTTTTAGGAGGTGGAATTTCCAGTATTGCTTTGATCTTGGTCGGATCAATTTCGATTCCACGGTGTCGAACCACGAAACCCAAGAATTTCCCTGAAGTGACGCCGAAAGCACATTTCAAAGGGTTCATTTTCAGATCTTACTGTCGTATTCTCTGAAATACAATTCTCAAATCATATAAATAATCATTCCTTTCAACACTCTTAACGACTAGATCATCGACATAACACTCCACTTGATTATGGATGAGTTCGTAAAAAATCCTCATCATTGCCCTCTGATAAGTCGCTCCCGCATTCTTTAAACCAAAAGGCATAACTTTGTAACAGTAAACTCCTATCGGTGTCCTGAACGTGGTATACTTCTCATCTTCGGGATCCATTCTGATTTGGTTGCATCTGGATGAGCCGTCCATAAAGGAGAATATCGCATGAGAAGAAGCGATATCTACCATGAGTTCCGGTATAGGAAGTGGGAACTCATCTTTAGGACATGCTTTGTTTAGATCTCTGAAATCAATACAAACACATATCTGACCATTCTTCTTCTTAACTGGCACGACGCTAGCTAACCAGGTTGGATATTTCTCCTCCCTAATAAAGCCCGCATCGATTAGTTTCTTAACTTCGGCGATGACCTCCTGCTCAATGTCGAGTCGCATTCGTCGAGGTGCTTGCTTTACTGGGAATACTTCTGGTTGAATTGCTAATTTATGAACTGCTACGTTTGGAGATAATCCGGGCATCTCTTCGTAACTCCAAGCAAAATAATCTTTAAATTCAGATAAAAGTTGAATCATATCGTTTGCCTCATCCTCATTCAATAAAGAACTGATGAAAATCGGACGAGGGTCTTATTCAGTGCCCAGGTTTATTTCTCTGAGATCATCGATCGTAGATCTGATTTCTTCTTCAAGCTCTGGAGGTGCATCTCAAATTTGAAAGTCATCGATATCATCTGAAGTTTCTAAGCAGAGTTCGTTAAAAGATTTAACGTTCGCTGAAAAGAGACTATCAGATTCAAAATTATTAGAAATTACTAAACAGTATTCATCATCGTCGAACGAACATAGATTAGCAAAGCCAATACCATGTTTTGAAAGTTGTTTATGATATTTTCTATTCCATAGATGTTCAAATTGTTGGGCTTCGCCTCTAGTCCATTTCAACGGCGTTAGAGCTTGTTTAGCAAATCTGTTTGTAGAATTCGAATACCAATCAAAAGGCAGCTCTATTATCTCGTCCATAAAAGGATTATCTAGGGTTATATCGGTCTCTGGGGGTTTGCTTGTAGAAGGTATGAAATTGTTGGCTTTGGTTTTAGGGTTTAGAGGGAGAGAAGTTTTCACTTCCAACCTCTTTACATCACTCTGGGACAAAGGAGTTAGGGTAATATTTTCCACATACATTTTAACTTCTCCATGGTAGATAAATCCAAATTATCTTCCCTAGTGACTTGGATCCTGTCCTCGTCACTATCAGTTTATATAGAAATCTCAAATTTTGGCTGATTTAGAAATTTCCTATATTCTAAAACCTGTGGATCTTTCTCAAGCATATATGATTCGTCCTCCGAACTGGATTCCAAATCAATATGTATTGCAGGTTCCCTTATTTGTATGACTTGAGTTAAATTCTCACACATTTCTCTATTTTGCCATCCTCGACCTCTTCCTCTAGACCATTGTGCCATTCTACCACCTCTTTGTGAGGGAGGAGCAGGTGACCAATGGACATCGTGTTCGAGGTCGGGATGCTGTTCTTTTTCTTTTTCCTTTTCTTTCTCTTTTTATTTCTCTTTCTTTTATTTCACTTCTTTTATTTCTACTTCATCCAATTTGAGATTTTTAGAGAACGCTGTCTGCTTCTTAGGCAGATAGTATGAAGCATCTTCGTATATTCCGACTTCGTGAATTGAAAATGGTTGCAAATCACCTTTGATACAGTGTTCTACTCCATCGCGGGTGAATTTGATACACTTATGTAAGGAGGAAGGCACCATTCTATATTCATGAAGCCAGGGTCTACCCAGGAGAGCATTAAAAGAATTTTCAGAATCTATTATATGGCTTCGGTTTTGAAGATTTCTAAATCTAAAAGCAGGGTTATTTAGCCTAAGGCTCTATCTCCTTTCTCATTGAATCCTCGTAGCATCATCTTGTCGGAACTGAGTTTACGAGTATCAACCCTTAGATATGCGAGAGTTTTGAGCACCATGATGTTGACTAATGCACCTGGATCGACGAGCAGACGGGATACTTTGAAATTATCGGTGGTGACTGAGATGTATAGTGGACGATTATGATCTGTTGTTCCTAATAACAAATCTTCATCTGAAAATGTGACACCAGGAACTTCTTTGAAATATAACGCTTCCTCATCAGATTGTGTTGAAGCTAATTGAGCCATACAGATCTCTGGATCGAGTAAAGCTTTAACTAAAGCTTCCCTCATTTCTTTGGAAAGAACCAGAGCATCATATATGCTCAATTTTGCTGGCAGTTTTTTGAGATGCGTTAATAAGTTGTAATCAACCTTAGAAATCTCAGTATTATCTAATTCTGGCTCTTGAACTGGTTGTGGTTGATTAGCAATTTCAAGGTTATCTGTAATTTGCTTCTCCTTCCCAGTAGATGCAAGTCGTGGGGGTAAAACTTTACCACTACGAAGATTGACTTGTATTACTTCTTCGGATGAAGCATTCTCAGTAACCTTTGTCTGTTGATCATTGATCGCTGTCTGAATTTCCTCTAATGGTGTATATGAGTCGGATAGTTCCAATTCTATACTAATAGGATCACCCTCAACATCGAGAATAGGGGAGTCACTATCGTAATAGAATTGAAATTGTTCATTTGTTTCATTCATATTTATGTCTTGAGGGTTATTTTCATTGTTATTGATGTTATGATCGGGGTATTCATCAGCTGAAAAAAACATGATGTACGCGAAATCCTTTTTCATTGCTTTCTTAGCCCCGGGAGGGACAAAATAAAAGTCATACAGAGTTAAAGGTTTGAGCGACACATGCTCGCCATTTTCAGAAACAACTAACTTATCAGAACCTAACTCTGCTTCCTTCTTCTGGTCTTTCTCCGGGACTAATGGAGCTTGATCAGCTTGTACTTTTTTGGGCTCTATGATTGGAGCCTTATTCTTCTCTTGCTCACGAACTACTGGATCAACCGGGATGGGATTTTGAACTCTCAGAGGTTCCTGGAAAGATGAACGATATAATTTATTAAAGAATTTTTTAGAAGATTGGGATAAAGCTATATCCCATTTATCATCAGATTTTGAAATAGGAGGTTCAGAAGGCTCACCAAATATACACTTGGCAGAACCCTGACTAGAGTCTACCAAGTATTCTTTGGGTATCACGACTGTACCGTCCTTATGATTTCTGTCCAGCCATTCTTTGAAGGTGATACAATCCTTTATCTCATGTCCTGATATTCGGTGATATGGACAAAAGTTGGGTTGTCCTGGTTTAACAGCTTCTTATGGCCTCTTAGAGTCAGGAAGTTTGAACTCGAGTTTCTTAACTAAGCTCCTAAACATCTTCTTGATTGCTGCTCGCTTAAAAGGATAAACTTTGTTTGTGAAGAAGTTGAACTTCTCTTTACGTTGTTCTGGAGTTAGATAAGATTGGGGTCTAGTATGTTGATTACCCTGATACTGCTGATATTGAGGAGGGCGAAGGGGATTCTCTGACTCAATTTGGATCGGTTGTTTCCCTTTATCTACTGTACACACTGTCCCTGACTTCTTTTCTAGCACCTTCTGGGGTTTCAACTTCTTCATCTCTAAAGAAGCTGAATCTTTTGAGAATGGAAGCTGAGAAGCTTCCTCTTAGAGGTTAGAAGCTTTGTTTAAGAGTTTCTCAAAGGTTTTAATTGTAAAACCTTTAAGTAGGAAGGCAACTGGACCGTGAATATTTTTTAGGAGAATTTCTATAGCGTGTTGTTCTTGCAATTGAGGCTCACTTCTCATACTAAGATTTCTCCATCTCAGAATATAATCTACAAGGTTCTCTCCTGGCTTCTGGGTTTCCACCACTAGGTCACCAACTGTGATATGATGCTTCGCACCGGTGAACCTCTTGACAAACATTTTCTCCAAATCATTGAAGGTATAGACCGACCCATTAGGTAGTTCAGCATACCAATCAAATGCAATTCCAGATAGTCTGCTAACAAATTATATGAACAATAAAGCATCACTACCACCTGCGTTACAATAACTAGCTCTGAAATGAGCTAGATGTTGTTTAGGGTTTCCCTTACCATCGAAATTTTTGAAGGAAGGAGGGACAAATCCTTTCGGATAGGGAATCGAATCGAATTCTTCTGGATAGGGCCTACCCTTTGAAATGGATGATGTACTGTGAGCTTTAGCTAGTGCATCTTTGACCTGTTGTTCGACTATCTGTTTGATATCTACGGATTGTATGGATGGTGGTTCTGCTTTTATCAGCTTATGTACTGGTTTCTCAGGTTCTTCTATCCTGACTGCCTTATTTTTTATGTTTAATTGTACTGATTCCTCAGGAGACGATTGGACTTGTGCCTGTGGAGTAGAAGGATTTTTATCTTGCATGATCGAAATCATCATCATCATTTCCTCGAGCTTCTTTTTCATTATGAGTATTTGCTCTTTTTTACTTAATCGTTCCAATAAACGATGAGTTGAATATGCTGTATCATCTTCATCGTCCTCGGCTTCAGCTGGTCCTGCTTCTTCTTTACCTTTCTCTTTCGCTCTTTATAGAGAAGAGCAAGTATCAACCATGTTGACACTACCAGACATTTCTTGATCCATATTTTCATCATCTCCTGCTTCTTTCTCGTCGATTTGGCGAATTCTCTCTTTCAAGTGATTCACCATTTCTTCTATTGACTTATCTCCCAAAATCTCCCACATTATGTGGGTCGACCGGTGTATACTCCCTGGAAGGGGATGGTTCTATGACGGACTTCCCTTTCCTTGATTTTTGTTCAGCCGTATCTTTCTTCATTTTCATTAAAGCAATCGGAGTTGGGGTCATTCTGGGCTGCCAAACCCTCTCTTGATTAGATAGGGAGGAAGACTGATTTGGAAATTTCAGTCTTCTCCTATCAAAACAAGTAGACGATTCGCTACCCTGATGACGATGTAAATCAGCTCTTGACGGATGTTGAACATATGGGTTATCATAAATCCTGAGTGGACGATTCCCAGAATAACATGGAGAAGGAGGAGACATGGGATTATACTCTCTTAAGGCTAATGCTCCATATCCCAGAGATTTAATAGGAGTCTGCTGGCTATCTTGATAACCAGAACCTTTGTATTGGTCATGAGAAGGAAAGCTTTTTAGTTGTCTGGGATGATCAGATGTAGTTGCTGGTCAACTGGGACCCACTTCTTGAAACTGTACTCTTCTTTTAGTAGGAGGGGAATCTCCTCTCCTTCCTCTTGCTTGAGGATGTACCTCAGTGTAGATAACATCCTTCACACTTTTCAGAAATTCAGTCTTTGACTGGCCATAGTCAATAGCACAGTCCTGGATTAGTCCATTCAGTAAGTTCTTGAATTTTCTCTTCTTCTCATACAGGGAAGGGACGATTGGATCATCCCGAAATAGTGTTGGCGGAGAATGTGTTATACGTGCCACACTCTCTTCTCCAGCAGCAGCGGACAGTGGGTGAAACCTGCTACCAGCTAATTGAGGAGAGTTGAAAAACACCTCAGCGAATTCAGGGGTTATATTCTTGGATATTTCAGTCGGGGCAACAACCACGGGGTTGTTCCTTGATGCTTCAGCTTTCTTCACCCTTTGCCTCGCACGGCGGATCATATTATGGTGCTGAGATTTAGTGATCTCAAGCACGATAGACGACGATCCAAGTTCAAAATTTCCAAAGGCTGGAGAGTCAGCCACAATAGGAGACTTTCCCTTTGCCATGGCAACTAATTGAGGGTAAGTCAGGCGAGTGAAAACTGAGGGTTTAACAGTTGCAGCTGCAGACCTACCCTCAATGTTGATCTGTACAAGAACTGATTGCACAGACTCAACTGCAGGAGTCACCATCTCAGGACGTGGTGCTCCAAAAGTAACATGCAGATTCTCAAATCCAGATCCGAACTGAATCTGGTTGCCCTCAGCAGATTGGGCAGCTGTGATGTTGAAGTTGAAGATCAACTTTCCAGACATTTTATGTAGTTCAAACGTAATTCTAATCAGAAACTGATCCTTACAAATGTCCGCAAATAATCTGACTGTTGATAGTTGCACTGACTCGAATGTAATTTAAGCTTATTTTAAGAAGTGAATGGATTGAAGATTTAGGAAAGATGATCTAATAAAGGACCCACACCAATAGGATACAATCACACAGTGAAGATTTAGAGTAGATCGATATTTGTTAGAAGTTTGATAAGAAAAGATCATTAGATTTAGAAATGAATTAAGGACTCTTGTCCTTACAGATTTTAAGTATATAAGCAAACATGAATAGATGGAGTTGGGAGCGGGGAAAGAGCAGAAATTTATAATCTAAAGCCTGATTTCAACACTTAGAATCAAAAATCGAATAAGGATGAAAAAGAAAACTCTAAGGAATACAAATGACACATAAATGACATGCAAATGTCAGACGGCAAACGGGGGGCATAACCCCTACCAGACCTAGGACCAAGTCAGTATTCTGGTTGGACATCCGCCGGGCTTTTAGGACGAAGCCAGGTAACCATGGGTGATGGCCACTCATGTGGCCATAAGCATGCAAACAGTGGATGGAAAGTAAACATGCAAATGTCATACAAATTACATACAAGCTTGGTTGATTCGATTTAAGGGATTCTACAATTAATACAGTTTAAATAAAAGCAGAAAACCATTGATTCAATATCAATTCACAAATCAAAGACGTAGTATCGAAATCCAAAAAAAATAAAAGCGAATACAGAATTATAAACGATGAATTCTAAAGATTCAGAATGAATTTTTGGAAATTTTTGGAAAGAAATTCTAAAACTAATAATCACACAAGTGACAAGCAAATGTCAGACGACAAACGGGTGGCATAACCCCTACCAGACCTAGGACCAAGTCGGTATTCCGGTTGGACATCCGCCGAGCTTTTAGGACAAAGCCAGGTAACCATGGGTGATGGCCACTCGTGTGGCCATAAACATGAAAATAGTGGATGGAAAGTAAACATGTAAATGTCATACAAATGACATACAGGCTGGGGTGACTCGATTTATGGAATTATACAATTTATACAGTTTAAATAAAAGCATAAAACCATTGATTCAATATCAATTCAGAAATAAAAAACACAATATCGAAATTTGACAATGAGAACAAACACAGAAATATATACGATAAATTTAAAACCTTTAGAACGGATTTTGGAGAGATTTAGAAAAAAATTCTAAGACTAAAAATCATACAAGTGACACATAAATGTGAGACGACAAACGGACGGCATAACCCCTACCAGACCTAGGACCAAGTCGGTATTCCGGTTGGACATCCGCCGGGCTTTTAGGACGAAGCCAGGTAACCATGGGTGATTGCCACTCGCGTGGCCATAAACATGCAAACAGTGAATTGAAAATAAACATGCAAATGTCATACAAATGAAATACATGCTGGGCTGACTCGATTTATGGAATTCTATAATTTATACAATTTAAATATAAAACTCAATCAAATTGAATACAATATATAACTCGAAAACAGCAAAATCAAAACAAATTGGGAAAATCTATAAAACAATCCGGTTCACGAGCAAAAATTGTAGAAGAAAAGAAAAACCGGACCGAGAAGACCCAAAATCTACAAAAGAGAAATCTGAAAGACCACGAACTCGCTAAGGATACTAAAAAATCAGAAGAGAAACGAACAACATTTTGGTAGGATGTGGGGCCTACACCCGTGCTGACCGTTAACCCAATCTGCTTAGCCTTCCAGGAAGACTAAGTGACTCTCACACAAAGGCAAAAAAAAAAAAAAACTCGACTAAGTAGGCTAAAGAAACAGAAGATTGCACGAATCAAAGACTCGAACTAAAAAAAATTGGATCGAAAAGATGAAATCACATATAAATCAATCGTAGAAACACAAGCCACATGACTATACAAATCATCTAAGTAGAAAGGAGGAAACTATACAAATTAGAAGTTACATGAAAATTTAATAGCCCAAATATTTAATTAAAATTATATATAATTTTAGAAAGAATTAGTCTTCATTTGAAATGGAGAGAGAAGTCTATCCCCAGCGGAGTCGCCAGAAAAATCTGTGAGAAAATAAAATCTCAAACTCTATTCTATAATTTTTTATTTAAAATATTCTTTATAAATAATTAATTAATTTAATAATATAAAATAAAATAAATCTATTTTACTTAAATAAAGAAAGAAAAGGAGGGAGAGAGAGAAGAATTTTAAAATAATTTTAAAATAAAATATATTTTTTATTTAAATATAGAAAATAGTTTGCTTTACTTATATTTTGAATATTCTCCTTCGATTGAATCCGTGTAGTCAGATATTAGACTGCTTCGAAGACCGGGCTAATATTCTCCTATCGATTTTAAAGAAAGAGAATGACGATTCACTTTCCTAATCAAGTATGGTGTAGGGAGTATACGAATCATCCTATCATCCTAAAGGATGATTAATATCTTCCCTATTTACCTAATTAGATTAATGAATTGTTAATTCATTCCTGTAATCAAATATATAGACGATATTTGATTTGCACGTGAAAACAAATCAAATACCTATCTATTTCTTGATTATGAGAATGAATTTAGACAAAATTTATATAAAGCAGAATTTTTCTTTAAAATAAGATCTTTATTTCTTCACACGATTCGCTTTACTTATATTTAGAATATCTTCTTTCTATTAAATCCACATAGTTGGATATTATATCGCCCCGAGGGGCAGACTAATATCCTTCTATTGATTTTAAAGGAAGGAGCATATAGTTCATTCTTCTAATCAGGTAAAGTATAGAGAACATTCAAATCATCCCAAAGGGATGACAGGTATATTCCCTAATCAACCTAATTAGATCAATGACGTATGAATTTATTTTTACAATTAAATATAGAAGACATTTGATCTACTTGAGAGAGCAAATTGAATATCTATCTATTCTTTAATTATAGAAATAAATTCCCGAATATGAATAAAGCTTAATCTACATCCACTGATCTTTCCCCTACCCAGAAAGGAACTAAGGTAATGTTTAGATTATTCTGGGATCTAGACTCCCTATAGAGGCAAGCCCCTATAGTTAATTACATCTCCTAAGAGAACACTCTCAATTTAAATGAAGACTAAATAATTTCCAAAATTATATACAAATTTAATTAAATATTTGGGCTAATTTAAATTTCCAGGATGAGGCTTTAGATTATAGAGTTGAATTTATAAGAGTTAGAATTGATTAGAACGAGGAATGTGCAGAGAGAAGTGTATACGATCTGGATTTACCACCTGCCTAGAGTGGGCTACCAGCTAACAATCCTAATCACAACAATTCACCGATGATGCAAGAGTTAAGATGGCTCTATCCTAGGAATTAAGGAGTAATTCAAGAATTTAAAATAAATGCAGAGTAATATGCTTACAAAAACCAAAAATCTACTCGTATGCTGATGATGCATGAAATAGTTGTATATAAAAGAGCTGATTTTATTAATATGAAATTTATCGGTTACATCCCAGGGTCTGCAGGAAAATAAAGATGGTCAGGCCCCACCGACAACAAACCTGGATTCTAAGCCTATAGAGAAATAGAACTAAATACAACTGCTTATGGTCTTCAGGCTCCAGGTATTCTATGGAATTCCAAAAAGGAAAACCCTTCTGAGAGAGGATATTACTTTTTGGAGTTTCATTGGTATGTATATAAGCAGTTATTTTTAATTCTTTTACAGACTCACGACGTTTTACAGACTCAATCTATATACAACAAATCTAGAAAATAAAAAGCTTTACATTTTTATTTATAAATACATCAGAACCTAAGAACATTCTAATTTGCAGGTAAGTAAAAGCAGGGAAAGTAGAGCAGTTTATATAATTATGCATGTTATGAGTACGTTGTGTATAGTTATAAATGCAGGAAAGTAAATACAGAAAAGTAAAGTACGCGGCCCTCACTTTATTCACTCCGCGCTCTGGTGTACAGACAGAAAAGTAGATATGCATTCTTATGCAATACAGAAAAATAAGCAATCACACATTGGTGCCCTCTAGGCAAGACACCCGCAAGCAAACCACAACAAACTACCGGCCTAACTTAGGCTAAAGTTGGTTGTCCTAGCAAAAACATCTAAGTGTGTGAAGAAAACTATGTGGCTTGGATAAGTCCTAATGGGTTTATTTGTTTGAATTACATGTATTATTAGAGTTTTTTATTAAAATCTAAAAGGGAGTTTAATTAGAATTTAAGTAGAATATATTTGAATTATTTACAAATTATTCCAATTTTAGATGTTGAAGTTATTTTATTTAGTTATAAAGAACTTATAGATTGATAATTCCCTAAGTGCAGGAAATTATCAATTTATAAGTCCTAGGACTGTCAAAATGTACACTCGTCTTATAAAGAAGATAAATGTTCATTTTGAGAGTCCCTGAAATTTTATTAGAGAGGGAGAAAGGGACCTAATGAATGCAATACCACATGCCCTCCTAAAGGAATCTAGCATGTCGTATAAGGTCGGTGTATTATTATATTTATTTGAAGATCTCCAAATCCAAATGGGTTTGTGCCTTCCTAAAAGGAGTCGTGCACAACCCATAGGAGATCTTTTTGTCATTTAAATGTTTTAAGAGTCTTTTGAAATCACAATACCCAAAGTCCTCCAAAAGGAATCAAACTTTAGGCATAAAAGACCCGAATTCGTTTAATCTAAATTAATTATCAAATCTGACTGATTAAGGTAAACCTTAACCAATCAAATTATCAAACTAATTTAGATTAAAGGAATTTAGAATTTAATTGAATAATTAATGGATTTTAATTAATAATATTTAGAATTATTAAGAATTGGGGGTATATTGCTTTATTATTGATTTGAAATTGATTTAGAGATTTGATATTTAATTATTGGTTGAATACTACGTTTGTTTCACACCGAGGTCGTGAATTTTATTTCACCTTCCTTGGGGCTAAGCTAATAGCCTCGTAGGCCTGGGTTACCTAGTCGTACCCGATATAATTAAGTAGCTTAAGTTGGTTAAGAATTAAAAGTTAATGAATTTTATTCAAAAGAAGTTTGATTACTGATTTTAGGAGTTAGTTTAACATTTCTGAAGTTTTAAAACAATTTCTGAATTTTTAGGAATTTTGGAATATTTTAATCATTTAATAAAGGGGTCAAAAATTGAATTTTTAATAAAAAGTGTTTTCTGGAAAGTTAGAATTTTATTAAAATATTATACCTTAAGATGATCAGTCAGAAGGTAAGTATGCTGAAATTGGATTTTTCTGGATTTAATTATGACGGTTTGAAGTTTTGAACTGATTTTAGGTAAAAGTTGACCAATTTGTTGACTTTTTGAATTTGTTGATTTTCTGGAATTTTTATTTTTTTAATAAATATTAGGCCTTATCATGAGTTGAATGCAACTGAGTTTGGTCAATTTGGATTTTTCTTGAACTAGTTACGGATTTTAGAAGTTTTAGGCATTTAATGATTTTTTGAAAATTGTTTAATTAAGGCGCTTTTTATGGTTTTGCTCCAAATGAATCCCAAACTTCTTGAAATCAACTCCAAAGGTCAGGGATGACCTAAGGAGGGATTTCCAAGTGTTTGGGAATTTATTGGAATTTTTAATAATTATTAATTAATTAAATCAATTAAATATTGAATTTTACTTAAAATTAAATTAAACTTTAATTTGTTGTCAATTAAAGGGGGTTTTAATTTTTATTGGTTAAGAATATAATTCTATTCAGTTAGAAGGGTTATTTATGATTTTTAGATTTAAAATGGATTTATTATATTTTCTGGAAATTTTAATGTTTAATTAAGGATTAATTGAATTTATTGGGATTTAAGCTTTGGTTTTAATTTTGGAGGGTTGTGAGTTTGTTTTAGGGTTGATTAGAGTTGACTAGGATTGATTAGGATGTTTAGGGATTTTATTTTGATTTATTAGGAGTTTATTAAAACAAAAGAAAAAGATCCTTAGTGAAGGATCATCCTAAATCTACTAGTTGTTATAGGATTAATTAATGTCCAATCAAGGTACATTTAATCATTGGGTATATGATATTAGTTTTCTATGTTTGAGTTCAATCCCAAAAGGAATGTATAAAGTATATCCTAAATTGCTCTAAGTTTACTAAGACACACCTTAATTGTTGTCCTTAGTGTCACTAGGTTGTAGGATAGCAAATCAATATTTTTCTAACCCTTGGACACTAATTACAAACATACCAAAGAAATCATGAACAAAATAGAAGTGCACCTAATATTCTATGGAAGGATTTTATAATAAGTTATTTAGTTATAGATCATATAACAATCTATGAACCTAAATAATCTATTACAAGAGTATAGATGTATCAAATTGAATTGAAATGATTAGGTAACATGTATGAACATATCCCAAATCAAAGTAAACTCAATTTGATAGGATAATCATGTATAGGTTAGCAATTAGTAACTTAGGTTAATATGTTGAAAATAGATTTTAATTGAATTATACATGATTATCATCTAAACTCAATTTCAATGAAAGGATGACTTTACATTGGTCGCATAGAATTCTAACATGCTTGAATTGAATTTAAGTTGAATTATTTATGAACTTCCAAAAATTTAAATCAAATATTGATCTAAGTTTTTGTAAATTCATAAACTAAGTAATATTGCATCCAAATGGCTTGAGAAAATTACAGCAATTCAACCCTAGGCTCTATTAGGTCTCTGCCAAATTTCAGCTCAATATACCTTCTATATTTATATTTAAAAATAAAAGTAAATTTTCTGTATTATTGAAATTACTAATAAAATATTAATCAAAATAAATTTTAATTATTTTTAAAATATAGTATTTAAAAATACGAACAAAGCGAGTCCAAGAACTCCAAAAATGGATAAGAATTGAAATTCCTATGAATTTTTGAAGTTCTTGTGATTTTCTATATTTTTTTAAAGTTTTAATCATCTGGTCAGCCGGCGGCGCTGACCAGACACGTGGCGGGAGCGGGTGTATCCATGTGGACGGTGGCGGTCAAGTGGAGCCCGCCGCTAAACCAGCTCAGCGGGACTTTGAGCTGTCGGATCTACCACCACGTGGATCGAACGGCTGAGACTCAGCCCGTGGGATCAAATTCGATCCAGGATGATCAGACGGTGGATCTAACTCCCGTTGTTTAGATCTATGGTGCAGATCTGGTCAGGCAAAGATCCAGCTAACCATAGTTTCAAGGGATTGGAACAGGGTTTGAATCCGAACCGAACACAGCTGTTGATCTCAAAAGAATAGATCCAACGTCTGAGGGATTATCTTCCTCCTCCATCCAAACCGAAAACCCTAAGCCTATTTTTCGTTTTGTTTTCAGGAAATACGCAACCAAACGCTTTTAAACTTTAAACAGAGACATAGAAGGATCTAAAGAAGAATGGGGGATTGTTTTCTTAGCCATTGATGCAATGTTTAAATAGTTATTTAAGAACCTAGAAAACAAAATAGGGTTTAGGATTTCTCACCGAAAGATGGATCGATTTGGTTGATTTTATCACGGTTGAACTTGTAGAATGTACACGTGTTGATCTCTTTCAGGCTTTGAGCTCGAAGGATCACCAGACTGGAGTTAGGGAAGTTTGGACGGAGTTAGCTCTCGGTCAGCAAGGGATCTCGCCGGCGGTAGCTGTAAATGTCGGGAAATCACTGGGAGAATGGAGATAGAGCTCTCTGGAAATAGAACGAACACTCAAGGGCTATGGGGAATGACTCGAGTGAGAGAGCGATCAGAATGAGTCCTTTCCATCCCTCCTACCCTATTCAGCCTTTGGAGCCAAAAGCAATGGCTGGGATGCATCAGAGGGAGTGCTGGGATGATTGACACCTGGATCAGGTGGTTAGGGACAGAGGGAAAGGACTGTACTGGCTGAGATGAGCTGGCCACTCTCTTGGCTTGTCCTCACATGGGAGGGGACCATCTGAGGTGGCTGGGCCGATTTGGCAGCTGGGTTGGGTTTGATTGAGCCCAAAGAACCTTCTGGAATGGTTCCCAAGGGCTACAAGGGTCTGGTTTGGATTGGGTATGGATTGATAAGTTGGGTTGACTATTAGAGCTCATTTGAGCTCTAGTTGACCAATTGACTGGTCAAGGGAGGTCAAGGCTGCTAATTTGGAGTCTAAACCATGCATAGAGAAAATCTAGACTATTATATAGGTTGGGTCCTAAGAGATTAAGTTAGATGAAGGAAGTTGACCATATAAAGGGTTCTTTAAACCTAGAGTTGACTGGTTTGACAATCAACTCAGTCAATGGATGGTGATGTGGCATCAAGGCAGACTATGGAATGTAGTTTTAAAGGCTAGATGGATAAGGTGAGGGCTAGATCCATTGAATTGGAGGGTTTGGCCATGAAAATGAGTCTTTAAGACTTAGGTTGACTGGTTTGACCAGTCAACTCAATCAACACTTGATAAGGGAGGTTATGAGGAGTCCATGGTATGTTTATTGAGTGATGGGACCTTGATTGAGAGCTTGAATGGGTTAGATAACCCAAATGGGTTGAAATGACTCATTAAGGGTTTTAAGGGGTGATTGGGTCTAATGGGTTGATTGGGTCAACAAGGTTGACCCAGGGGTTGGGAATGGGCTGAGCAGGTCTGATTAAACATTTAGAGTCTGATGAGTGTGGTTTTGGGATTTTAAAAGGCTGTTAAGGCCAAAAGGGCTTAATGGGCCCTTAATTGGCCTTTAAACCAAAACTGGTTGACTTGGTCAACCAGTTGGGTTCAGGGTATGGAAATGGGTTTAACAGATTCATAATATCATTGTGAGTCTATTGGATGTGGTCCCAGGGTTTGGAGAGGTCAATTTGGTCAAAATCCCTATTTGAGCCCCATAGGGGTATTTTGGTCATTTTGGGCTCATGACCACTGGGACTGAAATGAGTCCAGAAAAATGCAGTTTATTGATCAGCATATCATGATTGATGGTCTGGAAGTGATTAGAGACTTTGGAAAGATCTCTAAGGCCAAGATCTACTTAATGGCCTATTCAGTGGCATAGACTGTAAATATTTGAAGATTTTACAGCCTATGGAATTTGATTTAGTTTCTGGGGTTAGAGACCTCATAATGGGTTTAAATTTGGAGGTTGGCTCTAGAGACATTTCCCATCAGTATGAAACTGACAGAGCCTGAATCAGAGTCCATTTGATTCGGTTTTGAAGTATCCAAAAATTCACTGGAAAAGGTCTTTAGGACTATGCCTTAGGACCTCAGATCTGAGTATGTATTTGACTAGGGTTTGTATTGATTTGAGTTTGGGTTGAGTTTAGGATCTCATTAGAGACCTCATACAAAAATGAGGTCAACAACGAGCAACAGCCGATGATGAGTGAAGAAGAGCAACAACCAAGATAAAGAGTGGTGACTAACGGGGGAAATGATTATATAAGTTGTGTTGCGTATTTAATCTTCGATCAAATTGATTGAATTCATAATACATAAAAAAATGAACTTGATATTATATTCCAATTAATACATTAAGAATTTACAATGTATTTATTTTTCTTCAAACCAAAAATAAAAAATTATAAAACTACACACATTTGATTTGCATCGCATTGGGAATACTTACAACCAAATAGTCTCTAAATCTTTTTTTGGAGTCATTTAAAGAAAAAAATTGTTATGGTGAGAATAAAATTATTAAATGTATTATAAAAAAAATATAGTAAACGTAAATCCATTAAATTTTTTTTCATAATTATCTAAAAATAAACCTAACAGTTCATAATTTTTTTGTATAGAATATCCTAAGCTAACCTTTTCCGTTAACTAACTCAGCCAATCCATTATTGAATTTTTTTTTTTTTTTTTAATTTTTTCTTAAGAGTGGTGGACGCATGAAGTATTACTTAATTATTAACGCACAAAACAGTCTCTCAACCACTGAACTATTGCTCTATGGGCTCGTTATTGAACTTCAAAGCAACGTTGATGATATTCCCAAATTTGAAGCAACTCAAATTCAATATTCTATTATTACATGAATTAGAACAGCAACATCAAGCTTTTATTTCACTACATGGAGTCGATTACATGAATCTTTTTTTTCTCTATTGTGTTATGTTAAGAGTCAAATTCTCATTTAAATCTAATAAAAAAAGTTTATTTCTAATATTTTTTTTAATCAAGTCTTTTTAGATCTACCTATACCTTTCTTAACATCAATCAAATCTAATATATCTACTCTCCTAATTAATTAGATCATCGGAAGGCCTCCGTTTTAAGTGACCAAACCATATAAGGCGGCTCTTTCTAATCTTATCTTCCAGCAGAGTTATTGCAACATTTTCATGTATATGCTCGCTTCTTATCTGTCTCTAAGAGTAAAGAAACTCATCCACCTGAGCATCCTCATCTCTGCAACACTAATTATTACAAGCATTATTCCAATTTAATTATATTTGCTGTGTGTATGCTTGAACTCAATTATTATGAAATAACTTTGAGTTCATTTCAAGCTAAACTTAAAAGAAGAAGATAAATTTCATTATATTTATAAGAAAGGTATTATATAGATCATAGAGAGAAAAATACCTACCTCCTTTCTATATGTTGCATTTATTCTATTTTCTTCTCTCTAATGAATTAATGTCATCCAAATAGATGTTGAATATCGAATTTAACACAATGAAATTATTATATTAATGCAATGTTTTTCAATTTAAATACAAACAATTACAAAATAATACCAAGTTGGATTTAGGAATAGCCTTCGAGGGAGGGTGACTAGCATCCACTACTACACTTCAATTCAAGGTTGTGAAAATCAAATCGGACAAAAAATCAGAAGAAGAAGAGGTTCACAGTTTGACCGGTCAAATCATATGACATAATAAATAAAATTTAGTTGAAATAAAAATCATATAATAATACACATTTTTATAAAAAAAAATAAATTGAATTCACAAAGTACTAATATCTTATATAATTTTAAATTTAAACACATCCAATCTTTAAATTTAATTCAAATTTAACAAAAAATTAACTTACATATCAATTTATAAGTTTAATATAAATTATTATTAATTTATGTTATATATTTATATATAATTTGCACTTATAATTAAATTCTATATTAAATTTATATTATTGTTTTACATTTAGAAATTATTAAGGTTATATTAGATCATTTATTAAAAATAAATAATTTTTATAGTACATAAAATAATAATAAATGAAGAGCATAATTTATTTAATATTATTAATTAAAAATAAATACTATTTACATCATAAAATGTTTATTTAAAAAATCTATTTTAAAATAGATAGTGTGTGTTGTAAACTTAAGATTTAAAAGAACTTTAACTTTTTTAGTCGATCTCACATCACTTGGGGAACTTTCTCTTAGTAATGTTTTTAATTTATATTACATTTTGAGTTGGATGGAGTAATATCTCACATAAAGTGATTAAACCATGTGAAATGTTTAGTTGGAATTTTTTAATTTAAAATTGAGTATTTCAAATTTAAAATTAGATTGCAAAAATTACTTAGTATTTTATTCTTAATACTTTAAAACAATTTATTTAATTATTCAAATAATTAAAAAATTGAACAGACTGGTTCATGAGAAATTGAGAATCGTGACCAGTTTAGCGATTTGTTGGTTGAAATTGCGGTTCTGGCCGATTCAATGTAGAAATGATTTTTAGGATGAATCGCTTCAGCCATAAGACCGGTTCACGGTTCAACCGATCGGACGGCCGGTCCAATCCAATTTTTAAAACCTTGCTTCAAACAGACTATTATATATGTAGCTTTGGTCCTATGCAAGTGCATGTGTCTTGTCAAATAATAAAGTAATGAGTAGAGTGTCGTTCTCATAAGATTTGCACATATCTTAAGTTCATTCTAGTACTGCTTATGTGAATTACTAAATTTATCTAATATGTGAAATATTAAGATTAGGCCAAACAAAACTAACAACTAAATTTTGAAATAAAATAAAATAAAATAACCTTATATCTAAATGTCTCTAAGCCTATGATAGTTAAAACTCATGCAAGCAAAAGTAAGATTTATCCTAATGTTGTTATAAATCATAACATAAATACTCCATGTCAATGTCAAGCTCATTGTAGTGTTTGATTAAGATTTCTCTCAATTACAGTGATTATATCTCTTTAAGATTTCAAAATTCTATCCACCATATGTCTATGCATGGGAAAATCTCATTTTAACTCCCCTATTTGTTCCACTATTCCTTAGTCGAGGCTTATACATAAACTAAATTAAGCACGAATGAATTTAAAATAACATTTAAAATTAATACAATTCAAATCAAATCTTAAGCAAACATGGTTTTAAAATATCTTAAGTTCAAACAAAGTAGCATTACAATAGGTAGATTAATGAAACATAATACCATTAAGTTTTTTGAACAAATAACTGAAATACCTCCACAACGTTGACCTGGGTAGCGCTGCAGCACTATTGTATTGAAATGTAAGTTTATTAGTCATTGCATCGATTCGTTGGTTCAACCATCAGTAATTGTTACTCACCACGACGTTGTGGGGATTTGGCACTATGACGCTCCATCAGTTTGCGCATTGGCTTTTTACTGCTGCTTCTCTACCATTCTGCACTCCTGCGCTCAGGATAGGCTTAGCATTATGGTGCTATGTTTGTGGAATCACAATGCTCCTTCTATTATGGTTTTTTTTTTAACTTTTTTCATAAATAAAAAGATATAATTAAATGACATTTGTATAAAAATAAGTATAATTAGGATTATATTTTTTTTTTTTACTTATAAAAACCGTGTCATTAGAGTCCTTCAAACAAAATAGTTTGCCATAGGTTAGTGATCGAACCTTTCATATTATATTGTTCATCTTACGGACATAAAAAAATCCCCTAAAAGGGAAACCCTAATTCAAGCTGATCAAAATTTCTATTTGAATCCCCTTTCTTCAACTCTCTCTTTGGGGCTTGTCCTCTTAATGAAGGCATTGGCAAATGATATTAGCAGAACAGTATCATGATAATCCTCTCCTCTTCATTTGGCTATGTGAAATTCTTCCTCTCCTCTTCATGCTAATAAGTCATCAATGAGAACTTTGATTTGTGATATTCACAAATGCAATGCCCCAATAACCAGATAAATCGACCCACCCTCCTGTATAGAGTATTATATTTTAATAGTCAACCTATATAAATTATGATGTTTTCAATAAGCTTTTCTTACTTATATACAAATGTCATATTCATGTATACTATTCCACAACCATGTATTAAATGCATAGTATATACTATGAAGTGCGTGCCATTCTATATAATTCAATAAGCTAGTAAAAATCTTCATAAATTCATAGCAATAAATCCACATGGTGAAATCATGAAATATTTAATACAAAATAATTATATATATATATATATATATATATATATATATATATATATATATATATATATATATATATATATATATATATATATATATATATATATATATATATATATATATATATATATATATATATATATATATATATATATATATATATATATATATTAAGTGGTGAAAGTTTTTTAATAAAGAGAAAAATATTATTTTATCACTTTGAGAGATAAAATTTAAGAAAATAAAATTATTGAAAATAGAGGTAGGAATCTAGTTACCTTTCATGATAAAAAGAAATTTCAAAACAAAATCGATGGACTAAAAGGCCTTGACCAACTTTCTCTCTCCTCTCTCTCTCTCTTCATTTCCCTCCTCCTTCCCCTACAAGTAACTGGAAAAGGTGGCATGGGTGGGGTGATGGTGATGAAGTGTGTAGATTTAGATAATAAAAAATATTTTCAGTGCCCAGCATGGTAACGCTCACTCGGAGCTGTAGCTAGGGGTGTCAAAATGGCTTTGCGGGTTGGGGTCGAGTCCAACCCGAATTTGACCCGCCATTTTTGACCCAACCCAATTAAGGTTTGGGGTCAACCCGACCAAACCCGGCAAACTCAGTTATTCAAGGTTCTGATTATTCAGCAACAACAATAGGGTTTAATTAAAATTTAAGTAGGATTTATGAATTTAGCAACATACTTTAATTTAAACTAACTAAACTTAACCAATTTAACTATAGTAACTACTAATTTATCTAATGGCTAAACTTTCAACAGCCAACCATGAATCAAACAACAACATAATGTCACAAATCGATGATTGGAAAATTTGAATTACAAATAAGGCTCAATAAAAGCCAATAACCAACAACCAAGTAGGAATCAAAGTATAGTGTACAAATTCTAATTCTTTGAATAGTTAGATGTAAGGCTATATACATTATACATTGCAAATCAAATCAAATTACAGTTAGTTGTAATGTTGTATAAATTACAAATTACAAATCAAATTATAGGTCCTTGCCTTCAACTCTTCAAGTAGAATTAACTGAAAAAAAAAAAAGGGTTAAATAGATAGAATTCTAAATCATGAGATAGATGAAAGCATAAGTAATTAGCTCAGATTAAAAAAAAAAGTAATTAGCTCAGATTAACCCTCTAACTCATTCAATAACTAATGGAAAGTGAGTAAATAATGAAAATTTGTTATTTCTAATACCATCCAAGGTGACATTTTGCATTAAGCTTAGTTTAATATATATTTAAAATTTTTAATTAGATAGTATCTGCCTTCAATCTAAGATAATACAAATGTCACCTGGTTGCAATAATATTTACCCAAATGAACTTTCACTTTCAGTTCAGAAGGTTTCTCATCATTGTTTCAACTTGCATAACTTGAATTCAGCTAAAAGATATATTGATATAAGTATATATTCAACAACAGCCAACCAGGAAAACAATAACCATAGGAGGCTACATTTAAGATCTAGATCTAATGTATATAAATTCAGTAACAACCAAACAAGAAAAAAGTAAAACATATATAAACTCAGCAAAAGCCAATAAGTTCAATGATAGTCAATAACAAATAGCTAACAACGAAGTAGCCAACAATTTGTAGAAGACATTAAAACAAATTAAAAAAAGTAATCCATTAAGAAAGCATCCATAAGAGGCCACATCCTACATATATAAATTCAGCAACAACCAACCATTTTAATTTTGAAGCAGGTAATGATGTATTACAGACTAATATCTTACATAATTTCCATTGAAAGAAACCATATATAAGTAGTGATTTGAATATGAATTTAAGTTCAACATTACAACAGGACAACAACCAACAAAGAACAGCCAACAATCAAATTCAATTCAAAAGCATTAACAGTCAAGAAGGTTATAGTTTGCATTACAGCCAATAGCAAAATAAGAAATTAAGTTAGCAACAACCAATAGCCAACACCTAACCAGTTACCAGTAAGCACCATCTAGGTTACCATGATCACATGATGATAAAAAAAAAATTATCTAATGATTGAACTTTTCCTAGCTTCTCCTTCAAGTTGGTTTACATTTAAAGCTAGGATATCTTTAATCATAGCTTCAAGCTTAGGGTCATTTACTTGTAATAACTCAAATATATGAAATAAATTTATTTAAAAAATATAAAAATTCTGAAGTCGAGTACTTTAGTGTTAATATGGTGAGCGGTACAACGCTAGACCATGAATAGTATATATATATATCAATGTTTCAAGTTAAATATTTATCCTCCAGTAACCACTGTCACAACCTAACAGACCAATTACACTGCATTAAATCCCTATTGCCACATAAGAAATTATAAATCCATAAAGCATAAGGATAGATTGATAGTTGTAGAATTGCAATTATGCTACAAGGAATATAATCATATAAAGGAAATAACTAACAAACCAATAAGGAATACAATCCTTAACAGAAGAACTAAATATTCATAAAAAAATATAAAGCCTTAAAAATTGAAAGGAAAATTGGGAAAAATGATGCCCTAACGGCCCACCCTAACAACTTAAATGAAAAAAATCAAAACTAAGAGGTCCAACACAAGAATTCATTTGGAAGGAACAAATTGATGTTGACCTCATTTTTGTATGAGGCCATTTGGACTAATCTTGACCTTTAAATCAATCGAGTATCCAAACCAATCTAAACTCTAGGATCCTCCTAGAATCCTGACCTTAGGATCTATTCTAGGTCATAGGATCCTTCTAGGCTTCAGATCTTAGGATCTACTCTAGACCTTAGGACCATCCTAGAATTCAGACCTTAGGATCTACCTAGACCTTAGATCAATCAAACCAAAATCCAAGGCTAATGATCTAAATCCTAAAAGCCTTTTTAAGTAAATTTTCAAACACTTCAAACTTAATCAAATGATCTTCGATTCAGAGTCTGTCAGTTGCATACTGATGGGACATGTCTCTAGAGGTAACCCTCCAAATTTGAGCCCATTCTGAGGTCTCTAACCCTAGAAACTAAATTGAAATCCAAAGGTTGTAAAACCTTCAAATATTTACAGCCTATGCCACTAGACTTGTCACCTAGAAGATTCTGACCTTAGAGCCTTCACCAAAGCCTCTAGTCACTCCCAGACCATTAATCTAGACCTATTAAACATTAAACTGTATTTTTCTGTACTCACTTTGACCCCTAATTGACCAGGGGTCAAAATGACCAAAATACCCCTATAGGGCTCGAATAGGAATTTCAAACCAAATGAACTCCAAATTAAACGCAACCACCTCCAGCAAGTTTTAAATGTCATTTCAAACTTGTTGGACCCATTCCCAACCCTTGGGTCAACCTGGTTGACCAAGTCAACAGGTTTGACCCAAGAGACCCTTTAAGGGTTCAAACAGGTGTTTTGAACCAAATGACTTCCCTAGGACTTGGGACCACATCCAATAAACTCAAAATGTTATTTTGAGTCTGTTGAACCCATTTTTAGACCCTGGACCTAACTGGTTGACCAAGTCAACATATTTTAGCTTAAGGGCCCATTAAGCCCTCTTGACCCATTTGACCTATTTAACCAATTCAAGCTCTCAAATCCATATCAATACCTAATTGAAATCCATTCAAACTTCTTTGAGGTTAAGCCATTTTGTTTTGACTAGGTCAACCTTTGACCTATGGTTAAAGTCCCTCATGCATAGGTTATTTTACTTAAATAATTAAACATATGTCTTGATATTCTCTCCAACCAAGTTTAGTAATCCCTCTTGCTTGCCACCTTAGCACCCTTGGACCCATTGACTGGTAAACAGTCAATGGGTGGTCAAATGAGCTCTTTAAGAGGCCAAATTAATCCCTTAAGCTAATCCACTCTACTCCTAATCATTCCAGTAGTTCAAACAGCACTCTAGAAGCTTCATAGGGTTTGCTCCAGCCCTTTGATCTTGATCAAACAGCCCTCAAGGCCCCATGTGTCCAAGTAGGGACCAAAGAGACTTTCCAAGTGGCATGTCCTTTATCCTTTTGATCCTCTACCCCTAACCACCCCAGAGACAGGTGGCTTGGTCTTAGGAACCCTTCCAGTCAATCCTAGCCTTTCATTTGGCATGGGGACAATTAAATAGGGCAAAACCTCCGTTGGAGCCCTCATTCTATGATCAACCCTATCTCTCTTCCAAAACAACTCCAAAGCCAGCCACCAGTTCCTTTGAGCTCTCCAGACCTCCCTCCACTTAATCCTTGCTCAATCTCACCGGTAAAGGTAGCCGGCGATCGTCTTTCCGGCGAGACAAGGACAATCCGTCCAAGCTTCCTTTCCACTCGATCCAGGGGTCGTGAGCTCGGGGCATCTTCTACAATATTAAACGTGGATAGTCTACAAGTTCAGAGAATCATTAAACGGTTTAATCCGTCCTTAAACTAAGGTATAAATTCAAACCCTAATTTAATACACCTAGTTTAAATAACTTTGGATTCAAAGGATATTAGGTTGTGAGATTAGTCCCCCAAGATTTATGTTCATAATTTTCATTTAAGTTTAAAATTTCAAGAAGATTGATCAATCTGATCGCCTGAACGAGCCAAAAAATCAATCCTAGGGCATTTTTGTAGCCTGGCTCAGGCGTACATTTTCTAGACTGTCGATCGCTCGATCATCGGTCCAGATTTAGTCGTTCGACGGTACTTCCCATCCGTGTATCTGATTTAGCATTTATTTTGTTTCGTTTGACGGCATCTAGACCGTTGATTCGGAACCGCGGGATCAAAATCTCGCTGTCAGATCTTCCTTCATGAGTTCAGATTGCGGGATTTAATCCTGGCCGTTCGTCGCATCACGTGGATGATCCGACGGTCACAACCACGTGCTGACGTGGTTAAGTGCCACGGTTTTCGAAACCGCGTCTCCCTAATCACTAACAATGATTAGTCAAACGTTGCGGGATCTAATCCGACCGTCCCAGAGCTGCCACGTGATCCGCCCTTTCCGCGCTTCTAATCAGACGATCCAGGGCCTGCCGCGTGTAAAGCCGCCACCTCCGCGTTTTGGCTGGACGAACCGGAGCCCTACAGCTGTCCCGCCGGCGCCGCCGTTATATTTAAAATGATTTTAATTTTTTAAAATCTTTTTAAATGCAGAAAATTTTTAAAAAATTATCTAAAATTAAGTATAAGTCCAAAAATTCAATGTAAGGTATCAAATTTTTCAGAAAATTAAGATCTTTAATTTAAAATTAAATATGATTTAAAATATTGTATAGAAATATTTTAAATTATTTCAATTATTAAATATTTCTTATTAATTAAAAATTTATTGAAATATTTTAGAACATTCAAAATTTATTTTTAAGTTATTTTCTTAAAAATTCAAAGAATACATTTAAAATATTTAATCTAAATTAAAATTTATTTGATATATTTTATAGATGTTAAATATTTTCAATTAATTAAGATTTGAATATTTAATTAGTATCTAATTCAAATAATTTTCAATTCAAAGAATCCCTATTTTAAATCATTTTAAATTATTAAAATAATTCCATATATATTTTAAAACTTTTTTTTTTAACTTATTCAAAAATTATTTTAAATTACTTTAAATTTTATATAATTTCTAAAACTAACCTTTTTAAAAAAAAAATTAATTTTAAAACTATATATGTTAAACTTTGAGAGCATTTGAGAGATCCTTTGGAATTTCAAACTTGGATTAAATATGCTTGAACATGAATCATGGGAGAGATTAGTGAATAGTTGTTTTCCAACTATTCACTAATCAATATATTTTTCTATGTTAATTAGCTGTGTATCTTGCATGCTTAGGTTGTACACACACCACCTATGTTAATTAGCTGGGTCTCCTAGTTTTAAGGATTTGATTGTGTTGTTATGTATGTTTCATTCATGATTGTCCATGTCACGACCCAACCTGATCGGGACGGATCCCGCTCGTATCGGGTCGTGCCCAAACTCAAACTGATTGAACTGATTCCAGGATCTAGCTTTGGAACTTGTTTCAGAACTTTCTTCCAAACATTTACACACAGAAACAGACACACACAGAGAGCTACTATAAACATCAAATGCAGCGAAACAGATCATCTATCTTTTTCTTCCTCAAAAAGAAGAATCATATATAAATACAGCTCATGGCTTTCAGATAGAAAGAAAAACAGAACAGAAAAGTCATGATTGTACAAAAATTAAAAGTACAAAATACCTATAACAGATCAGACTCTGAACTCCTACTCCAAGACCTCCTTCCCTCTCCCAGAACCTGAAAATCACACAAAAAACAAGGATGAGCTACAACAGCTCAGCAAGACATCAAATCCCCAATCCAAATTCTCAGAATCCACATCAAACACCTCGGACAAAAATCCATACAGAAATTAGATCAACAGAATCGTATATCGAATCAGAACAGAATAAAAATCACAGAAATCATAATTCCAGAAATTGAATCAGAACAGAATCATACAAATCAGAACATAACAAAATCGTATCAGAATCATAAATCATACCAACATCGTACGGAAATCAGACATATCAATTCAGAACATATCAAAAGTCAGAACAGATTCCCTGACTCTAATAGAATCTCAACGGATTTTGGCCCCTTATACCTACCTTCCCAGACATTGACAGAATCTCTCGGATTCTGGCCCCTTATGCCTCCCTTTTGTGCTCATGGCACCAGAACAGATGTGCTTATAGCACCAGAACAGAATTTATCATCGGATCTAGAACAGAACTTGTTTTCAGATTTCAGAGCTCATTTCAGATTTCCCTGACACAGACAGGATCTTACAGGATCCTGACCCCTTATAACTCCCTTTTCATAGCACACAATCATATCATGTCATTTCAGAACAAATCTGGATAATTTCAGAAATTGTACAAAAATTCAGTAGCATAATGGCAGTATACAAAATTTCTAGGGCATGTGATTAACTATGAAGGTATTTCTGTTGATCCCCAGAAGATTCAGGCTGTTACAAATTGGCCAAGGCCTACTACGGTATTTGAGGTACGTAGTTTCTTAGGCATGGCTGGATACTACAGGAAGTTTATGAAAGGATTTTCTCAGATTGCTACGCCTCTGACGAGACTGACTCAGAAGTCAGTAGCTTTTGTTTGGACACTGGAGTGTGAGGCTAGTTTTTAGAGATTGAAGGATTGTCTGACTTCAGCTCCAGTGTTAGCACTACTGTCAGGTACGGAAGGATTTCAAGTATTCAGTGATGCTTCACTGAAAGGTTTGGGATATGTGCTGCATCAGCATGGTAGGGTAATTGCTTATGCTTCAAGATAATTAAAACCATATGAGAAGAATTACCCGACACATGATTTGGAATTGGCTGCAGTTGTGTTTGCTTTGAAGATTTGGCGTCACTATTTGTATGGCGTCAGATGTGAGACCTTTATGGATCACAAGAGCTTGAAATACATATTCACTCAGAAGGATCTGAATTTGAGGCAAAGAAGGTGGCTTGAGTTGATCAAGGACTACGATCTGACGATTCAGTATCAGCCTGGTAAGGCTAATGTTGTAGCAGATGCTCTGAGCATGAAATCTTCTGGATTATCAGGTATTCAGCTCACTTCTGATGAGTTTCTGATTCGTGATATGGAACATTTGTAGTTGAAAGTAATTTCCTCCAGTAGTTTGGATTATGGAGTTTTGACTTAATTGAGCATTCAATCTTCTTTGGAAGACAGGATTCAGGAAGCCCAAAAGTTAGATTCTGATTATTCGACGTTGATTGCTCAGATTGAATCTGGTAAGAAGCCTGAACTCCGAGTTTCTGATTTTGGTACTACTTTCTGCAAGAACAGGTTATGGATTCATGTGTTTGGAGATCTGAGGAAAGAGATTCTGTATGAATCTCATCACTCAAGCTACACTGTTCATCCGGGAAGTGGCAAGATGTACGGAGATATGAAGAGTTTGTTCTGGTGGCCGGGAATGAAAAAGGATGTAGCGGATTTTGTTGCTAGATGCGAGGCCTGTTAGTTGGTGAAGGCAGAGCATAAGCAACCAGAAGGACTTTTGCAGTCGTTGACTATCCCTAAGTGGAAGTGAGAGAAGGTAACGATGGATTTTGCTATGGCTTTTCCTCAATCAAGGCAAGGGCACGATGCCATTTGGGTGATTGTGGATCGATTGATGAAGCCTGCTCATTTTCTTTTGATCAGGCAGACCGATCCGGTGGATCGATTGGCACAGGTATATGTGAAAGAGATTGTCAGATTACACGGTGTGCCTAAGGTGATTGTTTCTGATCGAGATGGACGGTTTACTTCCAGACTTTGGAAGGGTATTCAGCAAGGTTTGGGTACGAAGTTATATTTCAGTACAGCTTTTCATTCGCAGACTGACGGATAGTCTGAAAGGATTATTCAGGTACTGGAAGATCTGTTGAGGCTATGTGTTTTAGATTTTGGAGGAAGTTGGGAAGATCATATTCCTCTGATAGAGTTTGCTTAATATAACAGGTTTCAGTCCAGTATTGGTATGACACCTTATGAAGCTCTGTATGGCCGGAAGTATAGAACTCCTTTGACTCTGACTGAGGTTGGAGATAGACAGGAGATGGGTGCCACTTTTGTAGATGAAACTGTTAAGAAAGTCAATTTGATTAAAGAAATGTTGAAAGCTGCACAAGATCGACAGCAGAAATATTATAATTAGAAGCACAGGTTCGTTGAATTTCAAGTTGGTGACTTTGTGTATGTCAAAGTCAGTCCGATGAAGGGTGTGAGCAGATTTGACAGAGTAAGTAAGCTCAGTCCAAGGTATGTTGGACCTTTTGAAATCCTTAAAAGGATTAGTAAATCTGCTTATCGGCTGTCATTATCTGATCAAATGTCCGATGTTCATAATGTGTTCCACGTATCTACTTTGAGAAAGTGGATATCTGACTCTGGAAAGAAAGTGTATGCTGATGAGGTTGAGATTCAGGAGAATTTGAGCTACAAAGAAGAACCCGAGTTGATTCTAGCTTACGATGTTCGTAAGTTAAGAAGTAAATAAATTTTGATGGTTAATGTGCAGTGGAAGCACCGAACTGCACGAGAAGCGACTTGGGAGAAGGAGTCGGACATGAGGAAGTTGTATCCGAATTTGTTTTGACTGAGTTTTGATTAGACAATGTCGAGGATGACATTTTTTTTAAGTTGGGGAGATTGTAACATCAGTTTTGTTCCAGGATCGTCCGGGCCGATCGTGGATCGTCCCGGGACGATCAGTTGAAATTTTGTTACAGAATGTGTACAGAAGTTACAGGAAAATTTTCCTCCCAGGATCGTCCGGGCCGATCGGGGATCGTCTCGGGACGATCAGAGTAGTGCACAAGTCAGAGAATAGGGGTTTTTATCGTCCGAGAAAATTAATTATCATCCTGAGAAATCGTCCCAGGACGATGTAATTTGTTCAGATCGTCTTGGACGACCGTGCGATCAGTTGGGCCAATCTCAAGTTGATTTAAGGAAAATCAGCTCGTTTTGAAGAGAGAGAAAAATCCGAAATATTTTATAAAATATCCGAGGAGAGAGAAAGTCGAGGGCAAAAGAGGAAAAGTGGATTTTTGGGCAACGCCGGTCCGTTTTCGTCCATCGAGAAAGTTCAAGAAAGTGGTAAGGCACATTCCGCCTTTCTCAATTTTCAGAACGGTGAAGTTTGAACGATTTTTCTGTCCAGATTTCGTTTTCGTTAGCGAATTTCATCCGTATTTTTCGATTGGTTCAGTTTTTACAGCGTAACTTTTGGTATGTTTCTGAGGTGCCGAGTGCGCACGTTTTAATTATTTTCTGGAGAATTTTGACCGGATAGTTTTGATTCGGCGGTGTTTTATTTTGACTGTAATTTCTGATGAAGTCTGAAATTGTCTGGGCAATAGAAAAAAAGTCTTGCAATGTTGTTGTGAATATTCTATGCTAATTTGGTAATTTGTCATAAATGAAATGCTCTTCAGCCATAATTCACACTTGGAGAACTTAGCATACAACTGATGCCGTCTCAGAGTCTCCAACACAATGCTCAAATGTCTGGCATGATCATCCTCAGAAGCATAATACATCAGAATATCGTCGATGAAGACGATCACAAACTGATCTAGATATTCCCGAAACACTCTATTCATCAGGTCCATAAAAATAGCAGATGCATTGGTTACCCCAAAAGACATAACCAAGAACTCGTAGTGTCCGTACCGAGTACTGAAAGCTGTCTCCAGATAAAATCCAGATCTCAAATCAATCTTCGAAAACACAGAAGAACCAGAAAGCTGGTCAAATAAGTCATCAATCTGTGGTAAGGGATACTTGTTCTTGATCGTGACTTTATTCAAATATCTGTAGTCAACACACATACGGAGAGTTCCATCCTTTTTCTTTACAAACAAAACAGGTGCTCTCCAAGGTGAAACAGTAAGACAAATGAATCCTCTATCCACCAACTCCTGAAGCTGAACTTTCAACTCAGAAAGTTCTTTCGATGCCATCCTGTACGGAGCTTTTGATATCAGAGCTGTACCTGAAAAAATATCAATAGAGAACTTCACATCTCTATCCGGAGGTAAACCAACCAACTCCTCAGGAAATACATCTGCAAACTCTCGTACCACTGGGATATCAGAAACAGAACCCACATCCAGGTTCATATCCCGTACCGAAGCCAAAAATACCGGACAACCCTTCTTCCACATTCTTCTCACTTCCAATACAGAAATCAGACAAGAGAGAACACCTCGTAAGCCTTGGAATACACATCTCTCTCCTAACATAAGCAAGCTCGCTTGCTTCTTCAAACAGTCAATCTGAGCCTCATACAGACTCAACCAATCCATGCAAAAAATCACATCGTACGAAGAAATCGGCAACAAAATCAAATTCGATTTCCACTTATTGCCAGCAATATCAATCTGACAAAAATAAAACTTCCGAGCAATCAAATTACTTCCAGCCGGCAAAATCACAGAAAGAGAAACCGGTAGCAAAATCGAATCCAGATGCAAAACATCAAAACAATGCTCGAAAAGAAATAAGTGACTTGCTCCAGAATCAAACAAAACACGACAGGACTGATCAGAAATATAAATCGTACCTATCACTACATCCGGAGCATCTCGAGCCTCCTGCTAACTCAGACTGTACACTCGTGGCTGAACTGGAGCTGGAGCTGAAGCTATAGAACTACTAGGCTCCCTCTGACTAACCGTAGGTGGTCTCCGTGGCACAGAACTCGAACCACCACCTCTACCAGAAAATTCCTCAGTCACAGGGCGTGGAGGAACAGTCATCGGTCTTCCTGCTAAACCGGCAGGTCTAACAAAGCTCTCGGATCAGAACTTAGATCGTCGATCAAATCCAGCCTGTGGACACTCTGCAATCTAATGTTCTGGCTGACCACATCTGAAGCACTTACCAGTCATCCTGTAGCACTGGCCAAAATATCATCGTCCACAACTCTGGCACACAGGTGCCCCACTGACAGATCCAGAGCTGGTCGTACTGGTCGTAGCAGTACCAGCAAATCCTGACTGTCCACTCCTCCTGGAGTCTCTAGAACCAGAAACAAATCTCCTCTTGCCAGAGGAACTACTGCTTGAATCACCCCCAAACCTCTTCCTACTCGCAGTCCACCGCTGCTGAGTAGCCATCAGATCGTTCTCTATCAGTCGAGCTCTCTCCACAAGCTCAAAAAAATCAGAAATATGAAATGGTACCAGGGGCTGCCTCAGACTGTCTCGTAGTCCCCTCAAAAATCGATAACACTTCTCAGTAGAAGTACTCACCAGCTGCGGAGCATATCGGGCTAAGGCAGTAAACTCTGCCTCGTACTACATCACCGTCCTACTCCCTTGAATCAGCCTCAGAAAACTCTCCTACATCTGCTGTTGTGCAGAAGGGGGAACAAACCAAGATCAGAATACCTCAGAAAATTCTTCTCAAGAAATCAGAGAGTTCAATCTGCCTTGAAACTTTGCTTCCTTCGGGCCTACCCACCAGTGCTCTACTTTCCCATCTAACAGAAAAACTGCCAAAGGTACTTTCATGTCTGACGGACAATACATGCCGTCAAAAGTCTTCTCTAACCTCCTCAGCCACTCCTCAGCTGCTCTGGGCTCAACAGCGCCCTCAAACCTCGGTGGTTTCAATCTCAGAAACATTTGAAGATGTCTATCAATATCCTCAGATCGAACAGTAGAGGCTCTACTGTGAGTCTTGAAATTACTAAATGACAAGAGGGGGGTGAATTGTGAAAAACTTTTTCTCAATAAAAAGTAACCCTAAGCATGAGTTCTAACCTTTTTGTTATTTTTGAAATTTGACAACAAAAACTTAAACAAATTTTCTTCCATAAATTTCACCACGTAATAATTATGAAAATATAAGTGCAAGCAAAAGTAAATGACGATAAGGAAAAAACACACCAAGGATTTTTATAGTGGTTCGGTCAAAATATGACCTACGTCCACTCCCCGAAGTCCTCCGCTCCGGGATTTTCACTACCAAAAATAGTTCTCCTTTTGCCCCCCTCGGCAAGGCGGAGAAGCCTTTACAAACCTCCCTTTCACCAACCCGGCGTGGCGGAGTGTCAAACTCTGTTTTCGCCCTCCTGACGACGGCAGAGAACCTTCTCATTTTTCTCCCTCCTAGAGAATGCAGAGAACCTCGAGGTCACAGATGTAGACGAGCCTTTCCCTTGGAGATCCTCCCTCAAATTCTTTTAGGGCCACAGGAGGAGCAAGATGCAGCAAGTTCGGAGCAACCGTGTGATCTCCCTCACACCTCTTCTCCCTCACAACGCTCACCTTCTCCTTCCTCTCTCAACCCTAAAGACCTTCTCTAGAGCTCTCTCCCTTGGAATCCCTCTCTAATCACATTCACCCTCTATGTAAAATCTTACTAAAAAAAGGATGAGATTAACATCTAAAACGGGCTCCAAAAACCTCTGATTTCAAAAGTAGTCGTTACTGTTCGTACAGTATGATTCAACATCATACAGTACGGTCTTCATAAATAGACTTCGTCCTGGTACGAAGATGTACGAACAGTTTAAAAACAATTCGTACTATACGATATAATATCGTACGGTACGATCCACAAAATACTATTCGTACAGGACGATGGTCTGGACGACCAGATGTCGTCTCTGTTCATCGTATGGTATGATCACTATCGTACAGTACGATGTTTAAAATATAATTAGGCCTGCATTACATGCACTAATCACGGGTTAATTTAAGTAAGTATTTAAAATAGATCGTACATTACGAATATATTTGTACCGTACGAACGACGCAAAATCACTTACTTAAACTAAATTACAGCTAGGGTTTTGGATCTGAACATATCGTACAGTATGAATATATTCGTACAGTACGATCTATTCACAGAATCGTCCACATAGCTTGGATCGTACGGTATGAATTAAAATCGTACAGTATGATCTCCAGAGAGAAAATTCTATTACATTTTACATTTAAAAACTAAACTCTCCCCCTGTGTGTGCATGGTTGCTCTTACTCTTATGCATTTTGTGGCCAGACTCAATAAAATAAAAATAAAATAAATAGAGAAATACAATGTCTGACTCATACTCCAAATCTACCCGTTCTTGAGTCTTCCTTTCGTCCTGAGTCACTTGTGATCTTCCTGAAATGTTAGTATTCAAGGACAATAACAAATAAAATAATATTCAAAGAAAAGTTGTTCCAAAGCACTCATTATTTGGCATCATCAAAATCTCAAACTCGGGGTCATGGGTTGCAACAATCTCCCCCTTTTTGACGATGTCAAATAATTTATTGTAAGTAAGTACGAATAACATTTCTTTTATTTTTTTTATTTATATTTTTTTTTAACTTAAACACAAGAAAAAAAGAAAGATATCAAAAGCAAGTACAAAATAAAAGAAATGCATTTAACAAACTATGACAAGCACAACTACAAGTACAACAAACTTCTCCCCCTTTTGACAGCACAAAAAGGAGAAGCAACTAAAATAAAAAAGCAAAAGAAAGAACTACAATACAAACACAAACAATCTAAACAGACGGGTCCTGATCAGTTGGTGGTGGAGGTGGATTTGGTTGAAAATATTGAAAGAGAACATCGAAGCGGTGATCAATTGCAGTAAAGCGTTCTCCAAACCATTGCATATCTGTCTCGTGTTGCTGATGTTGTTCTTGAATATGCATGTCGAGATGAGTCTGCAGTTGGTCAAAGCGTGCGACCAAATCATCGTTAGGGTGTGCTGGTGCAGGTGCTCGGGGTGCGGCATGGCGTCGTGGTCAAGCTAGAGCTGCTGCTGGGGCATCTTCTCCTTCTTCTTCGTCAAAGACTGGTTCTTCAGGCTCGTGTCCCCTATGAAAGATAATACGGAAGGAGACATCCGTATAAAAGATAGGAAGAATGTCGGGTTCACCAGGGTAGGTCAATTGATATTTATTATGGATGATATATCCTATTATGTGACTAAGAGCTAAATTTTGTTTCCGTCGAGTGGTAGGCAGACGAACAAAAGTCATGTGGCGAATGTAGTTACTAATTAAATCGACCTCATCAAACTTTATGTTGGACATAATAAGATAGGTAGCGACGGATAAGGTCGGGGTCAGATTGATATGGTCGCCACCTTTGGGTATTATTGAGGTTCGAAGGACATGTTGAATTATACGGGCATTTCGAGTTAAGGATTGAACGAGAGGTTGGTGTTGATGAAAAATAGCATTCCTAAGGACTCTATTAACATCGCTCCAATCAAATTCATCAGTAAGAAATGAGCGAACCATAGGTCCTTCAGTGGACAACCCAATATATTGGGCAATGTCGGCTCTAGTGATCTCAATGTTTTGGCCACAAACAAAAGAGTGAAAGGTGGTGTTGTTGACAGTGTAGGTGAGGTTAGTGAGAAATTCGAAGAGAAGTTCAGAGTTATAGGGAAATGCCAGGGTGAGTAGGAATTGGAAGGTGGTGGAAGCAAAGAGGCTCATTACCTCGAAATTAAGAGCAGCATGATTAAGCATTTTTTAAGGAGAAATTTTGCAGGCTTTATACCGGTGGTAGACTTCCTCATTTTCAGTATTCAGATATTCAGAAAACAAGCAGGTTGGCGACTCGACGAGGATGAGCTTCCAACAGTCATCCGACCTCATTTAGACATTGCAAGGGGGCACGAAACTAAGTGAAAGAGTGAGTGAGGAGAGATTTGAGTGAAAGGAACGGCTTAGGAAAGGGTACTTATAGAAAATTTCGACAATCGTACAGTACGATCTTGAATTGTACCGTACGATATCCAATCAATATCCTGTCCGGTCGTTTCGGGAAAAGGCAGTCAAATCGTACAGTACGATAACTAACGTATAGTACGATCAGGCAAATTTCGATCGTCCCGAGGCCCTCAGTACGACTTTTGACCAAAAGTTTCATACTGTACGAACAGGTGTATCGTACAGTACGATACATAATAAATATCGTACCGAACAGCTTTAACTCATATTTATTCCGTGTGCTGATGTGTATCGTACCGTACGAAAGGTATTCATCGTACAATATGATACTCAGTAATGTCGTACCAACCGGATTTAATTCGTCCCAATCCGTTGCTGACATGTATCGTATCGTACGAAGAAATGATATCGTACAATACGATAGGCAATAATATCGGATGAATATCGTACAGTACGATATAGGTCGTACAGTACAACAAATAGAGCCAAAATCTACTTGTTGGTAAACGTTATGTAAATTGAGATGTATCGTACGGTATGATATGTGTATCGTACAGTACGATTAACAGTCAATGCAGATTTTAGTGTGGTGAGTGTGTGATGATCAGGAGCAGCCCTATTACAAAATCTTTTTTTTATTTTTTATTTTTTTATGCAGTTATATCTATGACACCTAATCTAGTCCTCAAGGTGCTAAAGTTGTCGAAATCTAGAGGTTTTGTGAATATGCCTGCCAATTAATCTCCTGTAGCGATGTGATATAATTCTATATCTCTCTTAGCAATGTAATCTCTAATGAAATTGTGTCTAATGTCTATGTATTTGGTTCGAGAGTGTTGAATTGGGTTCTTAGATATACAAATTGCACTTGTGTTGTCACACATGATCGAGATGGTTCCAACAGGTAGTCCAAGATCAAGAATTTGTTATTTTAACCATAGTACCTGTGCAACACAACTTCCTACTGCAACATATTCTACCTCGGCTGTGGAAAGTGCTACTGAGTTTTGCTTCCTATTGGACCAAGAAACTAATGATTGTCCTATAAATTAGCAGGTACCAGAGGTGCTTTTTCTATCTATCCTACATCCTGCAAAGTCAAAATCTGAGTACCCTGGGATTTCAAAGGAAGTGCTGTGTCTGGGATACCAAATTCCTAAGTTTGTGGTGCCTAGTAGATATCTAAGAATTCTTTTGACAGCAATTAAGTGAGACTCTTTAGGATCGGCTTGGAAACGGGCACAAAGGCACACACTAAATATTATGTTCGGTCTACTAGTAGTCAGGTAAAGAAGGGATCCAATCATTCCCCTATATTTTTTTCTGATCTACTGATTTTCCACTAGGATCTTTATCTAATTGGATTGTCGAACTCATTGGGGTGTTCATGGGTTTTGTACTATCCATTTCATATTTCTTTAAAATATCCTTAATATACTTTGATTGGCTAAGAAAGGTTCCATTATCCATTTGTTTTATACTAAATCCAAGAAAGTAATTAAGTTCTCCCATCATGCTCATTTCAAACTCATTACTCATTGTTTTTGAAAATTCACTGCATAAATTTTTATCCGAAGATCCAAACAAGATGTCGTCCACATATATTTGAACAATGAGAATTTATTCTTTGACCTTTTGTAAAAAGAGTGTAGTATCTGCACTACCCTTTTTAAATCCTCTATCCAAAAGAAATGAGCTAAGTCTTTCGTATCATGCTCTAGGTGCTTGCTTTAATCCATACAGTGTCTTCTTTAATTTAAATACATTATTTGGAAATTGTGAACTTTCAAATCCGGGGGGTTGCTCAACGTAGACATCTTCCTTAATTACCCCGTTCAGAAATGTACTCTTTACATCCATTTGATATAGTTTAAAGTTCTTGAAGCAAGCAAAAGCTAAGAGCACTCTTATGGCTTCTAGTCTAGCAATCGGGGTGAAGGTTTCTTCAAAGTTTATCCCCTCAATTTGGTTGTACCTCTTAGCTACTAGTCTTGCTTTATTCCTTATTATTGTTCCTGAATCATTCACCTTATTCTTGAAGACCCATTTTGTTTCAACAACACTTTGTTCCTTAGGTCTCTTGACTAACTCCCAAATATCATTCCTGGTGAATTTGTTCAGCTCTTCTTGTATTGATAGAATCCAAAATTTATCTCCTAAGGCTTGATCTATACTTGTAGGTTCTATCATAGAGATGAATGCTGAATGACTAACCTCCTTCCTAAGTCCATGCCTAGTTTTTACACCTTCTGAAGGGTCTCCTAAAATTAACTCTTTAAGATGACTAGAAGAATATCTCCATTCTCTAGGCAAATCTTCCTGAGGTTCGACCCTTTCTCCTAAGGTCATAGTCTCTACTCCTTGAATTGCCTCTATTTCATCATCTTCAACTTTAGATTCTGAGGGCTTATCTGATTCATCAAATACCACATGGGTGGATTCTTCTACTACAAGGGTTCTCTTATTAAAAATTCTATAGGCCTTACCTACAGAAGAATAACCTAAGAAGACACCCTCATCAGACTTGGGATCAAATTTTCCTAAAGGATGTTTACCATTATTTAAGATGAAGCACTTACACCCAAAAACATGTAAATGTGAAAGGTTTGGTGTTCTACCCTTAAGGAGTTCTTATGGAGTTTTATTCAGCTTCGATCTAATGTTTACTCTGTTTAAAAGATAACAGGCTGTGTTGACTGCTTCTGCCCAAAAGTATCTAGGAAGGGTATACTCCGCTAACATTGCCCTAGCAGCTTCTACCAAAGTTCTACTCTTCCTTTCTGCTATGCCATTTTGTTGGGGTGTTCTAAGAGCTGAGAAATTGTGTTCTATTCCTATCTCTTGACAGAATGACTAAAACCTATCATTTTGGAACTCTCCACCATGATCGCTATGGATTGTTGATATTTCACAACCTAATTTTCGTTGAATCCATGTGGAGAAAACTTTAAATTTCTCAAAAGACTCATTTTTGTGTGCTAAGAATCTTACCCAAGTAAATCTTGTGAAGTCATCTACAATCACAAATCTAAAATTTTTTCCACCTAGACTGGCTGTACTAACGGGTCCAAATAAGTCCATGTGTAGAATTTCTAGTGGCCTAGAGGTGATCACATCTCTAATTGAGTGAAAGGATGATTTGACTTATTTTCCTAGTTGGCAAGCATCACATAAGTGATCCTTGGTAAAGTCTAATTTAGGTACACCTCTAACTAGGTTTTTCTGAGTGATGTTTCTAAGAGTTTTCATACTAGCATGGCATAGTCTCCTATGCCATAGCCACGAGTCATCAACTATTATTTTCAAACAGAATGATTTTGAGCTATCAATGCAATCAAGATCTAACATGTAAACATTGTTCATTCGTTTTCCTTCTAAAATTATTTCATCAAATAAACTAATTAGACATCTATCAGTTAAAAATTTAACATCAAAACCTTTGTCACACAGTTGACTAATGCTAAGTAAATTATGTTTTAAACCATCAACTAGTAAAACATTTTCAATTAAAAATTTTTTAGCATTACCAACAATACCTGAGCCTATCACCTTCCTGGTAGTGTTGTCTCCCAACGTTACTTTGCCTCCAGTTTTGGTCTCCAGTAGGATGAACTTCTTCATATCTCCAGTCATGTGCCGCGAGCAGCCACTATCCAGGTACCACGTGCTCTCACTAGGTCTTTTGTGAGAGAAACCCTATAATTTCATTCAAAGATAATATTTGGGAACCCAAGTGAGTTTGGGTTCCTCCTTATGCTTGCATGAATGAGATGTATGCATGTTATGCTGTGATGGATGCAGTTTAGATCTCCATACTAAGTGTGTCCTACGGTGAATTGTGCATGTGCGGGCTATGTGACCTAACATGCCACAAGAGAAACACCTAACACCAGGAAATGGGTTTACTAATCTATGTGGGTGGTGGTGTCTCTTCCTAAAGTTTTGTGATGCATGCTGTGTTGGTAGTTTTCTAGGTTGGCCTATGAGTGACGCAATTTCTTCTTCTAGTTCTTTGATTCTTTGTTTAAATGTATTATTTTGATATGTCAATCCATCGACTTGCCAAAATAATAAATGCTCATTATGATCTACCTCCTTTGCTACTTCCGTTAGTTTTTCAAACTCAACATCTAGTTCAATATGCGATGTTTTCAAGGATTCATGCGCTTCAATTAGTGCAATATGCGTCTTATTTAATGCATCAAACTCATCAAGAAGTAGCATATGATCTCTATCTAAATCAAAACTTTCCTTAACTAAGTTAGCATGCTCAGTTTGTAAAGAATTAAATTCAACATTAAGCTTAACATGCATCTTTTTCAACTTCCTATACGAGTCATGGATATTCTTAGAAATAAGCAACAATTCTTCATATGAAAGTTGACATACCTCGTCTTGATCCGATTGATCAAGGTTATCGTTAGCCATAAGACACAAGTTAGTTACCTCCTCCTCTAGTTCTTCTTCTGATGATTCCGAGGCAGAGTCGGCCCAAAAAGCTTTCTGTGTCTTTGTCTTTCCTTTCTTGTATTTTGCTTTGTCATCTCCTTTCTCCTTAGCTGGTTGACTATTTAGATTGGGGCAATCGACTCGAAGGTGACCTGGCTTCCTGCACTCAAAACAAATTGTATCAGATGAAACTTTATTGGACCTTGAGCTCTTACCTTTGTTCCAGCTATTCTGATGACGCTTCTGTTTTCTTTTCAAAAAATTTTTGAATTGTCGGGTCATCAGTGCTATCTCATCATCTTCCTCCCCTGCAGAACTTTCACTTTTTGAGTTGCTAGCTTTTAATGCCACCGTCCGCTCCTTTTTCTTTTCACCTGCATCACTTTGCCTTTGGCTCACTCCTTGCTCGTATGCAATGAGTGACCCAAGGAGGTTATCAATAGAATAAACATTAAGATCTTTGGACTCAGTGATAGCAGTTATCTTGCATCATAGGAACTAGGTAGGCATCTAAGAATTTTATTCACTTTCTCATAATTTGAAATTTCTCTACCTAATGCATGCAAGGATGTCACGAATTGGGTGAACCTAGTGTACATGTCAGAAATTGTTTCGCTGGGTTTCATACAGAATAATTCATAATCATGCAGTAGAATGTTTAGCCTAGACTGTTTTACTTCGTTTGTTCCTTCGTATGTAATGCACAATCTATCACAAATCTCCTTTTCAGAAACACAGGTAGATACTCTCATATAATTCTCAGATTTCAATGCACAAAAAAAAAACAGTTTAAGCACTTAGCATTCAGTTGGGCTAACTCCCTATCCTCATTGCTCCATTCATTAAAAGGTACAATAGTTTTTAAACCATTAACAATTTTAAACGGTGCAACATATCCATCATTTACTAACATCCACATGCGGTAATCTATAGATTGCAAAAATGTAGACATTCTAATTTTCCAGAAATCAAATGAAATGTTATCAAAAAGTGGTGGACGAGTTATTGAATAACCCTCCGCAATGTTACGATTACCAAAATTTGACATGATCATTTTTTTTCAAGGTTTTCTAAAAGACTATTTTTGAAAAACAAGCTCTGATACCAATTGAAATTACTAAATGACAAGAGGGGGTGAATTGTGAAAAACTTTTTCTCAATAAAAAGTAACCCTAAGTATGAGTTCTAATCTTTTTTGTTATTTTTGAAATTTGACAACAAAAACTTAAACAAATTTTCTTCCACAAATTTCACCACGCAATAATTATGAAAATATAAGTGCAAGCAAAAGTAAATGACGATAAGGAAAAAATACACCAATGATTTTTATAGTGGTTCGGTCAAAATATGACCTACATCCACTCCCCGGAGTCCTCTGCTCCGGGATTTTCACTACCAAAAATAGTTCTCCTTTTGCCCCCCTCAGTAAGGCGGAGAAGCCTTTACAAACCTCCCTATCACCAACCCGGCGTGGCGGAGTGCCAAACTCTGTTTTCGCCCTCCTGACGACGGCAGAGAACCTTCTCGTTTTTCTCCCTCCTGGAGAAGGTAGAGAACCTCGAGGTCACGGATGTAGACGAGCCTTTCCGTTGGAGATCCTCCCTCAAATTCTTCTAGGGCCACAGGAGGAGCAAGATGCAGCAAGTTCGGAGCAACCGTGTGATCTCCCTCACACCTCTTCTCCCTCACAACGCTCACCTTCTCCTTCCTCTCTCAACCCTAAAGAACTTCTCTAGAGCTCTCTCCCTTGGAATCCCTCTCTATTCACGTTCACCCTCTCTGTAAAATCTTACTGAAAAAAGGACGAGATTAACATCTGAAACGGGCTCCAAAAACCTCTGATTTCAAAAGTAGCCGTTACTGTTTGTACAGTACGATTCAACATCGTACAGTACGATCTTCATAAACAAACTTCGTCCTGGTACGAATATGTACGAACAGTTTAAAAACAATTCGTACTGTACGATATAATATCGTACGGTACGATCCACAAAATACTATTCGTACAGGACGATGGTCTGAACGACCAGATGTCATCTATGTTCATCGTATGTTACAATCACTATCGTACAATATGATGTTCAAAATATAATGAGGCCTGGATTACATGCACTAATCAAGGGTTAATTTAAGAAAATATTTAAAATAGATCATACAGTACGAATATATTCGTACCGTACGAACGGCACAAAATTACTTACTTAAACTAAACTACGGCTAGGGTTCTGGATCTGAACATATCGTACAGTACGAATATATTCGTATAGTATGATCTATTCACAGAATCGTCCACATAGCTTGGATCGTACGGTACGAATTAAAATCATACAGTACGATCTCCGGAGAGAAAATTCTATTATATTTTGCATTTAAAAACCAAACTCTCCCCCTGTGTGTGTGCATGGTTGCTCTTACTCTTATGCATTTTGTGGCCATACTCAATAAAATAAAAATAAAATAAATAGAGAAATACAATGTCTGACTCATACTCCTAATCTACCCGTTCTTGAGTCTTCCTTTCGTCCTGAGTCACTTGTGATCTTCCTGAATTGTTAGTACTCAAGGACAATAATAAATAAAATAATATTCAATGAAAAGTTGTTCCAAAATACTCATTATTTGGCAACATCAAAATCTCAAACTCGGGGTCATGGGTTGTAACAAGTCTCACTCATCATCTGAGCAACCAATGTAGCAAACTAGGAAAGTGTATCTGCACCAACCACTGGGGTTGTACTGCCTGACTGGCACTCTGACCGTCTGTCATAACGGGGTCTGGCAGAACCATACAGAAAATCCAGAAAATCCAAAAATTCAGAAGCTAATTACAAAAACAACACAATAAAAATCCGGACAAACCAAAACTACCCCAGACAGACTCAGATCACTTCCTATAGCTCTGTCTTACAATCCTACAATCCAAATTCCAAAACCATTGCTCTGATACCACTAAAGTTTGTCACGACCCAACCCGATCGGAACGGATCCCGCTCGTATCGGGTCGTGCCCAAACTCAAACTGATTGAACTGATTCCAGGATCTAGCTTTGAAATTTGTTTCAGAACTTTCTTCCAAACATTTACACACAGAAACAGACACACACACAGAGCTACTATAAACATCAAATGCAGCGGAACAGATCATCTATTTTTTTCTTCCTCAAAAAGAAGAATCATATACAAATACAGCTCATTGCTTTCAGACAGAAAGAAAAACAGAACATGAAAGCTATGACTGTACAAAAATCAAAAGTACAAAATACCTATAACAGATCAGACTCTGAACTCCTACTCCAAGACATCCTTCCCTCTCCCAGAAGCTGAAAACCACGCAGAAAATAAGGATGAGCTACAATAGCTCAGTAAGACATCAAATCCCCAATCCAAATTCTCAGAATCCACATCAAACACCTCGGACAAAAATCCATACATAAATCAGATCAACAGAATCGTATATCAAATCAGAACAGAACAAAAATCACAGAAATCATAATTCCAGAAATTGAATCAGAATAGAATCATACATATCAGATCAAATCAGAACTGAACAGAATCGTATCATAATCATAAATCATATCAACATCGTACGGAAATCAGATATATCAATTCAGAACATATCAAAAGTCAGAATAGATTCCCTGACTCTGATTGAATCTCAATGAATTATGGCCCCTTATACCTCCCTTCCCAGACACTGACAGAATCTCTCAGATTCTGGCCCCTTATGCCTCCCTTTTGTGCTCATGGCACCAGAACAGATGTGCTTATAGCACCAGAACAGAATTTATCATCGGATCCGGAACAGAACTTGTTTTCAGATTTCAGAGCTCATTTCAGATTTCCCTGACACAGATAGGATCTCACAGGATCCTGACCCCTTATAACTCCCTTTTCATAGCACACAATCATATCATGTCATTTCAGAACAAATTCGAACAATTTCAGAAATCGTATAAAAATCCAGCGGCATAACGGCAGTATACAGAATTTACACAAAAATTCCTAATTTCATAAATTATCAAATTAGCATAGAATATTTACAACAATATTGCAAGACTTTTATTCTACTGCCCAGACAATTTCAGACTTCATTAGAAATTACAATCAAAATAAAACACCGCCGAATCAAAACTATCCGGTCAAAATTTTCCAGTAAATAATTAAAACGTGCGCACTCGGTACCTTAGAAACATACCAAAAGTTACGCGGTAAAAACTGAACCAATCGAAAAATACGTACGAAATTCGCTAACGAAAATGAAATCCGGACAGAAAAATCATTTAAACTTCACCGTTCTGAAAATTGAGAAAGGCGGAATATGCCTTACCACTTTCTTGAACTGTCTCGACGGACGAAAACGGACCGGCGTTGCCCAAAACTCCACTTTTCCTCTTTTGCCCTCAACTTTCTCTCTCCTCGGATATTTTATAAAATATTTCTGATTTTTCTCTCTTTAAAATGAGCTGATTTTCCTTAAATCAACTTGAGATCGGCCCGGTCGATCGCACGATCGTCCAGGACGAACTGAACAAATTACATCATATTTGGACAATTTCTCAGGACGATAATTAATTTTCTCTAACAATAAAAACCCCTATTCTCTGACTTGTGCCCTGCTCTGATCGTCCCGGGACGATCCCCGATCGGCCCGGACGATCCTGGGAGGAAAATTTTCCTGTAACTTCTGTACACATTCTGTAACAAAATTTCAATTGATCGTCCCGGGACGATCCACGATCGGCCCTGACGATCCTGGAGCAAAACTGATGTTACAGTGTAATATCTCGTTCCCTTACTGTTCCTCTCTGAATTGGATTTTCCTCCCAGAATCGGCCAGGAAGAAGTTGAGATCGTCCAGGCCGATCAGTGCATTGAAAATAGCTGATTTCTGGTGTGTTTTCTGGAAGGATTTCTGTATAGATCGTCCAGGCCGATGTTGAGATCGTCCAGGCCGATCTGTACTGTAGAAATGATCGGCCAGACAATAGCCCTGGGAACTGTCCAGGACGATCAGGATTTGGTCTGATCATCCCGGGACGATTTGTCGATCGGCCAGGCCGATCTGAGTAAGATATAAGGAAATGAGCTCATTTTGAGGAGAGAGAAAATCAGATTTTAATTTCAGATATTTTGAGGAGAGAGAAAGAGAAAGGGAAAAAGAGAAAAGCTTGGTTTTGGAGGCCGCGGAGCGCTTTTCGTCCGACGTCGCTGTTGGGAAAAGAGAAGATCTCGTGGTAAGGACTCCGAACCCTGTTTCTGTTTTCAAAGATGTTGTGTTTTGACCGAGTTGGGATATGTTTTGTGTTTTCGTAGTCGACTTTTCGACATGATTTTGATTTGACACAACTTTCACCGCACAACTTCTAGTATGTTATAGATATGATTATTGTACACGATTTGACTGTATTCTACGAAGATTTTACCGGTCGGAATTGATTCTATGTGATTTTAATCGAATAGAAAATTATCGGGACGTGATTTGATTTGGTTTCTATAGGATAATAGTCTTGTATTGATGTTATAGATATTCTACTGTAATTTGGAAGAATTTGGATATTGTATCTTTTTGCAGGATTTTTGTGTAAATTTGACCGACTACCGTTACTCTGCCCGATTTTCGTATGATTTCTGAATTGTCTGGAATTGATAGATTGATTAGATATGGATGTGACCATTGATATGATTGCTTTAATATTGACTATTGAATTGCTTATTGATTGAATTGACTATTGATACTGATCACAAGTGGAACCTGGTTGAACATTGGTTGGAGATTGATATTGATACCTGTACATGATGGTGGGCCGACGGGCTTTCCTTTAAACATTGATTATTGATATATTGAAGGGAGACATAAGGAGTTTATTGATATGCCGACGGGCGAAAAGAGTGACGACTCTTATTGACTGAACCAATGTAAATGATATCTACAACAGCAATATGGATTCTACAACAGCAACATAGCTAGTAGATTGTACTTGTTCAGTATATAGTATTGAATTGCATGTTTACTGTATTGATTTACGGATCTATTTCTTTATCGATTTCTGCTTTATTGATTTGATCGGATTTACTGTATCGTACGGATTCTATTGATTTCATCAATTGACTACTGAGCATTGATATGGACATAAAGATATTGTATTGAAAGCATGAACATGGATATCGTACTACTGCCTATAGATTCATTGTACTACTGCCTACTGTTTCTGCATTGTATTGTTTGCTTTATAGATTCATTGTTCCGTATCGCTTTTCTCTACTGATTTCATTGATTTGACCGTATTGATTTGATTGACGGATATGGATTGAGTTGATTTATCGATTTGTCTGCCGCTGCATTGACTGGTTTTATTAACTATTGATTTCCGATGCATAGACTCATTGACCATTGACTGATTCGGATTGATAGATTGACATGCATATTGATAGCATTGCCGTGCTTTGATTTTAGTTATAGGTATTAGGTGACCTGCTGGGCTTTGTAAAGCTCATTATATGTGGTTGATATTTTCAGGTCAGGGCTCGGGAGCAGGAGATAGGAGTTGATTCAGATCGACAGGTTTTAGTTCTTTTGATCGATAGATGATTCTTTTGTACTCAGGACAGGATAGATTTCTCTACTTGCATTGATAGTGTAGTTCCTGAGTATTGTACATGTTGTTTTGAGATATGAATCGACTGATATATTGATGTTTTAAATTTTATAGATGTTTGATAGATTTCTTAATGATGGTTTTAGATAACTCTGGTAAATTGTTTGGCTATTGATTGACATTCTTTCCAAGTTAGATCTCAGGGCGTTACATACAGTCCAAGGGTTAGAGAGGACATTGATTGCAAACCTAGCTAACCTAGTGACATTAAGGACAATAATTAAGGACATTTTTAGATAACTTAGAAAAATTCTAGACATAAGGATATACATCCTCTTGACTTGAAACTTTGGACATTTGAACCTAGTGACATGTACAGCCATTAGATAAAATTTCATTTTTTTTAAGTCATTAGGACCTTTAATCAATTTTACTAAGTTTAAACCCTTAATTAACCCTCAAAACTTCTAGAAAATGTAATAAATGCAATTTAAACCCAAAAAATATGATTAAGAACTCTAACTGACCAGAATCAAGCCCTTAATAAATGAAAATTAAAAACCCCTTGATTTGACATCAAATTAAACCTTAATCTAATTTTGATTGAAAATCATTTTTTTATTAATTTAATTAATTAATAATAATTAAAAATTCTAAAAATTTCTCAAATACTTGGGAATCTCTCCTTAGGTCATTCCTGACCTTTGGAGCTGATTTCAAGGAGTTGGGACCTCATTTGGAGCAAAATTGCAAAAAGGCCTTTAATTAAGAATATTTAAAAATTTCAATAAACACATAAACTTTCAAACATTCATAACTAATTCAATAAAAATCCAAATTGAACAAACTCACTTGCATTCAACTCATAATAATATTTAGTATTTATTAAGAATATCAAAATTCTAGAAATCTGCCAAATTCAAAAAGTCAACAGATTGGTTAATCATAGGTCAAAACTAGTTCAAAACTTCAAACCTTCGTAATAAAATATAGAAAAATCTGATTTCAGTGTACTTACTGTCTAACTAATCGTAGGGAGGTTTAGTATTTTAATAAAATACAAACATTCCATAATTTGAGCTTAATTAAAAATTCAAATTTTAACCCATTAATTAAATGATTAAAATAATCAAAAAATCCATAAAACTTAAAATCACCTCTAAAACTTCAGAAATCCTTAATCAACCCTTAAAATCAATAATCAACCAATTTTGATTAAAATTCATTAATTTTTAAACCTTAATCAACTTAAGCTACTTAATTATACCGGGTACCACAGGGTAACCCAGACCTATGAGGCTATTAAATTAGCCCCAAGGAAAGTGAAATAAACTTTACGGCCTCTGTGAGAAACAAAGGTGGTATCCAACAAATAATTAAAATCAATTTTAAAATCAAATTCAAATCATTAATATTTAAACTTTAATTAAATAATTCCCTTAAGCCTTTCAACCAGTCAAACTTTAAGCAACTTCAAACTAATGATCCTACTTAGGACATATCAAAATCACACGGTCTGCATCATACACTTTAGATGGTTTGCTAGGACAACCAACTCTAGTTTTAAGCTAGGCCGGTGTTTACTTTTTGCAGCTGTGTGCCGGGTTTTTGAGCTTTCACTGCATGCTGGTTATTAGCTTAGAATTGATTGATTGTCTGTTTATTTATTTACTGCACTCTGTTGAGCATTTAAATTTCAAATATATCAACTGCTTGAGATCAAATATTAACTAGTTGGGATTATAAATAACTGTTGATTATTAGGATAACCCTGCAGGATCGAGTCTAGATTTTTCTTTTAAATTCAAATATAATTTGATTTGAATTGATTGTAAATATTTAAGTGACTCGAGAATGGGATGTTAAAACATCCAATTTGGAATCCAAAGAGGAAGGGACATCCCTTAAGGGAGAGTCCCTATTCATTTGGAGATCCAAATTTGGATGACTTTGAAAATGTCCAAAGAGGAAAGATAACACTCCGTTCAAGGGGGAGTTTCTTTTCATTTGGGTATCCGAACCCGATGATCCAAGAAGAAGCAGAAGGATGAAGAGATGGACAATGAGAAGAATCCCAAATCTCAAAGTCATTTGATTTAGGATTAGAAATTTGGGTTGTAGTCAGTGGTGCCCAGCCACTTTACTTTTCTGCAATTCTGGATGTAATAATATATGGCACTTGCCACATGGACATTCAATTTGAGCTATTAATTTAATTAATTTATTTATTGATTGATATGTTGATTGCGATATATGATTGCCTGCTTTTTGTAGTTTTTTTGCGATTGTTGCATGTCGACTTTGATTTAGCCTGGAAATCGATCTTAGGCTCTTAAGGACTTGTCAAAATTCTTTAACTTTAATTAAATAAAAATTTTAAAATAAGATAGAAACTCTAACGGTTTAAGAAGTAAGCTCGGGACCGCCGGGAGTTCTCATTTCATAATTTCTTCTTTTCAAATTTAAATCATTTAATCGAGTTAATTAGCATGCATCTTATTAGCAACAAATTAAAAATCTCTAAATCTCTAATTACATTTATTTAGACATCGAACCCAACATAAGTCAAAGGGGCCAATTAGGATCCACTCTAGATGTCGGCCCCGTTCTCAAAAACATATCTTAAACAACGTCCCTACCCATTCTGACATTAAATGACTTGATACATAATTTTAAAGTGCCTAGGTGATTTAGCTGACTCCCCAATCTAGGTCGGGATAAGACCAGATTTGTACTGCATTAGTTAGGTTCGGGTCACTTTTTAGTACCCAATTTAGACTTAGATTCTGAGGCTGGCTCGGGCCATAAGACCTCACCCTCTGGGAATTGAATCCCAATATTCTAATAAAATTGACCATTTAATTTAAAAATCTCTTTCAATCAAATTCAAGCCCAACACTTAGGATAGACTGGGGTGTTTCTGAAGTAATTCAGAATCTCAAAACATCTCCTACCATTTTTCCTTTGACTCTAGAAATAAGTGCTCAACATTGAACCAATCCCATTTGAAAATTCCTATCATTTCTATCCTTTAATATCGATCTTTGAAAATCTAAAAATGAAATTTAATTTCGCTATTTTAATCGAGAGTTTTTGTAGGGAGTTCCAATTTTCCTACGATGTAATTAACTATGAGGGCTTGTGCTCCTAAGAGATTTAGAAACCCATAATTGATTTTCAAAATTAATTTTTCAAAACCTTTAATTAATTCTCTTTGGGAGAAATAAATACAGCGATCATTATCGTTATATCCAAATGATTGATAATAAGTGATATCCTCTTTCCTTGGAGAGATATATCATTATATTATCCTGATTTTGATTATAAAATTAATGATCTTTTTATCCAAATTAGAATAGTCAAATAATTGATTAAATTCCATTTTGATCCTCCGGGGTCAAATGTGATTCTCCCTTTGAGTTTGACTACGATAATCCGGATAAAATTAGAATTCTGAAATTTGAACCCATTAGGGAACGATATGATCGTCTTTTGAGGCGATATATAGTTCATAATGATGTGTTCAATTTCAAAATTCAAAATTTAATATTCCCAAAGAAAATTAATACTTTTTCAAAAACTTATATTTTTTTTTTAATCAAAACAATAGAGACAAGATCATTTGACAAAACAACAACCAAGAGTAAATGAAAAAAAAAACTATAAATTGTAAAACTAAAAAAAACAAGCTGTGACTTACGAACACAACAATAAATAAACAGAATAGATAGAAATTAAGTAAGAAGAACTAAGGAGAGCTCTGGGCTAGAGGTGGCGGATACTGGAGACTGGAGAGTGGAGAGGAAACCCTAAACAAATGAAGTCGAAGATAAAGATGCAAGATCTGAGAGATGATTCACATAGAAATGAATAACAACTATGATAGTCTGATGCAAGTAGAAATGAATAGAGCCTAAACCTAAATCAAAATGCTCACAGCACACCGTGTGGCATAGCAGGTCAATCTGGGTCGCAATTGGATTTTTGGGTTGACCCAAACCCATCCCAAAATTTGAAACAGGTCAGAATTTGGGGACCCGGACCTAACCCATTTTTTAAATAGGTTGACCTTAACCAAAAAAATTCTATTTAGGATCCAGTTAGGTTTTCATGTCATGTCAATTTTTTACACCCCTAGCCACATCATTGCATAAATAATCTAGAAGTACTATAGATCAGAGAGCCAGCACCACAATCTAGTGATTTAACATTAACAACACTGCTACGCTTGCTAGCATAATGTTGCAACTCTCAAGTTTAATTTTTTAAGATTTTCATTTTAAAATTAATTTCACAAATTTTAGGTCATTACATTAGTCCTATAAAGACCCAGTATATTAAGTATTTAATTAATAATTATTAATAGTATAATTATTACTTAAATAAAACATTATGAATAATTTATAGAATTAGACTAGATGTTGAGATCAAATTATTTGAAAATAGAATAATTACTCACATTAAACAGGTTATTATTGTATTTATTTTTAACAGTAAAAACTTGAGAGACAAAATTATTTATTGAAAATTTAATTATATATAATAAGCTAATTAAGTAACATATTGTAAGTTAATCATATTAATATAAGAAAATAAATTTATGCTAATGTTAGTTTAAAGGATTAACATAGTAATTGGTTTGTAGTTAGAGAGACAGAAATAGAGAGAGTGTGAGCAAGAGGAGTATAAGTGGCTGAGAGGGAATGTGAGAGTGACAAAGCAAAATCAAGATAATGAGAGAGAGAGAGAGAGAGAGAGAGAGAGAGAGAGAGAGAGAGAGAGAGAGAGAGAGAGAGAGAGAGAGAGAGAGAGAGGGAGAGGCTAAAGGAAAAGGATGTTAATGACTATACACTTAAATTATATAAAATCATAAATTTTATATTGATATATTTTATGTTTAATGAGTATACACTAAAATTATATAAAATAAAAAAGTATAATTGATAAAATTTTTATTAGTTATGTTAAGCTTTATAATTATAACAACAACATCAAGCCTTTGTCCCACTACGTGGGGTCGGGTACATGAATACTTTGTCTCCAATGTGTCCTATTAAAAGTCAAATTCTTGTTTAAATCTAATAAACAAAGATCATTTCTAAAAACTTTTAACCAAGTATTTTTAGGTCTACCTCTATCTTTCTTAACATAAATCAAATATAATACCTCTACTTTCCTAACTGGATCATCGAAAGACTACCGTTTTATATGACCAAACCATTTAAAATGACTCTTTCTAATATTATATTCCACTTGAGCTATTCCAACCTTTTAACTTACATGATCATTTCATATCCTATCTCTAAGGGTAAAGCCACTCATCCACCTAAGCATTATTATCTCTACAACACTTAACTTAGTATTATGCTTCTCTTTTAATGGCCAACATTTTTCACCATAAAGCACTACAGGTCTCACCACCATCTTATAGAATTTTCCTTTAAGTTTGAGTGGGGACTTTTCTATCACACAACAAGCCCAATGCATTCCTCCACTTCAACCATCCAACTTGAATTCTACTGATAATATCTATTTCACAATCACTCTGAATAATAGATCCAAAATATCTAAAATATGTACTCTTATTAATAACTTGATCGCCCAAAGTCACAATCACCTCACTAGGTCTATTACTACTAAAATTACACTCCATATATTGAGTTTTAGATCTACTCAAGCGAAGACCTTTAGATTCTAAGGTTGACCTCCCTAATTCAAGTTTACCTTCAACTCCCTCTCTAGTCTTATTAACAATAAGAATATGATCAACAAAAAGCATACACCATGGTACATCCTCTTGTAAATTTCTAGTGAGAACATCCATGACTAAAGCAAAAGGATATGGGCTTAAGATAGGAAAATACTTGGTCAAGCCACCTTGTATTTGAACACAAGTAATAACTCTTGTATACATATCTTTAATGATTTGAATATAAGCATTATTAACTCCTTTCTTTTCAAGAACTCTCCATAGAACTTCTCTTGAAACTTTATCATATGCTTTTTCTAAATCAATAAATATTATATGTAGATCCTCCTTATTCTCTCTATATTTCTCTATCAAACTTCTCAATAAATGTATGGCTTCCATAGTAGAACTACCCGGCATGAATCCAAATTGATTTTGAAAATGATCAATATCACGCCACAACCTACGCTCTATAACTCACTCCCATAGTTTTAAAGTATGACACATTAACTCAATTCATCTATAATTCGCACAATCTTGTGCATAACCTTTATTCTTTAAAAATAAAAATCCACTCACCTAGCATCTTTTTAGTCTTCAAAATAGTATTAAAATAATTTATTAAGCCAATAAATACCTTCATCTTCTAAGCATTTTCACACCTCTTTTGGAATATCATCAGGTCCAATAGCTTTTCCACACTTTATATTCTTTAAAGCCTCTCTAACTTCGGTTTTACTAATATGCTCTTAAAATTAGAAATCTTTCTTTTCATTTAGGGTGCTAAGATCACTAAAGTCAATTATATTTTTCACATTCTTCATTAAAAAGTTTAGCAAAATATTTCATCCAGCTTTATTGAATATCATCTTCTAAGAAAAGCACTTTTTGATCTTTATCCATAATTCACTTCACTTGAATTATATCCTTACTACTCCTATTTCTTTGTTTGACTAACTTATACATATATCTTTCTCCATTCTTAGTATCTAATCTATTATATAAATCATTAACAACTAAGATTTTTGCATCATATATTGCTTTCTTAGATTCCATACGTGCCTCTTTATATATTTTCTAATTATCAAAATATTTACCTCTAAACTAATTTTTATAATAAATCTTCTTATTTTTTATCTTTTCTTACATATTTGAATTTTACCACTAACTATTTTTACTATTAAGAGCTTTTACTCTTTGATACTCCAAGTACATCTTTTATAATATTCTTAATATCACTAGTCACTTTTTTCAACATAATATTAGCGTCCTCATGCATAGACAAAATTTTAAGATCTAAAATATTACTCTCAAAAATATTTTTGTTAATATTCATTAAATGCCCCATATAATCCTAGAATATTATTTTTTTTTATTTTTTATTTTTTTTCCCATTATCTTAAAATCTAAAACTAATAATTGATATTGAGTACAAAAATTTTTACTCGAAATAACTTTTAGAATTTTTATAATCTAAATGATCTAATTTTCTTATAAAAAATAATTAATATGAGGTTTTACTATATCAATTTTTATAAGTGATGAGATATTCATATCTTTTCTTAAATAATGTATTAGCAAATAAAAATTTATAAGCTAAAAAAAAAAAAATCTAATAAGATCTTATCACCTTCATTTATCATTCCAAGCCTATGGCCACTATGAATGCTTTAAAAACTATCTACCTCTCTGCCAACATGTTCATTTAAATCTCCTCTAATAAAAACTCTTTCTTGAGAGGTATTTTTTGTATTAATTTTTTTTAACTCATTCCTAAATTTTAATTTTGAACTCATATCCAACCTACTTGAGGAGCATAAGCACTTGTAATATTAATAATCTCAGCATCAACAACAATCTTTAAAACTATAATTTCATCTCTAATTCTATTAATTTTTATAACATCATTCTTCAAACTCTTATCTATAATCACACCTATACTATTTCTTGTACGACTCGTACCCGAAAACTAAAGTTAAATCCTAAACTATTAGTCTCCTTAGCCTTCTCTCCAACCCATTTAGTTTATTGAATGCAAGAAATATTAAAATGAAAAATAATAAGATTCATTTGAAGTTGATGCCTAATTTTTATAATGTAAGAATTTTATATGATATGGATAGTTTAATAAAGAAAGTCTATATTTCTTGGAAGATAGTTAATCAAAATGAGCTAAGCCAAGATATAAATTCCTTACATAGAGAGAAATTTATTAATTAATTATATAGAAAAGAAGACCAAGATGTTGTAAATGATTACACATGCATATACATAAAATTAATAGTAATTAAGTTTTTAAATTATAATGGAATATTAAGGTGTGTTTAAGTATAAAAGAATTCAAGTGTTTTTATTGTATATATGTCTTATACTTAAAAATGGGATTAATTTATAGGATATATGTTCAATGAGATAAAAAACAAGATTGATAAGTAGTCCTTGCACATCACAAGATTGGTGATTCATTTCTAGAGTAATGTTTTCTTTCTTCTTGACATGTTGCATTTAATTGATATAGTTATGAATCATACTTATTTCTAAACATTACATGATTTATTGTTATAAAATCATAATTGCAAACAATTGATAATGATTATCTGCCCAAATGCAAAATGATTAATTCTTCATATTGACACAAATGAAATATTGACCTCCATATTATACTAAAACTATTTATATTGTATTATATAATATTTTCTCATAAAAAATATGCTAAGAAAAATGGAAATGAAGTGATATACATGTGTGCATGTGTATGTTAAATGATAGAGTCCACCTCCCTTATGATATTACTAAGAATGTTAACATACTTGCATGTCCATAACTTTTATTTTTCCACCTTAACTAATAATAGAATTATGAGCAACACCCCATTGTAAAATTAGCTTAAGAGCAACTAGTTTGCTTGAGAAACTACATCTCATTAGTGAAATCAAGCTTCTTAACATTCACATTCAACCTAAAGTCTTAGGATTTCTTAGAGAGCTCAGGAATTTGCTTTGAAACTTCTAAAGTTATTAGGATTAAATAATAGATAAATTGAGCACAACTTCCCTTACAATTAATTTGGCTTCCAAATCCTTCTTGAACTACCATAAAGCTTAAGGTAAGCTGCTAGGGAGTTCAAGGTGGATGGACGAGATCAACTTGATTGCCATAAAGTAGATGGAAGTGTTACAGTACTTTATTAATCACCTTAATTTAAGTTATAATCCTAGATTAATTAGCATAAACTTAGGTTTAATACTTTGGGTTAAACTTAGCCAACAAATTGTTATTAAGTTTAGGACCAAAGTAGCTAAGTGAATGATTATATTAAACTAATTTTCATTAGATCAAGCCATAGGTCCATTTGGATGCGACTGGTTCAATTTGTTTAATATGGGTTCCAATTTCAAAATGGATTAATCTGTATGTCAATTAAACTTTACAAAGGTGTGGTTGGACAAGTTATATTTGATCCAATTGATCAAAATGTGGTCCATGTTGAGTTCATATTGGATTTAAGTTGGGCTACCTTGGGTTCTATATCCAATTAAGGTTAGCCCATGTCTTATTTCTATTGTGAACCTATTAAGATCATTTGCATAACATGGTTCAAGCCAAATATAGTCAAATTAGCCAAAATGAACTAAGATGTTCAAATGGATTAACTTTAATTTAACGAGTCAATTATCCCAAGGGCCAATCCAACTTAGTTCACCTATGGTTGACATTTTTACATTGAATGAAAGGCTTTTGTCCAATTAGTTTGTTCAATTTAAAGGTTTAGGTCTATTTAATCTAAATATGTCAACTTGGGTTAGATATGGTTCAATCTTGATCTAGGATAATATAAGAACCAATATGGCTCAATTAAGTCGAACATAGATTATTGGGACCTGGTGGGATCAATGATCAAGATTAGTAGCATCAATTCTAATATTTGGGTAATATCAGATCAATTGGATTCAACTTGGACTAGCTAGGATTCTAGCTTGATCTTGAGTAGTCTAATGGCCAATTTCGGTGATGATCAAATGTTCGATTATGATCAATTCAAGCATGGTTGAATCATTAGAGAAGGAATTTGAAAGCTTTAATGACTAATTGGAATATTGGGCTCAATTAAGATTAAGTTTAGGTCATAAATAGAGTTGACTCTGATCAATTGGAATATACTGATTGATATGAATAAATAATTTAGAGATTCATAATAGAACCTTTTAGTTGATGAGATTAAATGGATCATATGGTCAATTTAAGGTTGATCCTAATTAGCTTAGTTTATGAGCTAGGTTAAAATCCTTGCTAAACTAGCTAGGGAGTCAACCTAGTAATGGCTCACAGAATGAAATTGAACTTTTCAAAAAGAAATTGATGATGAAAGATCTTGATCAAGCCAATCATACCAAAGTTTAAACTTCAGAGTTGCTTGGATCACCTTTAACTTGAGCTAATAGATCAAGTAAATAGATACTAGACTTGAGCTTTATTTGGTATGGCGTTCTTACTACTTTTTAAAGCAATTTTTTAGTATAAAAGTTTAATTTTTGTACTAGACAAATGCTTTAAAAACAGTAAGAAAGTTATCCCAAATGAATTCTTAATCAAATCCAAATGATTAAGATTAAGAATGATTGACTTAATCAAGAACTGGGAAGCAACTTTAAGTGAACAAATCCATGTAGTAAATGGCATTTTGATTTTTTAGAAGTTGATGCCAACAAATCCCTCATATTAGGCCCAATACTTAATAAAATTTTGTATTATTTTTTTCGTTATCATACCCTACATGATTGGAGTACCTTTTCTTTAATTGTTAGGTTGGCAAGTCTTATCTATCAAATAATAATAATTATCCCCATCTTATAATTAGAACAATGCTATGATGAAACATTTTGAAATAATTAGGTGAGTCTAATTGGTTATTTATTTTATGGGGGTTAAGTTGGAAGATCATAGTTTGGTCTTTGTTTCCTCTTTAAAGTTAAAATTATAAATCTCATCATGATCACCTAAATTGCACTAGATTTAGGTAGAGGGCCCCATTTTAATGACATTTTAAGGCTATCTAAAATTTAGGTTTGAAGCTAATGCTTTTAATTGTCATGCTTCATGTCCTAATCCCAGGCATCTGTCCAATGGTGAAGTCATCATTGATAGGATAAAATAAGTTTTGCACTATAGTAATTTGATCCTTTAATTATATATATATATATATATATATATATCACAATTATATCTCTAAAGTGATTTTATAAGGAATAATTTTCGCATATGTAATATAACATTTAAAATTATATAAAAAATTACATATAATTTTTTTAATATTTTATATGAGGATATATGTAGGGGTATATCAATATTTGATATGACACAAAAATTCGATTCGAAACCGATCTGAAAATTTTGGGTTAGAATCAACTTGTTTCGCAAACAGGTCAAGTTTGGGTTACCGGATTTGACCTGTTTGAAAAAACAGATTTGAGTTCCTGCGCTACCCTGCACTGCTCGTCGTGTCTCGTGTCTACCCATGTTGCTTGTCGAGTCCTGCATCTGCCCACACTGCCCGTTGCGCGCTGCCCAACTTGCCCTGCTATCTCGCGTTGGCCTCGCTAGCCTCCGTCAACGCGAACCCGCCATCCGGCCGTCCCACCACCCCACATGGCTGCACATCTACTGTCCCACACGTCTGTCTCGGGTGTACAAAATCGTGTCGAGTCTGGTCAACCCGGTAACCCGACGGTCGGGTTCGAGTCTGAACTTTTAAGCCGTTTATATACCTGGGTCGGGTTAGGATTAACCCGTTTGAAACCAAGTAAGTTTCTAGTCCGACTCGAATCCGACCTGAAATCGAATTTTTGACACCATATATATATATATATATATATATATATAAAATTGAAGTGCTATGTAAACTTATCAACAATTAATAATTTAATAAAAAACTTATCCACAAAATATTGAAGTTTGTACGCAAATGAGCTGCGAAAGATAATATATTAATATGGGCTCTACGTATGCTTATAGGTATACGTAGGACCGTAGCTGGTAATTTATCCTGCGATCAAGTTTGTCGCTTCCGGTTGAGAAAGTACAGCAGCAGCCATGGCCGGCGGATTCAAGCTCGAACAGCAGCATGGCAAGGGTAGGGTTAGGGTTTCAAGGGTTTGGCGAAAGGCCGGCGAAGGTGGAGCTGATGTCATCGTTGAGTGGAACGTTAGCATCTCCCTTCTCTCCGATTGCCTTGAAGCCTACACCGACGGCGACAACTCCTCCATCGTCGCCACTGATACCATGAAAAACACTGTAAATTCTCTTTCTTTGTTGAGTTTCTACGTATTTTTCAGCCTTTCGATGGAGCTTTCTGCTGTAAACTAATAAATTTCGAACTATTGCGGTTCGGAAGGTTTATGCTAAAGCAAAGGAGTGTACGGAAGTTGAATCCCCGGAGAGTTTCGCGATCCGCCTGGCGAAACACTTTACGAGCTTCTATCCGAAGGTAATTTCTGCTTGTCTCTGCTGAGGGGCTTCTTTTTGGTGTTTTTTTCGTTTTTTTTTTTTCCTTTGAATGATCTGTTGTGAATGAAAGGGTGTGATAGTAGGTGACAACTGCTATTATTTCCATAGTGGAGAAACCATGGGAGCAGGTTGTTGTGGATGGCCGGCCACATGCACATGGTCAGTGCATTCCATCTTCTTTGATTTTTTTTGTTTGTTTTTCTTCTATTTTGCACTATTTTCTCATCAAACTTTGAGTTGTAGTGGATTTTGCGAAGCTAGCGAAATTAGAACATGGAAGGCAACACAAGTTGAAGAGCAATGCTTCATTGCCTAACTCATGGTCAGAATTAGTCTCCATTAGCCTTGGAGGTTTCTTTTGGTCTAAAGCTGAAAAAAAAAAAAGATAAATCGAGTTGCCCAGAATCAAATTCATTCTAACAGTGTTTCTTCGAAACATTGGCAAAGTAAATTAAAAAAAAAAAAAAAATCGGTTTATGTTTCTCGGTTTAGATGAAACAGAACTGAATCAGCCTGTTTAATGGGCTATTGGATACGTGCTCAAGAAGTAAACAAAAGAAATGTAGCCCATGACATAACATATTACTGATAGCTTGACAACAGTTGACCAAACAGAATAAAAATATTTGACGCATCCTATTCAAGGTAATGCTTATGATGGACAATAGTAAACATTGATCCAGGAGAAGCAAATAGCAAATTAAGAGCTATATTCAAAAACACACAGATGATGCTTAAGATTTAATAAAGAGATTAACCTCGGGGAAGATTAAATTGGAGCATGAAAATTGATAAAATATTATTCTCAAGTTGCTCTTGGTTAATTACAAGTTACCTATGCCTCCCCTTACATAGAGGAATTATAGCTGACATATATTAAAGAATATCTAAAAAAATTGATCAAATAAAATCAAATTCATTACTCCTTAATGCTAAATTCCTAGAGATCACCAAGCATGCTTTCTAAAACATGAAGGTCGCTTGTCCCCAAATTTTTTGATGTAGTGTTTGTAGCATTAAATATACAAATTAAAAGTGTTTTTTCTTGGCTTCTTTTAAACAACCTTGGTGTTTTTAATGGAAGCAAACACCTTATCAACTATTTAAGTAATAAAATAATAAACAATCATAGAATAGTGTCAATACCATATCTTTTAACTGGCTTATTCTTTTGCATGCTCCCCATAATTTAATTTTTTTATTAAATTTCAATCTAGCATTAGATGATCATTCATTTTCAACAACAATTTGTTTACCCTCTAAAATGGAATTATGAACACCATACTTCCAAGAACTTTTTTGAAAGGTGAAGAAGGGGATGTCGATGAACCTTGGGTTATCCTTGTAGTTGAAGGTTGAACTACATTCAAAAGTAGAGATGCCAGTAATAGAAGAACATATTTTACTTATGATGAAATTCTCTCATCGAACACAACATACCAAGAGATTTTAACCTGCATAGTAAGTAAGCGTGAATCTAAAGGTAATTAATTTCCTACCCTGTAAAGTAAATTATCTTTAATATCTTGAAGGCTTTTGCTAATTTTGCCCCCTTCATTCAATAAATTTGCCATTCACACTGCATTTGTGAATGCCCAACTCCTTTTATGCTGCTATTGCTCTCTTCCTAGGTTTCACGATTCAACTCTCCTTCTCTCCCCTCTCCCTACGTCGACGGTGATGCCCACACCTCTCTCCATCTCTCCCAATTTCAACAGTCACTTCCTACACAACTCTTTCTTGCTTCTGACTCAAACGGTGACCCCTGCACCTCTCTCCCACTCACCCAACTTCGATGGCTGATGCTTGCACATTTGTCCCTCTCTCTCAACACCAATGGCGATGCCTGCACCTCTCTACCTCTCTCCCAACTCTGACGGCTAATTCTTGCATGCCTCTTCTTCTTTCCCTCTCTTCTGACACCAATGGCCGACTTAGGGTGAGCTTTAGTATTTCTAGAAAAAATGATTATCTTTATTTTTATCAGTTAATTTTTGTAATTTAAATAAGAATAAATGGATTTTGTGGTTGTCCAATGATATTCTTTCATTTGTTCTGTTTCGTGTTGATGCATCAGTTCAAAAATAAATTCATATCCATGGGTTCTTTGGGTAGTTATAAAATTAGAAGAAGTAACACTAGCTAATGCACATTCATGTCTTTATCGGTATAAATTTAGGGTCATAATTATAGATTTCTTTATGGTTAGAAAATCTTGACCATTTATTACAAATAGATTGAGGTTCAATGTTTTTTACAAGCAGCGGTATGTTAATGTGCTGACACATTTGGTTAGTTAATTATGGTTCATTCTAGATGTTCACTTTGATGTGAACTAAGTGAAACACTTTGAATCTCCAGAAATATACTTGACCAATTATGCGCATTCATTTTTATATTGTTGTTTGCCTCTACTTGCATTTGTCCCAAAACATCAATTGCATTGTTGAACGGTTTACCATTTAGTTATTTGGAGTATGATTTCATTTACATGATAAGTTTGCCTACCCTCAAAAAAGGATATGTTTGCCCCTAATTGTAAGTACATCAATACACCTCTAAATCTTCTCAAACTCATCATGGCGACAAAAAATACACCTGAAAGACTTCTTACCAAGCTTTTGAGATAAACCATCAGAATTAGACGCAACTTACACTACATTAAATACTCATAGTTAAGAAATATTTAGCTTCTTCCCAAACAACTTTCTATATGGATAAACATTCTTAGCACTTCTAAGTGAAGTTCGATTGTTGACAGACAACAATTTGCATGCACAATCAACCTAAAACTCATGCTTAAACTTTTTAGTTTAAAACATGTTTCCAAATGTTTAGAAATTATCATTTCTTCCTTTCAGCTATATCATTTTGTTTTGAAGTACTAGGGCAAATAAATTCTCTATGAATTCCAGTCTGTTAGAAAATCAGGAAATTTCTTAGGCATATATTCTCCACCATCATTAGATTTTAAATATGAGATTTTAGAATGCAATAAAATTCTCAATTGAAGTTTTGAATTGACAAAATATTAGAAGAATTTTGTATTTGTGCTTGAAGTAAATTATGGTATATCTCAAAATCATCAATAAAAATAGTTGCATACTGTATATGAATACAAGAAAAATATTTTGAACTTTTTTGATATATTTGAGTGAATCAATTACAACAGCTGAGTAGATATAATAATAATAATAATAATAATAATAATAACTTTGACTATAATAATAATAATAATAACTTTGACTATAAACATAGCCGTATTGACTATGATTTGGCGCTTCTTCTTTTCTTCTTCATTGTTTAAACCAAGAACCAAATAACAAACTAAGAGCTCAATGCAGAACACACAAAGATGTAGGAGATCCTATAGGAGAGCTCAGTTCAGGAGGAAGAGGAAATTGTATAATATTATTCTCAATTTGTTTTGCTCAAATACAACTTCTCTTATTCATGGTTTTAAATTGCACAATGCCTCAGCAAAATTCAGCCCTTTAACATGACAAGGCTGACGCTTCGTCCATGTTCCGCAAGGCGTATGCCTCAAATCAGTGGAGGGGCGCCTCGCCTCACTTTAGCGAGGCGTTCGCCTCTAAAAAATGTTTATATTTAAAACCCAAATCTAATATCGCTGCGTTCATTCATTCCTTTCGTTCATGCACTTCGATTTCCTGCGTTCGTGCACTTCAATTTCGACTGATTTAGCCTCTTTGACTTCGCCTAAAGCACGACAGGTAGAGCTTCAAACGTTCACCAAAATCTTCCTTGCCTTACTCGACGACATTCTAAAAGCCTCGTTGCCTCCTTCGAATGTGGTTTTTGACTTCCCTGCATTTGTGTCTAAGACTTCGACTGCATTCAGCCTCTTCGCCTAAAGCATGACAGGTTGCCTACTAGTCAGATTTTCTTGTTCACAACTCATTCAGATTCAAATTCTTTTATTATTTGAAAGACTAATGCTTGTTACAATTATCGTAGTTTATCAATGATAGTTTCTGCTATAGAACTGCGATCCACATAGCTAAAGGATTTTGTGGCAATATTATTGTCATTTCTTTTATACACACATGAACACGAGCATGATTTATCTATGAACTAGATTTCTAGTTTTTTTTTTTATTTATTTATAAATTAAATTTATTTGATGTGTTTTTTTTTACTATTTTTATTTTTAAAATAATCAAAATAATTTTTAGATGTATTGAGGGTATTTGAAAAAAATTTATTATTGCTAGCCCAATTTTATCTACTATTGTTGTTGCCATCACTGTCCAATCAACGTTGTCTTTTTTATGATCACTGTTCTCTTCTTTAAAGAGAACAAATATGTTTTATTTTATGTTAGCAATAATAAATAGTTAAATTTATCCCAAATATAAAAATTGGAAGAAGAGAGAAATGAAAAAAACTTGTCGGATTCACCATGATATTTATCTTCAAGAGTCTCATTAGGTTTTTGTTGCATTCAATTCTTCATTTCCTTGTTTTTTTTTCAATGTTTGCATACTATGTTCACTTAATTGAGTGAATTCATCCCTATAATAGCAAACAAATTTATTGTTTTTTCTAAAACAGAGAATGAGCAGAACACCTTGGCACTTGTCTCCTTCCATTTCTTCTTATAGTGAACTGTTGTGAGCTGTGAGCACAAACTTACATATACATATACATTCCTCTATTTTATCTATATATCCATTCCTCTCTTTCAAAAAAAATCTTTTTTACATCAGCTTCTTATTGTATATATTTTCCATTTTTTAGTGGCATTAAGTGCAGCTTCAATGTCCTATGAATATGATTACAATGTCTTCCAAATACCTGAAAAGGAAAACTATGTTAATTGATAGCCCAATCAAATTAAGCATGCTTTTATTAATTGTTAAAGAATTCCAATATTTTTTGCTGTTAACTTCTCATTGCAGAGTATTGTAGAGGATGGTTAGAAACAAAGATAAAATTATGTCTGGTCATAGGAAAGATCCGACATAGAAATATAGCACATAAGTTGAAGTGAGAGATAGTGATAAGTCATACATCTATTTGAAATGTAAGTATTGTAAAAAAGTTGTGAAAGGTGGTGTGACTAGAATGAAAGAACATCTATCTGGATCACACAAGAATGTTGCACAATGTGCTAAAGTACATGACACAGTTAAAGAGGAGATCAAAGCATACATGAACAAGTCTGTAATATCAAAGCATCTAGCATAAAGCAGTTCGAGGACAGAGTTGATGTTAGATCCTACTACATGAGTGAGCGTAGCGGTCGGGATTCATCTTCTTCATTGATGTATACTTCCATGGATCATTATATGGTTCAAACATTAGAGGATAGGCCTCCTACTACATAGAGGCTGAGCCCAGAGAATGCTCGGGAGGCACGAAGAAAAGTATGTATGGATTTAGACAGATTCTTCTATGAAAATGCAATCCCATTTAACGTTGCAATATCACCAACTTACTACAACATGCTTGATTATGTTAGATCATATGGGAGAGGTTTCAAACCTCCAAAAATATATGATTTGAGGACGTGGATTTTAAAAGAAGAGTTGGATAATACTGAAAAAAGCGTTGAGGAAATAAAGAGGACTTGGGCTCAGATAGGTGTAACTATTATGTCCGATGGTTGGTCAGATATGAAGAATAGAAATTAATATTATGATCAATAATCCTTACAACACTGTATTTTCAAAGTCAATTGAGGTATTTGATCAGGTGAAGGATGTTGAGTTCATTTTTTGAGTACTAGACAGTGTAGTTGAGGAGGTTGGAAAGCATTTAGTAGTCCAATTGATAATAGATAACGTCAGTGCTTACAAGGCTGCTATGACTAAACTTATGGAGAAAGGAAACATTCGTATTGGACTCCATGTGCCGCACATTGCATATATCTCATTCTTAAGAAGCTTGGGGAGCTGCCTCAATATAAGAATACACTGACTAAATTTATTTACAACCATTCTTGAGTTTTGACACTTATGAGAAAATTTTCAAATAAAAATATTCTAAGGCGTTCAACAACAAGATTTGTCACCGCTTGCTTAACATTATAGAGTATGTTGGATGCTAGGCAACAGAGCCCTGCATTTGGTACCCATACCCATACCCATACCCACCCATGTACCCACCCATTCCCAATGGGTATGGGTGGGTATGGGTACGCCCATGACCTTGTGGGTGGGTACTAAACATCGAGGAATAAATCGATTTACATTGCTATTCATTATATATCTTACTTATACTATTGCAATTATCACTAAGTATTGTTTAGCACTTAACCACGCTACGAGTATGATAAATTTTGATATGCAACTTGAAAGTTTGCCATCATAGCAAATGACAACAAGCCTCAAGGCCAATCAGTCCGTGGCAGACTGTGTTCAAAAAACATGGAAAGTGGGTGGGTATAGGTGGGTACGAAATCACGAAAGTCAACATGGGTGGGTGTGGGTGGGCGAAGCCCGTCCGAGTAAAACATGGGTACCCAATGGGTACCCAATTAGGACCTCATGTAGGGCTTTGCTAGGCAACCGTTGGAGTCTATGTTTACCTCCGCATAGTGGTTGAGTTGAACATGAGAAAAGAAACCTGAGGGGAAAGTGGTTAGAAAGATTGTCTTAAATGACATATTTTGGCAAAGTCTCTTGTACGCAATCACAATCACTCGACCATTAGTACAAGTTTTAAGGATGGTGGATGCAGAGAAGAAGTTTGTTATAGATGAAGTAAAAGAAATGATTGCCCATAACTTAGGGGGCGAAGAACGAAGCTATAAGGAAATCCAATATCAATATGTAGTGAATAAGTCTACAAATCCTGAGATCAAATTTGGATTGTATTATTGCATGGATAGACTCATAGCTGATGCAGTTGAAAGATCAAATACTAACATGCAATTGATACCTTTTAGGAATAAAGAAGATTTTCTTGAATTACAACAGACAAAGGACACTATTTCCAAACGATCTCCAGGTAATTTATTTGTTGTTTTACTCATTTGTTTATAAGTCATTCTTTGAATACTAACTATAGTCATTTATGTAAATCTTAGTTGAATGACAGATTCAATTTGGTGATGGCATTCTAGAATTTCAATGTTTCACTATGAAGGTTTTGGGAAAATATTTAGGGAAGAAGAAGTTGATTGGGAGACATTGGACTCCATAGGAGATGAGACAGGGGAGAACACAGTTTATCATAACGATGATTCAAATGACGACCACCTTAGTGATGACAATACTAATTACTTCTGAGTTGTTCTGTCATTATTATTTATTTTTAAATTACATGTTAATAATTAGTATATTGGGATTTGAGCAAGATAGAATTTTGAGTTAAACTATATTTTATGTTGTCTTATTATTCTGATGTTTGGATTTCAATTCAATTTCAAATAACTTAGTTGATACTTCATATATTGCATTTTTTATGTTTTTTATATATGAAAATTTATTAAATTATTATACAAAAAATTTATCATTTTGACTTTACGCAATTTTCTTATTTTGAGGCTTACGCCTCAAACGCCCTATAAGGCTTACACCTCGCCTCCCATTACATTATTTTAAACATTGCCCTTATTAAATCTTTATATAGAGGAATTTTGTCTTGACATATAAGGAAAAAAGAATTAAAAAAGTCTTATCAAATAAAGTAAAATCTAATCCATAATGATCTTCCTTCTATAGTTCATGAATTGATGGAGGATGAACCAACAACATTAAATAGAATCTTTGATAAAAAATCGCTTGTTTTTTGCATTTATCTTTCAGTCATCCCAATTACAAATATTATTTCCCCTGTAGTTATATTTTTTATCTGAAATGTAGATTTGATTGCAGGTTCTTGTATACTAATGTAGTTGCTATAATTTTAAAATTATTAATCTTTAATTGGATATATAGTTGTTATTCATAGAAACCTGCAATTTGTGGAACAAAGTTCCAAGTTTACCATCCTTTGGGTAGCTTAATCATGCGAGCTTGGGTTTTGTCATCATTTGTGTGTGCATTGGAATTATGGAAATAGATCTTAGTTCACAAGCAAGCTATTACTTTATAGCACCATTCACCCGCCATTACTTGTGATTTTATTTCCAAGTGGTTTAATCTAGCAATAGAAGCCAATAAATTTAGTATTATGCATTGCGTCGATTGAAGATTAGGGTTATTTATGCTCGTCATCTTGACACAACAGTAGAAGTTCTGTTCTCTAATATTTGCTAAATTGCACTTGTTTTATATATGACACTATATAAATCTTGTAAGCTTAAAATAGTTAAAATGTTATAATTGAAAGAAGAAAAGATTAATAAATTGTAAAATTTTGAGAACAAGAAACTCTCTTTATTTACACGGTGGAAACTAACTACAAAATTAGAATTTGGGGAATGCATGATCTTCTTACAAAATTCTAGGTTGAAGAGAAAGTTGTCAAACCCATGACTCATTAAAAGTTCCAGTTTTCAATATATCAAGTTTGAAGTGTGCAGAGGCATCCTTTGAGGTTGAAACATGGACAAGGAATGACTCTTGACAAACTTGTAGGAGAAAAGCTATGCATGAACAAACCAAGCGCTACATCACAATTGGGGATGATATTAGGCTATATAAGTAAAGAATTAGATTATAACATGCAATAAGCCTTTTGGTGTAATAGGTGGATTTCTCTATGAAAATCCACAATTAAGTGTGCTCGGAAGGGGCAACATTGAGATAAGATGATATCTTGGGAAGTTATATAAAAAATGATCGTGAGTGTAATAGTTTTTATTTTGATCCAAACAAATAATTTTTTTCTGCAGTTAACATAAGTTCAAATCGCAAATCATCTTCGTCATAACATATATATTATAGCCTTTTAATTACATGAATTTTTTCGTAAGTTTTGGGCATTGGTGCAAATTCTTAAAAAATCAATATTTGTCGGTACAAGTGGAGATTTTGGAACTGTCAGGTGTCCATTTTACAAACTGATTTCACCATAAATTTCTAAATAAAATGTGTTATTTTATAGATATTTTTTTATAATTTTTGAAGCCCAAAACAATTTTATATGAATTTTACTAAAATTTAAATAAATTATGTTATTATTATATTAAACTATCTTAATCCATGATGAACAGAATCTTTTAAACCCATTATAATCCCTTAGGCTAGATGAGAAGCGAGTAACAGAGAAAGGAAAAAGGATTTTAAGAGAGAAATAAGAGGAGAGAGAAAATAGAGACTTAAGGATAATTTTATATTGGTAAAACTTTTATTGCATAACTTTTTAGTATATAATAAATCTCGTCAATATGAGCATTTTGATTTGAATATATTAAATTTGTACTAGTTAAATTAGAAGATATGATTTTTTGAAGTAAATGCATAGTAGATAAATTTGATAGATTTCTCTTTATTTATAATTTTTTGCATTTCATACATGATATTGATTTACATTGCATAGAAAAGATAGCATTTGCATGTAAGTAAGGAAGTCTGGTTGTTAACACACTATAATGAGTACAGGTTGGCTATTAAAATATAATACCCTGCATAGGAAGGTGGGCTGACAGGCTTTTCTTTAAATAAAATATTGGTGGTGTAATCTTAGTTGTATCTTGTAACAGATTGATTGAATTTTGCTGACAGGTAGAGAGTGATAACTCTTAAATGATTATTGAAAGCCGCCTATGAAAATAAATAATTAATAGAAAAAAATGAAAGATAAGATGAGATTGATAGATTGATAGCTATGACAGATAATAGATGTATGAAAGAAAATACTATATTAAAGTTGGATTGTCATGGTTTTAAAAATCATTCGAGGCGCATGCCTTGAGGCTCCTTGAATTAAGGTGCATAATGAGCGCCTCAAGGCTTAAGCCTTGCTAGTGCCGGTGAGGCTTACGCCTTTTTTAAATGAGGCGCATGCCTCAAGGCTTAATGTCTCGAGGTGTTTCAAGGGAACGCCTCAATATAGTTAAGTTTTATAATTTTTTATTATATATTATTGTTAACAATATATATATATATATATATATATATATATATATATATATATATATATATATATATATATATATATATATATATAATTCTATTATACAAAGAGATTGAACAAATTAGCTTATAGACAAATGAACAAGTTTGAATGATTGTGTTATATTTAATAAAAACTTAAAAGAAAAACACTTCAAATTATAGAGACAAATAACTGATGATGAAATAAATCATTTGATTTTTAATAATAGAATTTCTAACAATGAATGGATAATAACAAAAAATAGTAAAATATTTAAAATTGAAAATGGAGGCATGCATTTGATGATGAGAATGAAACTTTATATTACGTTCAATCCAATGTTAATTAATATGGGGAGTTAAAATAAACGTTATAATTGAAGAATATTTAGAAGATGACAATGAGTTAGAATTCGATGATGATATAATTATTACATATAAGGGCTATTATGAAGAATATGAAAGTAAGAATGAGACTGCCGTGGATTCTAATATTTATGATGTATTTAAGTTTTAAATGATTGTTTATTTTGAATCTCATTTCAAAATTTCATTTTATAATAACATTTAATATTGAGAATTGTAGTTTATATCTTTATAATGACGAATCAAATAACTATGTTAATGTTTTATTTTATTTTTGTCATTTTTTATGAATTATTTTTAAGTTCATTTGTTTTTATTTTTTTTGTTTTGAGGCTTACGCTTCGATCCGCCTTGAGGCTTATGCCTCACCTTGCTAAGGCAAAATGCCTCGATTCCTGATTTCTCCTTTTTAAACCTTGGTCATGCCTTATTTTACTTTAACTGATTAATAAATACTAAAATTATACTGACATTAATTTTGATACAACATAACATAACGTACTGGCATGACTTATTTGATGATTTTATTGATCATATTGATTTTATTATTAATTTTTGAGATTTTTATTGGTCATATTATGTGATGATTGATATTGACTACTAATGAACATATATATTGATTCTTTTGTCTTGTATTGAAGTAGTAATAGAGTTTTGGTCACTTGTTGGGTTTTTATACTCATTATATGAGTTTTTATGATTTCAGGTCATGGTAGGGATCACGACTAGTTGGAGTGAGATTGACAGACATCCTTAGGTTTTCTTTTGAATTTATTTTTATATTCTCTTATATATTTTAGTCAAAAGTTTGTGATAGAGTAGTAATTGTATTGATCTTCAACTATTGTATATTGATTTTGAAAATACAGTGAAATATTTTGAGGTATATGATTGTTAGTTGCTTTCACTAGATATAGATTTATTACTTTGATGATTTATTAAAACTCTGGTTGATTAGACAATTTTTCAAATTTGATTCTAGGGCATCACAATTGGTATCAGAATATAGTTATTAAAAGAATTGATTTGTTATCAGAGAGCTATAGGAATTGATTAAGAGTTGGGTAGATTAAGGTGCATTATTTTGCATGCATAATTAATTGCATATGTGAATTACCAGTTGAAATGGATCCGCCACAATTAAATATACTAAATAAGCAATATAGTACAGCTCTAGTGCCACAGATTATGTTATGCACTTAGCCACTATTATAGCACAGGCAATGGAGATGTGCAAAGTAAGTTGAAAATAAAGATGAGGGAGAAGCACTTACAGTCATTCCATAAGCTGAAGCCTTCGCTGTTCAAAGAAGCTGTAGGATCTCAAGCTACAATTTGGTTATTAAGGATTAAAAAAAAAAATTGACAGCATGTAGTGTCCAAAGAGCAAGAAGGTACCATTGTTTGTGTTCCTCTTAGAAGGAGAGGCTAAGAGATGGTGTGTTAGACAGTAGGGAGAAAAATTCTTGGCGAAAACTAATGTTGAGATCACTTGGGATGACTTCATGACAGTATTCATGATGTGGTTTGTATCTCCATTAGCCTGATAACAGATGCAGAAAGCTTTTATTAAGTTGGAGCAGGGACGCAAGACAATGATGCAGAATGAGGTTTAGTTTACTACACTAGCTAGATATGCTTCTCACTTGATCCCTATTACTGAAGAAAAATGCTACAGATTTTTGCAGGAATTGAGTAGAGAGCTGAGACATGCGTTAGTACTTTTATAGGTTCATGAGTTTTTTGAGTTGGTGGAGAAGAATAGACTAATAGAGATTGATTTGGCAGCACCAACATTCAGATATGAGGTGGACATCACATATGATGTCAGTAGGAGGAGCAAAGACAAGACAAGCAGGGGTAGAGATAGAGATAGTGCCAGCGAGAAAAAAAGATATAATGATTTGAGGAGATCTGGATTGATAACATCTATAGGCAGTTATGGTGAATGCATTCATTGTAGTCGACAACATGCGGGCCAGTGTTACCTATTGGTTGGACGTTGTTTTCACTATGGATAATAGGGACATAAGGAAGCAGACTGTCCTCAGAGGGAAGTTGAGGAAGAACTTATTCTAGTTTACGACAGTCCAGACATATTGTAGAACAAAGGACTGTAGGTTCCAGAGCATATAATGAAAGATCAACCAACATGGCGGATGACGGATATGTCAATGGTAGTCAGAGGGAGACTATTATACAATGGTAGACTGCACCTACTCTAGTGATGTCACGTGTGTATAACTTGCAGTATTTGGAAGATCGATAATAACCTGAGAGTTCTACTGATAAGAAATGTATTTTAAATGATTGCATGACATAACATATTATTCATAATTGAATGTCATATAATAAAATAAACTGCACGACTAGATGTTTTCTTAACAAGTTTTGATTTGAGTTTGATTTGAATTTTGATCATACGAATTTGATTTATACTGATTTTGTGCCTGTATCCTGAAGGAAAATGTCAGAGATGAGTTTTTTTAGGCGCGTAGATTGTAATAACCCGTATTTTGACCAAATCAAATAATTTTTTTTCCTGGAGCCAATATAAGTCCAAATCACAAACTGTGTTCGCCATAGCATATATATTATAGTGTTTTAATTACATGATTTTTTTTATAATTTTTTGCACTAGTTTAAATTCTTAGAAAGTGTATTAAGGATGAAGATCAAAAAATACTTTTCTTAGAAGATGATATTCAACAAAGGTGGATAAGATATTTTGCTAAATTTTTTAATGAAGAATGTGAAAGTACGATTGACTTTAGTGGCTTTATCACCCTAAATGAAAATAATAATTTTTGTTTTTATCGGCGTATAAGTAAAACCGAAGTTAGAGAGGCTTCAAAGAAAATGAAGTGTGGAAAAGCTGTTGGACCTGATAATATTCTAATAGAGATGTGGAAATGCTTAGGAGATGAAGGAATTTCTTGGCTTACTAAACTTTTTAATATTGTTTTGAAGACTAAAAAGATGCCAGATCAGTGGAGAATGAGTGTGTTAATTCATATTTTTAAGAATAAAGGTGATGCACAGGAGTGTGCGAATTATAGAGGAATTAAGTTAATGTGTCATACTTTAAAACTATGGGATCGAGTTATGAAGCGTAGGTTGCGGCGTGATACTAATGTTTCTCAAAATCAATTTGGATTCATGTCGGGTAGGTCTTCTATGGAAGCCATACATTTATTGAGATGTTTGATGGTGAAATATAGAGAGAACAAGGAGGATCTACATATGATATTTATTGATTTAGAGAAAGCATATGATGAAGTTCCAAGAGAAGTGTTATGGAGAGTTCTTGAAAAGCAAGGAGTTAATAATGCTTATATTCAAATCATTAAAGATATGTATGCAGGAGCTATTACTTGTGTTCAAACACAAGGTGGTTTGACCAAGTATTTTCCTATTTCGGTTGGATTACAATAAGGATCAGCCTTAAGTCCATATCTTTTAGCTTTAGTCATGGATGTTCTCACTAGACATTTGCAAGAGGATGTACCTTGGTGTATGCTTTTTGCTGATGATATTCTTCTTGTTGATAAGACTAGAGAGGGATTTGAAGATAAACTTGAATTATGGATGTCAACTTTAGATTCTAAAAGTTTTCGCTTGAGTAGATCTAAAACTGAATATATGGAGTATAATTTTAGTAGCAATAGACCTAGTGAGGGGATTGTGACTTTGGGCGATCAAGTCATTAATAAGAGTACACGTTTTAGATATCTTGGATTTATTGTTCAGAGTGATGGTGAAATTGATGGGATATTATCAGCAGAATTCAAGTTGGATGGTTGAAATGGAGGAATGCATCGGGCTTATTGTGCGATAGAAAAGTCTCCCTCAAACTTAAGGGAAAATTCTATAAGATGGTGGTGAAACCCACAATGCTTTATGGTGCTGAATGTTGGCCATTAAAAGAGAAGCATAATACTAAGTCAAGTATTGCAGAGATGAGGATGCTTAGGTGGATGAGTGGCTTAATCCTTAGAGATAGGATACGAAATGAGCATATACGTGAAAAGGTTGTAGCTCCAGTGGAAGATAAGATTAGAGAGAGTCGCCTTAGATGGTTTCGTCACACTAAACGAAGGCCTCCCGATGACCCGGTTAGGAAAGTTAAGGTATTAGATTTGACTTATGTTAAGAAAGGTAGATGTAGACTTAAAAAGACTTGGTTAGAAAATATTAGAAATGATATTTCTTTATTAGATTTAAATGAGAATTTGACTTTTAACCGGACACAGTGGAGAAAAGGGATTCATGTAGCACCCCACATAGTGGGACAAAGGCTTGATGTTGTTGTTGTTGTTCAAATTCTTAAGAAATTAATATTTATCAGTATAAGTAGGAATTTTGGAACCGTCAAGTATCCATTTTGTAAACTTATTTCATCGAAAATTTTTAAATAAAATGAGCTATTTTGTATATATATTTTTATAATTTTAAAAGTAAAAAATATATATATGAATTTTATACTGAAATTTAAATAAATTATATTATTATGTTATATATTATATTAAAATATCTTAATCTACCTTGAGCATAATCTTTTAATTATATTATAATCCCTTAGGCTAAATTAAAAGCGGATAATAGAGAAAGGAAAAAGGATTTTAAGAGAGAAATAAGAGGAGAGAGAAATAAGTGACTTAGATTCGAAGGCCGTAAAATGATTTTTATCCGCCGACTCTATTGGGAGATTTCCTCGCCTCGTTTTAATAAACTATTATCCTATTTCTGATTTCAATAATTTTTTTTATATTTTCCCGATAAATTTTGTATTTCCGTTACTGAAAAAATGTGGATAATTTTGTATTAAAAAGACTTTCACTTCATAACTTTTGGTATGTGATAGATCTTGTCAATATGAGCATTTTGATTGGAATGTTAATTTTTTTATCGATTAAATTGGAATATACGATTTTTGAAGTAAATGCATAGTAGATAAATTTGATAGATTTTCATGTATTTATAAATTTATGTATTTCATTCATGATATTGACTTACATTACATAAAAAAGATATCATTTGTATGTAAGTGAGAAAGGTTTGTTGTTAACACTATAATGAATACGAGTTGACTCTTAAAATATAATATCCTTCGCAGGAGGGTCGGCTGACAGACTTTCATCTAAATAAAAGGTTAGTGATGTAATCCTAGTTGTAGCTATAACCGACTGATCAAATTATGCCGATGGGTAGATGATAACGACTCTTAAATGGTTATTGAAAGCCACCTATGAAAATAAATTATTAATAAAATGAAAAATAAGTTGATATTGATAGATTGATAGTTATGATAGATAACAGATGTACTGAATAAACACTACTTTAAAGTTGGATTGTCTTGCTTTGCTTTACATTAACTGAATGATAGATATAACTAAAATTGTACTGATATTAATTTTAATACAACATAGCATAACATATTAGGATGGCTTAATGAGTGACTTTATTGATCAAAATGATTTTATGATTAATTTTTGAGATTTCTATTACTCATATTAAGTGATAATTAATATTGACTAGAACTGAACATACATATTGATTTTTTTGTCTTGCATTGGAAGTAGTAATAGAGTTTTGATTACTTGTTGGGCTTTTATGCGTATTATGTAGATTTTTATTATTTCATATCAGGAAATGAGTCAGGACTAGTTATAATGAGATTGGGAGAGATCTCCAAGTTTTCTTTTGATTTTGTTTATATTTTCCCTTAATATTTTATTTTCAAGAGTTTATAATATAGTAGTAATTGTATTGATCTCCGGCTATGAAGCACCGACACTCTTCTTGAAGGGAGAATGCAGTGTCGTACATGTGCCCGACACGGTTGGGACACGTGTCGGACACGGCAGACATGTGTCCGATTAAAATAATGTTTATATTTAATCTGATATGGCTATGACACGTTTCGGACATGGCTTGGACACGTGTTAGACACGGTTGGGACATGCGTGTCCTAATTTTTTATGATAAAATTATTTTAATTATAAATATATGATATCCAATGAACTATTATGAGAGATAATTAGAGAACTAGAGAAGTATAGAAGTAAATAGATACATTCTTGGTGATTTAGATTAGAGGATAAAGAAATATTATGGGAGAGATCTAGCGAACTAGATAAGTAAATAGATACAAAGAAGATCCAACTTTCATTATATGATATCCAATGAACTATTGCAAATCTTTCTCTTGATGAATCAGAGTTGGAAGCAATGATATTCAATGATAATGATATTGAAGGCCAAAAAGAAACCTCTGAAGATAATTCTAGTAGTTGAAGCTTGAATACTTGATGTTGTAGTAAGTGGTTATTTGCTTATATTTTTGTGGTTGTATTAGGCATTTTGTACTAAATATTTTATATTATAAGCTAGAATGCCATTCATTTATTATTGTTTGTTATTTTTAATTTGATGTTACATTAATATCTTACACTATATAAAAAAAAAATATAATGCCGTGTCCGCGTTCTACCCGTATCCTATATTTTCAAAAAAAGTTGTGTCCCGTGTCCGTGTTGTGTCGTGTCCGTGTCGTGTTGTGTCAGTGTCCGTGCATCATAGATCTCCGGCTATTGTATATTGATTTTGGAAATATAGTGAAATATTTTGAGGTATATGATTGTTAGTTGCTTTCACTGGATATATATTTAGTACTGTGATGATTTTAAAAGCTCTGGTTGATTAGACAATTCTTCCTAATTTGATTCTGAGGCATTGCAGTGAGATTCTGCTTAGTATGGTACAAGCTAAGGCTGCTGAGCCAAAGTGAATGATGTTTTGCAAGCTATATCAAGGAGTGTTGCAATTAATATCAGAGCGTGACCTCTTTTAGAATGAAATGTGGTTATAAGCTTTCTTGCATTTACTCTTACCCATAAATTTATGATTTTATTCCTCCTTGAGGCCTAAAATTGGTTTATTATAGAAAGATATTCCATGTTTTGTTTTCTAGATGTAAACTATAAATAATTTTCAGAGTATTGTATTATCTGTATTAAATTACCTAAGATGAAATTACAGATGCATAGAATCTCATTAAAGTACTCGTTCTTAAAATTAAATAGGGAGGGAGGGAGGGGTGAGTAGAGTCATATTGGAGTATCTTTTCTTCATGCTTGAATAGAGAGAGAACGGAGTTGAGGGAGAACATTAATGAATGGTCAAAATTTGTAAGTTGTACTTAAGGAACACGGAGGGAGGGAGAGTTGGAGGAATGGAGAATCAGGTTAGGGAGACAGGATTTGTCAATGGATAACTATTCTAAGATGTACTTGAGAAACAGTTTATATCCCTATAAGAAACAGTTTATTAATAATCTGCATATCAGTGGTCATCAGTCTTAGAACTTTTTTTTATTTTTCAGTCTTAGAACTTTATTTGTTGTGCCAGGTTATATTTATTTTTTCATTGGTCATTATTCACTTCTTATAATTTTAATTTTGTTTTGTGTAGGATTTAAGCTTGGGTCTGAGAAGCATACAACTGAAGTAAATTTGAATAAGTTTGGTGCTCTTAGATTGATATCTGGAATTCAAGGTTTATCTTTGTTAAAAACTACACAGGTAGAATGTTCTATTACTTTGAAATATTTGTTGCAGGTTCTTTTTTGGTCAAAATTAGATGCACCGGTATGTGCAATACTGCTGGTGCTAATGGGATTTTTTTTCTTACTGTGAAATAAGTGCATATCCTTTATTTTCCATGACTACATGCTATAAAAGTTGACATCAAAACTCTTGATTAGAAATACCAGCTCATAAAAGATGATCTTTTCAGGAAATGGAATGCCTTAAGAAGTTTGGAAGTGAAAAATCACATACCATAATAAAGCGACAACTGATTTCTGGTGAATTACATAATAAATTCTATCCCTGGATGGATAATCTTAAGATGTTGCGGTTTACTAGCATTTGCGTGTGTTGTCTATGTTCCACTTACGCTAGTTAGATGTATTTCATTGAACTAAAATTATAGCTTAATAAATAATCTCATTTCACCACCATTGTGCCATTTGTTGCCTTCGAGGGCGTAATTAGTATGATCACTAGAAAAAAAAACGCTAAAAACCATGTGTTGAAGGCTGGAAATGGATTAGACACGTAACAACAGACAGACAGGCTACAAGTGAAGAATAAAAGCAGCTACTAAGTGAGAAGATAGAAAAGAGAAATACTTCAAAATGTTTTTCATTATAATTTGGGCAGCAACACCTCAACTCTTAAGCTGTGTGGATTTGGGTGGGTGTAGAGTGCAGGATTAATGCATTCGAACAACTTGCATTGATCTTACACCTTATGGGTACAGGTACTTAGTTCCCTGTCATTTAATATGTTTATTAAATAACAATCCAAATTCATGATACACTGTAAAATTTTCACAAAGCAAAAGCCTTATGCATTAATGAAAGGTAAGTTGTCACGTTGCATTAAATTTACCGTGAGGATGCCTTATTGTAAAGCAGAGCTTTCCTTAGACTTAAGAAGCCTATGTTTTCTACTTATTTTTAATTTGATAAACGATATGTTTTTGACGAAGGAATTTATCAATTGCTAATTAAGTTATACTAGTTGCATTTTCCTGTCCTTTCTAGAATAGTCTCATATTGCATGTGGTGCCCCTGTGTTCAGTCAATTGTCAATTCATGGATTCTTGCTTTTCTTCAACACATTTTAATTACTCTGTAATCCTTATTCATCCTGATACAGTTTATAAATTCTTTTTATTTGCTAAATTTAAATAAATTTGTGTTTGCATAAAAATCTGCACCAGTTTTCTTGATCTCTTTCTGGTATTTGATTTCCTCTGAGTGCAAATGAAGTTGGTTAAATGTTTTATTTTAAGTATAGTTGTAAAATTGTTTACTTTCTACATTTAACTATGCAGTCTGGTTTCGAAGGATTTATTAGGGACCGCTACACATTGCTTCCAGAAACAAAAGAAAGGATGTTAGCAACAGAGGTTACGGCTCTCTGGAGGTGCTATTCAGTTTTTTTAGGTTATTTTCATTAAAGCCATTGTCATCTCCAGCTTCCTAGGACCTTTTTATTTTGTGTACCTTTTTTTCAGAATATTTAATGGACGGCTAAGTGTACTTATGTTGATGCGCATGGGAAAAGCTTCTCCTAATGGAAGTTCAGGAGTTTCTTATCTGACATAAAGACTGGCTATTTTTCTTTTTTTTTTTTTTTTTTGCTTTGTCAGTTTGACTTAACGATCAAAGATTTCAAATATGCCGTTAAATTGTTAGTTACAAACATCATAGAGAAAAGCTCCAAGTCTCAAGTGAGTAGTGGCAGAGATGCTTTCATTATTATTTTTGGCAAAATTTTCAGGTGACTACGTAATACAATACTGCAGCAGAAGAAACCTCTATTCCTTAGCATGGGCTTGATGGCTATGTATTTAGACCTATAAAGAGAAGAGATTACAGTTTAGTGAATAATTGTTGGAATTTATTTTTTGGGTTGTCATCTAGGCTAGGCCAGGCCTGACAATTGACCCGTTAGCATGATACTTGATCCGCCTTTGACTTGATTTGATGACCGTATACACCTTTTTTGTGACATGGGATTCATTAGGCGTTTAGACAAATTTTTTAATGTCTTTTGCCTAACATTCTCATCCTAATGCTTATGTATGTTCCTTGGTTCTGTGAATGAGGCTAAAGATGATGAATGAAAGTATTACTTCTACTCCTAATTTCTCCCTCCCACCATCCTTCTCTCTCTCTTCCCCCCATTTAAGCTAGTTGGCCACCCTTCCACCTCTCCACTTTTCTTCAAGTACTGTATCTCTCCTCTTCTCTCCCTCTCTTCCTCTTCCTCCTCTCCTCTCCTCTTCCCAACACAGTTCTCATATTTTCTACTAGAAAATTGCATTTAAGCCCTTCACACCCAAACCGATCTTCGTCATGCTAATCAGATGGAATCCAAACATCTTTCATCTCATCCACATCCAAACCTTCAATCTCACACTCATCTTTTCAACGAGAGCTTGGCTGGATTAAGGCAATGTTATTGTATCTTCATCTCACAACATTGAAAACTTTATCAATTGGTAGCAGAGCAGAATCTCCAGCACTCCTTGGTGCTCACTTCATGCTCGCTGGATTTCTACTCGCTGATTTGCTTCGTATTTTCATGCTTTCTTATGCAAAATTATGCTTAATATGCTTTGATCTTTGATGCTTTATCTTTTCCCTTCCGTTCCTCACTAAATTGCTCACAATTTGCTATATTTCAAAACCTGTTGAGTTACCACCGGAATAACTATGCTCCTGCTTCCCCTAGTGTATTCCAATCATATTATGATCATTTGATTCTATTTGATCCCCTAAATCTATCGGATTTCCATCATTTTTCTGTTGAATTACATTATTTTATGCCTACAAATTGTATAGCTTCATTGAATTTCTTCATTCAGATTTCTATGAACGTCCTAAATCGAGTTGCCCCTCCCCTCTCCAACATACACGCACAGCTATATGAAAATTTCATGCCTTCCATATCTCCATCAAATTAAAAAAAATACCATTAATGCCTTGTGGCCAAGATCATCTTTAGATAACCTCCCATGCACACTAGCCCTCTTAATACCACTCTTTTTGTTACTACAACCATTCACTTAGTGCTGTTCTATTCATGTCATCTCTGACCACTCCCTACCCATGGACAAGCACCACTACTCTTGAGGATAGGGTACCCACTAATTTTCTTGTAGGTTCGTTATTTCAAATAATATCATCCAGGACAACTAGCCAACGCACTCACCATATTTTGGCTCTATAAGTCATTTAAGTTTAAGTCTATCCTCAAAATCCAAACAAAGACGTAGAGGATCATGAACCCACCCTTGGATAGGTCAAACTCAAGCAATCTTCTCAGGTGACTGTTGTGTGGTGACTTTATACATCTAGTTTAGTTGAAGTTGCTTGGTGATGCACGACCATCTTTTCACACGTTTGTCAACATTTCTGGCAAATGTTGTAAATTTGTATTTTATGGCACTAGTACTATGAATGGCATTTCCAAAGCAACGACATCCCAAATCAATTTGATGTCTAAGCCACACTCTTTCCCTTTTCATGTTACTTGGGTAAATAAAGGATATCTCCCTTCTATGTGGAGGTTTCTTATTCTCTTTTAACTCGGTGGCTACTTAGCCCACATATGTTTTGATGTCCTCCCCATGGACGTCGCTAACATACTTTTGGGTTGGGCTTGGCTATATGATCCAAATTTAACATATTTCGGACGTAATATTACCCATGTTTTTTTAGCACAAAGGGAGACAAATTTGCATAACATCATCACCGCCAAAAAACTTCTTGCCAACTTCTTCCATTATTATTCCAGCCCCACAACTCAGTCATCTTACCCGCTATTCTGTGAACTCTTCCCTCAAGAATTAGCCAAAAATAGCTATGAAATTGATTGCTTGCACCTCATGTCACGAGAAGCCCTTTGCATAGGCATCTCATTTGAGGTCCTCCTAGATGAGTTGCCTCCTATACGCGACATTCAAGGAAACATTTGATAATACCATAATTACTTTGCATTTGCTTATACCATAATTAGTTTGCATTTGCAAGGAAAGAGCCTTGAAAGGGTGATATTCCTGGAGATCGTAATAAGCCAAACAATAACCCAACCAGTGAAATCATTTGAGCAAGAAAGGGGCATTGCTTCTATGGGTATTGATTCAAGAATTCTTTTATGAAGAACTCGAAGGAGGAACCCTTTCTTAGTGGAGTTATATAGCTCTAGTGGAGGGATGAATAGATGTGTCAAATAATTTGACTAACCAATGCAAGGAGTTACACGATTCTACAAATAAAGAGAAATAACACAATTAACAAATGTCTTGTGGTTTATTCAAGGGTACCACGACTACGTACAAGGTTACTTAGCAAATGGCAAGTGTATTCACGTTTTAAGAGAAGTCTATTTTATATTTATCCTTTGTGACTTGGACGCACATTCATAATTGTTGTTTAGGAAACAGTTACATGGGTTGAAATGCTATTGTTATGTTAGTTTTGTGTGGAATTTAATTGTGTTGATCAATTAAGTTATATTGTTGCCTCAAACCTTAATTCCATCGGTCAAGCTCCTTGGGGGATTAAAGTGGATCCTCCCCCTATTTGGGTTCACATGCTTTGTATACAAAAAATTTTTTCCATGCAACCACACAGTGCTATGTACTTAAGCGTTGCGGCACTGTATAGCTTACTTGGAGACATATAGAGAGCGGAGCGCCACAGCGCTCCAAACCCCGACGATTGGTGTTGTCAGGCAAATTAGAGAATGAGAGAGTGAGAGAGAAAAGTCTTCTATGTTAATTCTCCCAAATTTTTATAGTGAATTTCTTGGTGTTGTGTAGCTACATGATTGTTTTTCGGTTTCAGGTTTTTTCACTTTAAATCCTGGTATTCTTTCTTTCCACTGCAATTTTCAATTTCTTATTTTTTTGCCGCGTGGTTTTACTTCCCCAACAACTGGTATTAGAGACATTCTTCAGTTCGAGTTAAAGTAATGGCTGAAGAAACAAAATACAAGATTGAGAAGTTCAATGGTTCAAACTTTGCATTTTAGATGATGCAAATTAAAGATTTGCTATACCAGAAGAAGCTATATTTGCCGCTGGATGGAGTCACCAACAAGCAATATTCAATGACTATGAAGGAGTGGGAGGTTCTTGACTGGACAACTCTAGGTTTGATTCGGCTTTCACTTTCCTTATTTGTTGTATTCAATATTGTAAACGATATGACTACAATCAATCTCATGGTTGAATTGAATAAGATGTATGAGAAGCCTTCGGCCTTAAACAAAGTGTTCTTGATGAAGGAATTATTCAATATCAATATGTTAGACAATTCTTTAATGGAAGAACATCTGAATAATCTAAACACTGTGATGATTCAGTTGTGTTCAGTTGGCATCAAGTTTAATGATGAGGTGAGACCATTGATGTTGTTATCTTCATTGCAAGATAGCTTGGATGGCTAGTTGCTGTTGTGAGTAATTCTTCAGAAAGTTCAAAGTGGAACTTTGAGGACATTGTAGGGTTAGTGTTAAATGAAGAGGTTCATAGGAAGGCGAATGGTGAAACTTCAAATTCTAATTTGAATGTTGAGCCAGAAAAAAGGGTTTAAATAGAAATCAAAATAGAGGAAGATCTAAATCCAAGAGGGAAAAGTCTACTTAAGGTAGAGTGAAATTTGTGTTGGAACTGTGGAAAGAATGGTCACTTGAAGGATTGTATTGTTCCAAAGAATGCTAGTGGTGAAGGTCAAGATGAAAATTATGCTGCAAACATATCTGCAAGTTCTCTTATTATTCTCTTTATAATTTTGAATCTTAGGTTATTGATTCATGTGCTTCATTTCATGCAAGTTTTTTAACAAGGTGTTCAAGAATTAGACAGAAGGTTATCTAGGTAAAGTGTATATGGGAGACAACAAGCCCTGCAGTATTATAGAACTGAGAGATGTTGATATCAGAATGTTAGATGGGTCAACTTGGAGACTTAAGGATGTTAGGCATCTTCTTTATTTGAAGAGGAATTTAGTTTCTGTGAGTCATCTTGGAAGCTCAGACATGTGACATCATTTACAGAATATTCGTGGAAGGTGATAAAAGGGGCTATGGTTATAGCTCGTGGTTGTATTAAAGGCACCATATATGTTATTAACAAAAGATCATATTCTATTGGAGTAGCTAATTTAAATGTTGATGAAGGTCTTTGATATCTTAGGCTTAGCCATATGAGGATGAAAAGTATGCATTCACTTCTTACTAGAGAAAAATTTCCTAATTTAAAATATATAATACTAAATTTTTGTGAAGATTGTGTATATGGATAGCAACAAAGGGTGACTTTTTTTAAAAATTGGTTCAAATGTGAAGTCAACAAAGCTAGAGTTATTGTATATTGATGTATGAGGTCCTGCACCAGTTTCTTCTATAAAAGATTATTTTTATTATTACTTTTATTGATGATCACAACGGAAAGTATAAGTATTTTTTTTTTTACAGAAAGTATAGGTATACTTATTTAAATACAAGTCATTTGTATTTGATGTTTTTGAGAAGTGAAGGGCCATAGTTGAGAATTGAGACAGGTTTAAAACTGACGTGTCTCAAATCCGATAATTGTGGCGAGTATCATGATGAGAAGTTCAAGGAGTATTAGGCTTTGAATAAGATTAGTCATGAGTTTACTATTTCTAGAACTCAATCAAAATGGTGTTGCAGAGTGCATGAATAGAACCATTACTGAGCATGCTAGGAGCATGAGGTCTACCAAACAATTTTGGGCAGAGGCAGTGAATACTGTTGTTTATCTGATCAGTCATGGACTATCAATTCCTATGAATGAGAGATTACATAAGGAAGCCTGAAGTGGCAAGGAGATAAGTTTTTCTCACATTAAAGTTCTTATTTTTTCATCATATGTTCATATTGATGCAGGATTTAGTAGTAAGTTTGATCCAAAATTTATAAAGTATACATTCATTGGATATGAGTCAAATGAATTTGGCTATGAATTATGAGATTATCATAATCAGAAATTCATCAGGAGCAGGGATGTTACATTCAAAGATAGTAATATGACTCTTGAAATTTCTTCTAAATATGTTGAGATAGAGGATAATGATGATCAAGAAGACAGGCAAAAGATGTGCTCAAATTGATGACGCACAAAGAGTTCCTCAGATACTTGCTACTGAAGTTAGGAGATCCTGCAGATCTCAAAATCAATACAAAGTATTCTCATTCCTTATACTATATATTGCTTACAGATGATGGTGAACTAGAGTGCTATGATGAGACTATTTAAATTGATGATTTATAGAAGGGAAAGCAAGCCATGGATGATGAGATGTATTCACTTGTGTTGAATCTGATTTGGGAGTTGACATAGCTACCAGATAGCAAATAAGCACTGCAAAATAAGGGTTTACAGGCTGAAAGAAGAACCTGATAGTAGCAAGCGTTATAAGGCTAGACTTGTAGTTAAAGGTTTTCAACAAATAAAAGTGGAATACATTGAATTTTCTTTGAAGTGGTGAAGATGATTATAGTCAAACTTGTGTTGAGCATAGTAGCAGTGGAATATTTATATTTAGAGCGGATGGATGTAAAGATAGCATTTTAATAAACTGGTCCAAACAGGACCAGTTCAATGTTACCAGAGGCGGAATAGGCAGGTTTTGTCCCATGTCTACCGCCCCTTCTATGTGGGGTCCACTAGCTTAATTAAGAGGAAATTAATGAGGTTTTATGAGGCAAAATTGAAATATAAGGGGCTATTTTGGGATTTACCTAATGTTGTATGCTTACGTATGTTTTGGGGGGCTAGGGTTAGGTTTTCATATTGTTTTTTCTACAGTTTGTTGTTTTCTGGTTTCTTGTGTGGCCTCTAGTGGCGTCTAGAAACTTGGGAGAGCCGGATCTTCCCCTCCAATTGAAGATCTAACTGTATCTTGCTAATCTTTTTCTTCTGTTTGAGTTTTGGTGTGTTTCTCTTCTTCAAATTATTGTGTCGTTTGCTAGTTTTTGTTGAGATTGCATCCAATTCCTTATAAATTGGTATCATAGCATAGATTTGGGTTCCTATGACGGGAAGAAAGGTGCAAGTATTAGAAGGGGGAATTGGCTAATTGAAATTAGATTTCGTGGAGAATATTCCATACTTTGTAAACAAATTTGCTTCCGTTCATGAAAAGATGGATGGAAAGTTTGCCGACGTCGAAGAAATGCTGAAGACATTGCTTGAAGCCACACCCAAAAGGACGACATCAGAGACAAGGGGAGCCAGTGGTGTCCAAAAAAGTGGAGGAAACCCTAATCCTATTAAGGGAGGGGAAAATCAAGAGGTGGAGATTTTGGAGGGAGAAGATGGGATGCCTCATCTAGAACCTATCTCTAAGAAAAAGACGAGTAGTGGGTACGAGCGAACGGGTGTTGATTTTGAAAAGAGATGGGATTTTGAAGAAGGAATTTGATACGAGCGTAGAAGGGAGAATTGAGAAACTTGGGGAATACCTCCACTTCGTGGAATAGGAGGCTATGGAGGATTCAAGGGAAAGAGAGGAAATTCGAGAGTGAGGAAGCTAAAGATGTCCATCTTTGAAGGAGAGGATGCACACGGGTGGATCTACAAGGTGGAGAGGTATTTTGCCGCCAAAGGTTTGACGAAGGATGAGAGGCTGACGGCAGTGCACCTATGTTTGGAAGGGAAGGCATTGGCTTGGTACCAATGGAGGGACATGCGATGACCCATAAGGAGCTGGAAGGAATTCAAAGATTGCTTGTTGGAACGTTTTCAAATTAGTAGGGGAGGAAACTTATATGATCAATTTTTCGTCCTAACACATGAGGTTTAGTGATTGAGTACTTGGATAGGTTTGAGTACTTCACTAGTCATTTGGACCACCTTTTTGAGACAATTTTAGAGAGGAACTTCATGAAGGGACTCAAACCAGAGATTCAGGTGACGATTAAAGTAATGAGGCCTCATAACTTGGGAGAGAGTATGAAGCTAGCATAGTTAGTGGAGGACCAGAAGCATCTAGAAAGGGGGACCCGAGGCAGCAGTTTAGGAGAATTCGTATAGGATGAGTACCACATTCTCTGCTCCCAAAAGACCACATTGGGAAACTTTGGTGAAGCCCCAAAGGAGAATCTATAGGAGGGGATTCAATGAAAATTTCAAGAAGCTCACTAAGGAGTTGTAGAAAAAACGGACTAAGGAATTATGCTTCAGATTATGATGAGAGGTACATGGGATACTGGAGTCTATACTATCTGATAGAGGTAAGGTGTTCCTCAGTCATTTATAGAGTGAATTGTTCAGGCTATAAGGGATAGTGCTGAAGATGAGCATCACTTATCACCCCCAGACGGATGGACAGATAGAAGTTGTGAACAGAAGCTTGGGGACATACCTACGGTGTTTTGCTTCAAAAACACCTAGGGTATGGGCCAAGTGGTTACCATGAGCAGAATATTTGTACAGTACTTCGTACCACTCGGCTTCCCAAATGACTTCCTTCAAGGTGTTGTACAGAAAAGACCCTCCGCATTTGGTATATTTTGGGCAGAGTCGCATACCAATATCTTTAGTAGAGCAGTAATTGGAGGAAAGGGATAGGGTGCCAGAGGAGTTAAAAAGACACATGCTGAGGGCTTAGCAAATTATGGAAAAGTAGGTAGATGGACATAGAAAGGACATCCAATTTCCAATGGGTATAGTGTATTCTTAAACTTGCAACCCTACAGACAAATAATAGTAGCCAATAGAAGAAATGAGAAGCTAGTTTTGATGTACTTTGGCCCTTATAAGGTATTGGAGAGGATTGGAGCAGTGGTGTATTGCTTGAAGTTACCCCCGATTGCTTCCATACATCCAGTGTTCCACGTATCACAATTGAGGAAAATTGTGGGGGATCATATAGCTAGTTTAGAGTTATCTGGAGGTGATTTTGGAACCACTTGAGCTTAATAGAGTTCGTCAGGGAGAGGGTGAGTCTAAGGAAGTGTTGATCAAATGAAAGAACCTACCTGACTATGATGCCACTTGGGAACCATACGTGTGGGTGAAGCATCATTTTCTCTCCTTCCACCTTGAGGACAAGGTGGCTCTTTGAGAGGGGAGTATTGATAGACCGGTTCAATATTACTAGAGGCGGAACAAGCAGGTTCCGCCCCCCATGCCTGCCGCCCCTTCTATATGGGGTCCACTAGCTTAATTAAGAGGAAATTAAGGGGATTTTAGTAGGAAAAATTCAAATAAAAGGGGCTGTTTTGGGATTTACCTAATGATTATATGTTTAAGTATGCTTTAGGGGGCTAGGGTTAGGTTTTCATCTTATTTTTTCTGTAGTTTGTTATTTTATGGTTTCTTGTGTGGGTTCTAGCAGCGTCTAGAGACTTTGGAGAGCCGGATCTTCCTCTTCAATTGAAGATCCAACTTTATCTTGCTAATATCTTTCTTTAGTTTGAGTTCTGGTGTGTTTCTCTTCCTCAAATTATTGTGTTGTTCACTGGTTTTTGCTGAGATTGCATCCAATTCCTAACACATTTCTTCATGGTGACTTTGAAGAAGAGTTGTACATAGTGTAATCTCGGGAATATATGATCACACGTAAAAAAGATTTCATGTGTAGCCTCATAAAGAGCCTTATATGGACTAAAGCAGACACCAAAACAATGCTATAGGAGTTTTGATAGGTTTATGTCAAACAAGGGATACACAAAGTGTTGACATATCACTGGGCTTGGTCTAAGGAATTGTCAAATGCTATTCTCGTATATGATGCGCCGAATCGCAAATGAGTTCCATGGCTTCCCCTTTCTTTTGCCAAAGTCCTACTTCCACTCAAGGAAGCATTGGTAGCATGCGTCAGGGGATTCCTAACTCTTCCAAGTGCAACCGAGACCCTAATTTCATAACAAAGGACCCTCTGGAAGTGGAAAGAGGGTAAGCAGAACTGCTGAAAGAGATTCAAGCGATGCCATGGATGTTATTAGCTTATTCAAGCCTCACTCGACTCTATCTAGCCATTCGTAGTTCACATTTAGGAAGAAAACCTTTAGCGTTGTCGTATGCGACTTCCTTGCTAAGCTTTTAGTAAAGTAATCCCTTGCTTCTTACCGCAAGTCTTTCTTTCAACCCCGGGTCTTAATATTCGATTTAGGCTCAAAAGAAGGTTGGCACAAAAGCGATAGACATGAAATTCAATAGAAGACAATGCTTGCAAGGACAGCTCATGGCTAAAATGAATGAAGTGAAGCCAATTTCCCTAGGCCCAGAATCGAAAGAAGAAACCATTGAAAGCTGTCCAAAGGGAAGAGAAAGAGCTAGAATATGCCTTCTGTTTGCAGGTTTGACATTCTCTGTTGTTTTTTCAAATATTTTGATAATTATTATATCATTCTGCTTTTGTATGTGGATGTCATGCTGATTGTAGGATCATATATGAAGAAGATAATATGTTTCAAGGAGCAGTTATCATAGGAGTTTGAAATAAAAGATTTTAGTTCAAAAAAGAATATTCTTGGTAATAGAATCACTAGGGATAGAAGTGCATGTATATTAAAGTTGTCTTAAGTTGAGTATATTGAAAATGTGACGCAGAGATTCAACATGAGTAAGACAAAATCTGTTCACTCCCTTGGATAGTCATATTTAGCTATCTAAGGAATAATCTCCCATATCTGAAAAAGAGAGAACAAATGAAGAAGACTCTATATGCTTTAACCGTTGAAAGTTTGATGTATGCTATGATTTATACGAGACCAGATAGTTGGTAGATTTATGAGTAATCCAGACAAGCTTCATTGAGAGGCGATTAAGTGAATTCTCAGTGATCAGTTAATAAAGATCTTTATTTTGGAGATGTTGGGATTTATCAACATGGGTATTTAGATTATGATTTTGTTGGAGATCTTGATAGTAGGAGAAGCATAACTTGTTATATCTTCACTTTGGGAAAGACTGCAGTTAGTTGAGTTTTTAAGTTATAGAAGATTATTGTGCTCTTAACCACAAAAGTTGAGTATATTGATATCACTGAGGCTAGCAAGGAGATAATATGGTTGCAAAAATTTTTGGCAGAACTTGGCAAAGAGCGCTATTCATCTAGCCAAGAATGTTTGTATTTCAAGCCTGGACAAAACACATCCAGATTCAATATCATTTCATCATATTGCTCGTAGAAGATGGTTGTTTATCTTTGGAGAAGATTCACACGACTTAGAATCTTGCAAACATGCTGACGAAGACAGTGACAATTAATAAACTGAAGTTATGTGTAGATTCAATTAGTCTTCATGAAGGATGAGAGTAGGGTGAGCCACACTACAAATACTATAATTTGTGCTACAGATCGGGAGAAGGATTGATGACAATCAGTTTTCAAGTTGGAGATTGCTAGTTTTGTGTAGAATTTGATTATGTTCAATCAATCGAGTTGTACTATTGCCTCAGATCTCAATTCCAGTATCGATCTCACTATATGGTTGTAGGAGGTCCTCCACTTGCTTGGATTCGGATGCTTTGCATTCGAAAATTTTTTCTATACAATCGTACAACGTTGTGTACCCGAGCATTGCGATGTTGTATAGTTTGCTTGGAGACAAACAGAGAGTGTAGTACCGCGTGCTCCAAACTTGGCCCTTCCAAGCAAACTAGGGATAAAGAGGAGCGCCATGGTGCTCCAAACTTGGCGTCGCATGGCGTCGCGTAGCTGTGAGACGGGCTTGGCAGTTTTTTTCTCGTTTTTCATGAAGGGTCGCGATTCTTGGTGGTTTAAGTATGTTTTCTCTTTGTTAGTTCATGTGTGAGAATGATGCAAGGGTGAAGAGAGACAGAGAGAGGAGAGGAGAAATATGTACTATTTCTCCCAAATTTTTATAGTGAATTTCTGAGTATAGTGTGGCTCTGTGATTTTTTTTTTGGTTTTGGGTTTTTATACGTCAAATCCTAATGTTTTTTTCTTTCTGCTGTAATTTTTTGTTCTTGTTTCTTTCGTTGCGTGGTTTTACTTCCCCAACATGTTCAACCAATAATTTCAAAATCGAGTCATTCTTTTGTAGGATAAGATAAGCTAGAAAGTCATTTTGCATGCTATTTCATGAGTATCTATGCTATCATTTTTGTGATCATTTGGTCATTTGTGAAGGTATAATTCTTATGGCAGACCTAAGCTAATTCAAAACTTTTCCCATTCTTGATGCGAATACAGGACATACATATATTAAACTTTTATTAGGGTTTAAGTTGTGATGATTTTGTGTTTATGCTAGACTCCAAAATCACTATGCTTGCTCCTTCTATTTCAGGAAAAATTATTCTGTGCGGGCGCCGAATGTTGTTCGGAGACCAATCAGAATGTGCCACGTCACCCCTTTGCTCGGTACCGTGGCTTGGTACTGCTGACATGGCTGGGTCTGATTCGCCTCCGAACGTAGAGCTGCGTCCAGCCTCTGCACAGAATAATCTCCTATTTCAGACTTCGGAGTCATCTTCTCTAGCAATGGTGTTGTTAGTCCCCTTATGTCAACGAAGCTATATACCGTGGTGTTTGTCACATTGTTGACCCTTATGGTCAGAATGACCCGTAGAAACTTTAATAATAAAAGAAAAAGTCCTAGAGTTCTCATGTGTGTCAATAACAACAAAAGGTGCTGCCAGTATTTCTTTTTCAAAAGAATCTCTTGCTGATGATCTTGTTTCCATACCCATTTCTCCTCAGATCTCCCTCAAGTGTAAATAGACAACAATGATGGAAACCACTGTGGGAGTTTCTTAGTCTTCTATTATTAGGGACTCATTCCTAATTGAGCATTTCAAACTGCTCAGTTACTTCCAAAATAAGAAGAAAAGAAAAAGGATACGAGAAAGGAGTGCTCATTTCTTCTCAGATCTCCCTTACGTAGAGGAGACAACAATGATGGAGACCATTGAGAGAGTTTCTTTATCCACTATTGTACAACATCACGACAAGTCATAAGCCATCAATCCCAATCTGATTAAGTGAGAAGGAAAAATAGTGAGAAGTCATATGATAACTTCATTATCCAATTTTAATAGGAAGAAAATGGGTAAGTTAGATCACTCAGAAAACAAAGCAGCCAAAGAAAGGAAATAAAGGACATGAGACAATGACAAAAGTTACATCATTCTAAGATTCTATTGGGATTCTCAACCATCCAAATTTTTTTATAAATCTTTGATAAGATTATTTCTAGAGCTAACTACACAGATAAAATGTTTATAATAACCAGAATACATCATCAAACTAAGAACAATACTATAATAATAGAATCAAATTTGACTCCTATTAGACACGCTCACATCACTTAAGTTTACTAAATGATACTATAAATGAGGTCATGAAGGAAGTTCTATGGAAGATTGCATATAAGTGCAGCTTGATGTAAGATCCTGAATGGTTATTGCATCACCTCTTTTAGTATCAAATAATGTTTTTTATGTCATTGCTGAGTAAGAATGAAGGTCCTGCTTATAATAAAAGTTTCCCTGACAATTTTGCAGGTTTCGGTTCGAATCAATTTCTGCTATTCCTACAGAATCAAAATTCTTCATCGAAAGATACCGAGATGTCAAAAAAGTCATTGTAGATACTTTCTTTGGCCCTCCAACTTCGGGTGTATATAGCCCATCGGTCCAAAATACTCTGTATCTCATGGCAGTAGCTGTTCTTAACAGGTTTCTTTTTTTCTTCGTTACAATGTTTGGCGCAACGACTTTCAAGGAAAAAAATGGCAAAGGAAATTTTGATTAAATTTTTAATCAGGATGAATCTTAGAGCCGTTGGATTGGCTTTAAGATGCATGTGATATAATTTTTTGTGTTATACCATCTTGATAAAATTTTAATCAGAATTTTCTGACCGCAAAGTTATGACTTTTAATACTTCCTGTTACGAGTTTGGAATCTTAAATACTTATTTCCTGCCAATTTACAGGTTTCCAGATATAGCATCTATTCAACTGAGGATGCCAAACATCCATTTCTTGCCAGTCAACTTATCTAGCAAAGATAATCCAAACTTGGTCAAGGTGAGATGCTACTTTTTTAATGCACATTTAGGCTTCCTTTCGGACGGCACTTTAAGAAGTAGAAAGAAAGCCATCCCAAACGTTTGGGAAGGCTTTTTTACTGCTTTTTAAAATAGTTTTTTAGTACATAATTTTAATTTCTATAAAAAAAGTTGTTTAAGTAGTAAAAAGCCGTCACAGGCTTCGTTTGAGATGGTTTTCTTACTGTTTCTTAAAGTAGCTTTTTAGGATAAAAATTAGTATTAGAAAGCTACTTAAGAAGTAGTAAGAAAGTCATCCAAAAGAAAGCTTTAAGCTTCGTTTGGGACGGCTTTCTCACTGCTTAAAGCAGCTTTTTAGTTCAAAAAATCAAAAAAAATTATTTTTTGAACTAAAAAGCTGCTTTAAGAAGCAGTAAAAAAGCCGCCCCAAACGAAGCCTTAATGTTTTGTTTGGGACAATTGTCTTACTGTTTTTTAAAACAGCTTTTTAAGTACCAATTTATTTTTTTTTTATAATTTTTATTCTAAAAAGTTGTTTTAAAAAATAACAAATTTGATATCGCAAACAAAGCTCAAGTTTATATTTTATTACCTCCTGTTGCACTTAGGTTGTCTGAAGGTGAAAATGGTAGTATAGTGGAGATTAACTTTCTTTTGGTAAGACTTCAATGAATTTCAGCACACCATTCATGTTAGTTATGAGAGAGAATTATAGTTCCTTAAGTTCTACTTCTCAAAATTTTGCAATTATATTTTTTCGGCAATATAAGATATTATCAATTATTGTATTTTTTTTTGAGAATTAGAGCACTTCTAATTTTTGTTAGGGAAAATTGCATGCAAAACATCAGAATCTTACATATTTATAAAACTAACACAGATACTATTTTCCTAGCTTATTGAATTCGTGTATTTCGCCTGTCACAGTCAAATCATTGAGAATTTGATAAAAAATAATAAATTTAAGAAGACAAAGGCTTCCTTTGAACGGCGTACTTCTTGCTTTCTAAAACAACTTTCTAGTACAAAAATTTCTTGAATTTGAAATTTTTGTACTAGAAAGTCTTTTTAAAATGCAGTACGAAAGTTGTCTTGAATGAAGCCAAAGTTAGGAGGATCTTATTTTTGTAAATAGGCAAGATTTAGGTGTTATATTTAAAAGACTATCTAAAAACTATTGAATTGCAATGTATTCTCCAAATTTTCCCAAGATTATTGTCGCTTATATGGTTTGCAACATGGAAATTTTATTTTGGCAGATTTCTAAGCATTTGCCTTTGCAGTTTGCTGATGATGTGTATTTGCCAACTGATGAGCCTCATGGAACAATTGAAGCAACATTGAGCAGCTGGCCTCCTCTCTCCAAGCTGTGACCATAGTTTTTTCTCTTCTCCCTAATCTTGGCAAAAAATAACGGCAGAAGATTTCTGCAATGAGACTATAAATTCTGATCATTCTTGGATGTGATTTTTTCTAGTTTGCTTTTGCTTCGTGGAGCTTGGTACATTTCTTTCTTGTTGAAATTTACAAGTTTGACACATGATTCTGGAAATTTGTTATTTTAAAGAAACAATTTTTTTTTGGAGAATATCTGGCACTTTTTAATTTTTATGATTTTATGGTAGGGGTGTTTGAGTCAAGCCAACTCATCTTTTGGCTCGAGCTCTATTTGATAAATGGCTCTTGAGCTTAACTCGATAAGTTAAAATGCTAAGCCTAAGTTAGTTTGACTCTTTCAAGTCAATTTATTAAATGGTTCATTTAAAAAATATTAATATTTATTATATTTTAAATATATAAAAATTCAATTAGTTTATAAAAGTGGATAGAAGTGGTATTTCTCGATAAAGTTGAACATGATTTATATTTAAATAATGAGCAATATAAATGATAAATGTGCAGTGTGATTGATTAATATTTAATTAATGGTTAGAATTTACAAATACTTTAGGTAGAATGGTTTGAGTATTCTATAAAGATAGATTTTGTTTTTTAAAATTCATATGTACATATATAATAAATTCATGAGTTTATAAGGTACATAATTCAATATTTGAATATAGTTATAGGCAAGGCTTTGAAAACCGGACCGGTCAATGAACCGGAAGAAGAAGAGGTTAGGGGTTTGATGGTTCGACCGGGGTCGAACCGGGGTCGAACCGGATGACGTAATAAATATTTATTATATTTAAATATTATAATAATGATATAATTATTTATAAATATATAACAAAAATTAAAAGTAATTACTTTGATTTGCTTTGACTTGATAATAATTAATTACTTTGATATAATTATTTATAAATAAATAACAAAAATAAAAATTAATTACTTTGATTTGCAGAAATGTTGTCATAGACTCATAGCTAACATTATTAAACTAACCATAGGAGACTCCCAACACCTACGACATCATCCCAAGTAAAATTATAAAGCAACACCTAGCCATCTACAGTATCATTCTAGAAGAAACTCCCAACACCTACTCAATTACTTTAATGAAACAAATTCATGCCCCAACGTCATAATCGAGGGAAGCTTCATTATGGCGATGACAGTGGCCATTAAATGTGGATGGGATGCTGTTCTGCCTGGCCAATTAAAGCGGATGGAATGAATACGCGTCCGCCTTGGCATCCCGATTCCCGCGAGCAAATCACCCTCCGGTTTTTTTTTAGCGAAGAGAGCGGTTAAAGGTAACCGGAACCGGTTCGCCGGTTCGCCGGTTTAACCGCCGGTTTGAACGGTTCGACGCCGGTTCTCAGCAAAACAGGTTTTAGTTTGAACCGTAACCGGCCGGCCGACCGGTTCGCGGTTCAACCGGTTGAACCGGCCGGTTCGGTCCGGTTTTAAAAGCCTTGGTTATAGGGTAAGTTTATATGTTATATGAATAATTCATTAATATTATAATTAAGATTATTTTAATCTTCTATGATAAATTAAATTAATCTAGCATCAAATATAAGTAATCAAGAATTTAAAAAAAAATCCCATTTTTATTGTATATCATTCCTTTCAACATTATTAATTATAATTTTTTATGTACATTATCTTTGACTTGTATGTAATCTTCTTTATTTCTCCATGAAAACATACATAAATTATTTTGGTACCCAAACTAAATTGAGTCAACTAATATTAACACTTAAAATAGTATGTAATTGTGCATTTGGTGTTATGTTGTGTGGTGTTCTTTGGGATCTATTTGTGAATTAATAATTTAGGCTTAGTTCTTTATATATATATATTAATAATTTCATTGGTGAATAATTTTTTTAGATATATAATGATTATTATTAAATAACTAAAATATATTAAATTTAAATTAATTGTTAAGTTTAAATTTTTATTTAAAATTTTGTTCTAAATATATTAAATTTTATTTAATTATTTAAATTGTTTTTTTGAACTGGTCGATTTAAAGAAATTGAGACTAGTTTGCCACTTGAATTAGTGTTATTGATTGGTTCACTTTGATTCGATGTAAAAGCAATTTTTAAGATGGATCGAACTGACCTAGTAAGACTGGTCCAGTTTTTAAAATCTTGTAATTAACCATTAAATTGAGTTTATAAGATTATGAATGCATATGCATATCTTGAGTTTATAAGGTTTCATATGTCATACAAAATTATCTTGGTTGGACACGAATCTTGATGCATATTTGAATTGAATATTTGTAGAATTTTTGTCGCACAGTAATGAACTTTATGACTATTATCATGTTTTACACATACTTTTAAGGTTATTGAGACAAACGATGAAAGAACTTATAAAAACATATACTTGAGTGGGTAGAACTCATAGATGAAGGAACTTGTATTTGAAATTTAAACTTGAATTAGAATGTCTATACAAATGCTTGTAAAATGTCTATAGAATTAGGCACTAGGTATAACATAAAGCAAAGGTTAAAATGAATAAAGTGAAACCAATAGCTATATCCACTATATATATATATATATATATATATATATATATATATATATATATATATATATATATATATATATATATATATATATATATATATAGAATACATTGAAGTTTTTTTTTTTAATATTCACAACATCAATTCCATGATATCAACAAATTTTTGAAGAATAATATTGAGCGAATCCTCATAAATATTTTAGAGGTTGCTCGGTAGGAGGTTTTTTCAAATATATGCATTTTAGTAATATATGAGTTGTTTGGTTGGATGAATTAAATGCATTGCAACATTGTCTTTATTATGATACATTTCAAGGTTGAAGTGGAGGAATGCATCGGGTGTGTTGTGTGATAGAGAAGTACCCTTGAACTTAAGATAAAACTCTACAAGTTGGTGTTGAAACCTGCAATATATTATGGCGCAGAATGTTGACAATTCAAAGAGAATCATATAATTAAAATAAGTGTTGCAGAGATGAATATGCTCAGGTGGATGAGTGGCTTTACTCTTAGAGATAATGCTAAACAAGCATATACGGGAAAAGGTTGGAGTAGCTCCAATGGCAAATACGATTAGAGAGTGTCGCTTTAGATGGTTTGGTCACATAAAATGTTGGCCTTCTGATGATCCAGTTAGGAGAGTAGATATTTTAGATTTGACCTATGTTAAGAGAGAAAGAAGTAGACCTAAAAATATTTGGTTAGAAAATATTAGAATTGAGCTTTTTTATTCTATTTAAATGAGAATTTAACTATTAACAAGACACAATAAAGAAAAAAGATTCATGTAGCTGGTCTCACACAGTGTGATAAAGGCTTGATGATGATGTTGTTGTTGTATGTTACATTTCAAATACATTAAATTATGATGAATGGTGTGAGAAGGGTCAGAAGAGGTCTAAATGAGCTGACTACAGCAAGCTCAAGTGTTGTTTAGCTTGGATCATTAACCCAGGATTTTATGTTTGTGTTTTGATTGTTAACTTACAGAGTCTAACACAAAGTGTTCACAAACATAAAGTCTACTTCAAATTCCAATATAATTATAAAATATATATCGTCTTGTTTGTGAACATATATCCATAAAACCATAAAGTATATAACTATATATACACACACACACAATTATGCATGTATGCATAAATAAAAATAACTATACATGCGTGAGAATTTTGTTCGATTTGCATGATTTTCAAATCCATCAAAAATAGATATCTAAGATACTCTAAATCTCCAATAAAAATATTATTATTTTTATTTACATTAAGCCCAATACCAAAAAATAAATAAACAATCAAAAACCTTATTTCTTTTACTTTATACTCTTAATACTTAAAAACAAACAAACCCTAAGAACTTATTGTGAAAACTTAGAAATCTTCAAACTTTATTATATTTGAAGTGATTCTTTCCATTTCATTTAAGAGTAATTTAATATTTGGAAGATTTGAATAAATACCATTGAATTTTTATATATTTATATCTTATATCTAAATTTTTATATTTATTTATATGATATTTTAAACATCTCAGTTACATCAAATAATAATAATAATAATTGTTGTGTCCTCTAGTATTTGCGGTGGTAGAGAAAAATAAAGTTTAGTGTCTTAGCATTGTACGAAAATCCGGCACACAATCAGATAAAAGAGAGGGTGTAGCATTTAGGAGACACCAAGATTTTTACGTGAAAAACCCCTAAAAAGGGGGAAAAACCACGGGGCCTAGCCTAGTTTGAATGAATCCACTAATATTGCAGTTTATTACAAACGAGGCCCTTCCTTGGGGGAAGGCCTTGGCTTGATGTACATCATATGAAGTACATTACATGTTAGGAATATAAAGAATTATTGTTGACGTATTTGTTTGGTCAGAAGGACCATAGTCTGGTGACGGAGGTCAGAATGACCATAGTCTGGTGACGGAGGTCAGAAGAATCGTAGTCGGCGGGCGACGGAGGTCATAAAGACCATTGTCTGCCAACGAAGGTCGGAAGGACTATAGTCGGTGGGCGACATAAGTCAGGAGAAACATAGTCGATGGACGACGGAGGTTGAAAGGACTGTAGTTGATGGGCGACGTAAGTTAGGAGGACTGTAGTCTACAGGCGATGGAGGTCGAAAGGACCATTGTTTAACAACGGATGTTAGAAGGACGACATCAGAAGAAGTCCAACAATTGATAGAAATCCAGCATCGGATAGTTGTCTGACAAAAGTTCGACAATTGGAAAAAGTTCGACGTCGGGTAGAAATCTGTCGACAAGCAGAGGTCTCGTGTTGAGTAGAAGTTTGATGTTAGTCAGCAGCTAGGGAGAACTCCAGCATTACTTGGAGATCGGGCGGATTTTCAACGTCACTTGGAAGTTGGATGAAACTCCGACGTCACTTGGAAGTCAAGCGGAATTCCGGTGTCACTTAGAAGTCGGACGAAATTCCAATATCACTTAGAAGTCAGATGGAATTCTGGTATCACTTGGAAGTTGGGTGGAATTATGGCAGAATTCCGGCATCTCGCGGAAGTTTGACAGAATTCCAGCATCCTGTGGAAGTCAGGCAGAATCCTGACGGTGATTGAGGAGGAGTTTCTTTCCTCCTATCTTCCTTCTCTTCTCTTCTCCTTCTTCTCTTCTTCTTCTTTCTTGGGTCCCCTCTCATGAAAAATGAGGGGTCTATTTATAGATATTCTAGAGTGGCATGGCCTGTAAATAGATGAGAGATCAAGGATAAATAAAGAGTGGTCTGATGGATGACCGATATTGAATCCCTTAATCGTGTACCGTTCATCAGACATTTGAAGATCTTAATGATGTCAGAATTCGATGATCTTGGGCTCGTTGAACTCGTCTCATCGAGCCACTCAATTCGATTACAAGCATGTCATGTTTAGAAACCATTTGGTAACCCAAATTGTGGTTCAAACCTTGCAACAGAGCTTCAGGTCCTTCATTTGGACCCATTTGGGCTCGGATCGAGTTGAATTTGGTGTCTTTGGGTTTGTATTTCCAAGAAGATCAGTTCGACTGTAAGTTTGCTGAAATTGGAGTTCAAATAATCCCGAATTTAATTTTTGAAGTTTCCAACTTGATTTTTGCCTCGAGATTCATGCCCAATCAAGATAACTTTTTGATGACATATTAATACTAATAAAGGATTTTTATATACATAATACTTCAAACTATAGTAAATACATATTCAACACCTAAAGTTATGTATTTACTGATACATCACCTAAAACCCACATTTTCATCTATTCTAACACTTCGTTATAACCTCCGTCAAAAATCCCTTCTCCCGCCGTTCAATCTCTCGCCTAGACGAGCACGAGGGCATCCCCAGTCACTACGAGAGACTCACCCACCATGAAATCTTTCGCCTAGACGAGCTCGAGGGCATCTCCAATCACTACAAGAGACTCACCATCATTGTTGGTGTTATATATGTAGAACACAACTGTTCAAGAGATAATATGCCTGAAAGATTTGCATGTTGGTTAACTAAATGAGGCAATTATGGCAAATTCTAGGGTTGTAGCTACTGTTGCACTACAAACCCGAATTGTGAACCTTGATGTTGATTTTGATGAACATCCAACTTATTTTGTTGAGTTTCTAAACCAATATGACCATTATTGTGAGGGTTGGGAGACTTGTGAAGCTTGAAAAGAAGGGATAAATCTCTCCCATATAAAAAGAGAAAGAGGATAGGTTAGGGCATTCTGCCACTGCCTAATAACCTCGTCTAGGCAAGTAGATAGTTCACACCATTCCCACTTTCTCTCACAATTGAAGGTGAATCGAGAGACTCACCATATCGTTCATCTCTTTAACGATGGCGAGGAGGAGGAGGAAATGAGGTTGGTCGTGGAGTCAGAAGCTTACTTCGTGCATCGGAGCTTTGGTTCTTCTTCCCCTGTTTCTTGACTCCAGTTTGATTTGACGTTCCAGCAATCCATGAATTTTGGAAGAATAAGAGAAGGGGCAATGGAGATTTTTGTTATCTTACCTTGTAGCCAGGAGATTGTCGCGGCCGAGAGAGCAGAAGCAGAAGCAACCGAAGAGGCTCCTTGCAAACCTCGCAGACAAAAAGCAAAATTTTTTAGGGGGGGGGGTCAGCAGAGTGTTAAAATAGATAAAAAAAGTGAGATTTTAGATGTTATATCAGTAAATACAAAAAGTTTGGGTGTTGAATATGTATTTACACTAATTTGAAGTGTTATGTATATAAAAATCCCTAATAATAAATAATATATATCTGTGTGTGAAAAATATATTTAACTTTTAAAATTAATATTAAAAATATTTTTATATAATTTAAATTTTAAATATTAGATATATAAATACATAAAAACTTTATAATTTGTACTTAAATTTCTCAATTTTTTTAGAATTTATCCAGGTTTTATTAGTATCGGTACTTAGAATTTCCTATCGCATACATACAAGAAAATAACAATTGTATCCCGCTTCCCGAACCTAAGGGTGTCAAAATTTGACTCGACCTGCCAACCCGACTCCAAAATTTCATATTCGGTTTGACCCGTTTAACAAATGGGTTGGGTTTGAGTCTAAAAATCTATGCCGTTTAAAAAAAACAGTGAGATTTGAGTTGACATGCCAACTTGAAATTAACCTGATTTTGACTTAGATCTAATGATTTGCGGATTTTGTGTATAAGCGTGCACAGAGGAGGTGGGAATGGGAGTTCATCTTGTAACTTTCATTCGTGGGTTCGTCATTTCCCTTACAGTTCCAAATGATTTGTCAGTTCGAAAGTTTCGAAGTTCCAAACGGCTCGCATGTGCGAGTCAGAGCAAACCGGGAAAAGCACGTGAAATTAACCGATTTACGAGATTTGGCCGAAGAAGAAGCACATGAAATGGATTAGTCAGTCAGCCGGTCATGTTATCGATAAAGCGGGATTTGGCCGAAGAAATGCACGTTACGCACAAAAACGGAATTATAGATTTTTTTTTTTAAATGGGTGGCTGGTCATGTCATATTGACCCGGGTTTAAACCTATTCGGATTTGTGTCTAAATCTATAGCCCATTTCTTAATTAGGTTGGATCCGAATTGGATCAAATGATGGCAGGTTATTTTTGGATTGATCCAAAACCTACCCTAAAACTCATTTTGAAACGGTTGCCGAACCCTATCACTTACCATCGTCACCTTTCCCTCTAGATTCTTAACGAATCCGAGAAAAAAATGGTCTCGGTGGTCGGGCCGGCCGGCGCCGCCGCTCTTCGAAGCTTTGAAAACCGAACACCAGTTTTGCTCCGCCGGAGGTTCTTCGCTTCGGCGCCTCGCTTTTCATCCCTTCAACCCCCTGACGTTCCCCTCCTCGCTGATGCGGCCCGCATCTCGCTTTCCGAGAAAGAGGTACCAGTGACTGCCTTCAAAGCTTCGATTTTGATCTGCTTTTATATTTTTACTAGAGCTAGTGCCAAACTTTTCGAAGATTGTCTGAAAGTTTCTTTATTTATTTATTTATTTTTCTTTTTTGCTTGTTCTTGTTTCATTTAGGTGGAGGATTTTGCACCCAAGATCCGTCAAGTCATTGACTGGTAATTCCTTTACATTCCCCGTCCCGCTTTCTTCAAGAACTTCGCTGTGTTGCGTATTAGCTTTTGAAAATAGGAATATTGAATTGTTTGTGGGCTTGAGTAAATAATTTTGATGAGAGAGGTTTTGATTTTTAGTTAGAAAAAGTGAAAAACTAGGAGGATAGATTTTTGGAAATTCGGAGTAATTTGTGCATTAATCAATCTCTCCTTGATCAGTGGGTACTCTCAAATTTCTGCACTTTAGGACAGTTTGAAGTGTAGAGCATGATAGGGAGACATGAACTGGGTTATTAAATGGTAGATTTACATACATACCATCTTATACTACTCTATTTATATATTTAATATCTAAAACTTTAATATTACATACATACCACCCATAGTTCATTTTCATATCAAATTTGAGTGGTAGAAATGAAATGTATGAGTGGTAGGAAGGAAATATGAGTGTTATATTTGATATTAAAATAATATAGGGTGGTATGTATGTATTATTAAAGTTTTGGGTGTTAGATATATAAATATGATGGTATAAAGATGTATGGTTCATTTTCATATCAAATATGAGTGGTAGAAATGAAATATATGAGTGGTAGGAAGGAAATATGAGTGTTATATTTGATATTAAAATAATATAGGGTGGTATGTATGTATTATTAAAGTTTTGGGTGTTAGATATATAAATATGATGGTATAAAGCGGTATGTATGTAAATTTCCCTTATTAAATTTGTGCTTTTTTGTTTTATCCCTCTCTCTGTAGTACTTTTTATTGTGTGCGGACACCGGACGGAGAGAACTGTCCGGTTTTATCTCTGTCTACAATAAAAGTGCAGTCAAAGCCCAGCGGCTATAATAACTACGCTTTTACTATAGACAGAGAGAAAAACGGACGATTCTCTCCGTCTGGTGTCCGCACAGAATAATCTCTCCTCTTGTAGAGACTTCAGTGGAATGGATGAAAACAAAATTATTCAGAGAATATAAGACCTGATAGAATTAAATTTTAAATTATAAACGTATCTTGCATGCGTAGAAGATCGCCAGTTTTGCATTTGTAGAAAAACTGCAGCTCTGTGATCTTGATAAACATTCATAGAATTTGCAAGAAAAAGACTCAAACCTTCTTGGTTAAACAATTCGTGGGTTCCCACTGCTCAGTTTCTGTTTCTTCAAACTATTATCAACAAGGCCTTCTGCAATTCTTTCGTAACCATCGTCACCAAGCCTTGGTGCTTTTTGTCAGTAACTCTACCGTCACTAGCAATCATAACTCCTTCCATAGCTCTTGACTACAACAGCTTCACGTGAGATTTGGCAATTGGTCCAGCCAACCTTCTCTGACTTCTTACATTCATAGCAAATGATGGATCACCTCCATCTCCATGACAACAGATCCTAGCAGATACTTGCACCCAGGCAAAAAACTTCTACCTTCCTGTACTTAATTCTTGAATATAACATGAAACCATCTAGGTAGTAAGAAAAGGAAAAAAAAAAGAATATCATAGGAAATAGGAGATGAGAAGAGATTCATTAGAATTTTTTTTTTTAATTGTATTTACATCATGGGCTGAGGGTGTATTTATAGCCGCACCTCAAGGTGTTTGTGTAAAATGAAATTTACACAAATAACCCCAAAAGAAAGAGATTATTAACAGTTCTATAAAAAAAAATTATTTAAGAATTAAAGGACCAATACAACGATCTTCGCCATGGTTCTTTAATTCATAAAGATCCAAACAAACTACATTTAAGACTTCTCTCTCACCATCCTTAACAACTCCTAGCATTGTTGAGATATTGAGGAAGCTGGAGCTTATGTCAACAAATTTGATGAAGTATCATATGCTGGAATCTTTAAAATCTTCCCTAGATCTTGATAGGGAACCTTATCTATATATGATCTTTTAATATTATCACCTAATCGTTGATCCTTGCTCAACTTAAAATATTATGTTAAAGATGCAGAAATTGATTTAGAAGGTGTCATGACATAGTGTTTCACATTCCTTTTTATTTATGATCCTTGTGACGAGAATAATTATTTCCTCTTTTATCTCTGAAGATCTCCATTCTAAGGATTTTCTTGGCAAGACCAAGATCCTTTATTTCTAGGCCACCTTCAGCAAAGTTTTTAATCTTATGATTTCTTCTAAGTTAGCACTTACAACAAAATATCATAGATATAAAATAAAAGATTGATAGTGTTATTGATCTCAAATTTCAGATATACACTAGACTCACAAATGCTGCATGTTAAGTCGATATCAACTATATACTCATCATTTCTTCATCGCATTTTCTTGAAAATTATTTCAACCCATACAAGGATATTTTAACAAATATAACTTGATTTTCAGTTTCAATTTCAGCAAATCTTTCATGTAAATAGTCTCCACCAATTCACCATGCAAGAATATTGTCTTTTATATTAATTTCCTCAATATGCCAAATTGAACAGTCATGGCAAGAAAAGCATGTATAGATGTATGCCTTAAAATTGGAGAGGAAATTTTTGTGCAGTTGTATAGTCTCTTATGTTGCATCGATACACCTATTTATGAAGGCGTGTTATATCCGATACACCGATTCACCGATACGTGTCGGATACGCCAAAACAGTATCAAATTAAAATACTATTTAATTTCAAAAGGACACACGTATCCGATACGCGAGTTCGTTGAAAAACAAAAAAAATCCAAAAAAAAAATATGCGTCGTATTTACTTCCGCGGCTGCATGCAAGGCTCTCTCATTTTTGAGATGGATTTGAGTCTCTTGATGATATGGAAATATTAAAAATTACTGATCTTTCACTTGATGAGCTTGAATTAGAAGCTATGATATTTATTGAAAATGATATAGAAGTTCAAAGTCAAACCACTGAAGAAGATAATCATATCATTCCTTCTATTGAATAGTTGAAACTTCATGTGCTAGACAATTTATGTTTATGCTTTTGTTGTTCTACTAGACATTTAATACTTATATTTTGATATTATAAGCTACAAGGCTACAAATGATGTTGTTGTCTTTTTTTTTTTTTTTGTAATTTGAAATATTATGCTTTGATTTCTTTCTTAATTTTTATTATGATTTATAAATTATAATGTTGTGTCTGCGTCGTACCCGTATCATGTTTTTTTAAGAATTGACGTGTTCCGTATCCGTATCGTGTTGTATCCGTGTTGTCGTATCCGGATCGGTGCAACATAGATAGTATCTTGTTACAAGCGTAGCTTTGAATCTTGGCTCCTCCACTCCAGGAATTCCATCCTCCTCCTTTTATAATCTTGTGTAGCTTACAATCCTCTAATTTCTTAGTTTTCGTACTAACTCCTAAGTGTTAATCTTCTTGAATTAATCTCTTCGTTGATGGCTTGCCGCTACTTATTTTTTCCTGTACTTTTCATGACTTCTTTTTAGGAATTTTGCTCGTTACCTGATAAAAGCCAATCACAAATGCATAAGAAATTATATATGTTTACCCATAACTTTGTGGTGCTTGGGTCTATTCCTTGCCAAACCAAATATTCTTCTTTGCATTTCTTTAATAGTTTGTTGTCTAGGGTCCTTAGCTTATGCCCCAGTTGATTCTTGATTATAGTTTTAAAGAATTTCAATATTATTTGGCTGCTCAATCTCAAGTTGCTATTTTTAATTTGCATTAGCAGTCTTTTTTAATCTTTTTTTTTTTTTGGAACTAAAATTGTTAATTAAAAATAACATCATTGTTGATCAAACATTTAGGATGTCATGGTTTCAAACACCACAACTTATCCTTTGATATTTTTAGGATATCCTTTAAAAATACATTGCAAAGCTCTTGATTCTATTTTTTCTTACCTTATGAGAGTGTAAGCAATGCAATCAAAATACCTTTATCATGTTGTAGACTCCTGGTTTGTTCACTCCACTTTTTTTGGGAGGTTTTGAATTCAATAGCTGATGAAGGATACCTAAAAATGCAAATGTAATAGTTTCTTTTACCTACAATATCTTTGGTAGACATGCATTATTCAATATACATTTTAATCTCTTAAGAATGGTCCTATTGTAGCATTCTACTGGCCCATCTTATTGAGGTGTTAGTCTTACTGAGAGATGTTGTGTTATTCCTTGCTCTTTGCAATACTTCTTAATTCTTAATTGATCTGAGCAAAACTCGAGGTTGTATTCAGTTCTCGACTTCTTAACCTTCTTTCCTATTTGAGTTTTAACAAAATTCTTCCATTTTTTGTTTTGTGAATTAATTAAATGCTAATTTTATCAGTTCTCTATTGAAAATCTTGGTCATATTATATCTTCTGGTAGTGTTCAACCCGATCCTAAAAAAATTTTAGTTATGACTACTTGGCCAATTCATTCATCTTTAAAACATCTGCGCTCATTTTTGGGTTTAATGAGTTATTATTGACACTTTATCTCAAATTATGCTTCTATTGCATCCCCTTTAACCAATTTACTCAAGAAAGACTTTTAAATTGGACGATTATGCTTCTACCCTCTTTAACAACCTCAAGGTAGCCATGACCTTCCTGTTTTATCTTTATCAGATTTTTCAAAAAAAGTTATTATTGAAACTGATGCTTCAAACATTCATATTCGACCTGTTTTGCTACAAACAATCATTCTTATATATATATGGGGGATTTCGAAGGGGGTTTGGGCTATGCCAGGGCAAGGGAAGACCGGAAAACATGGGGTGCACCTAGCACTTGGGAGAGAGGAAACTATGGAAGGATCAGGGGAAATGGGGGGGACTAGAAGGTGAGGAAGTTGAAGATGCCCATGTTCGAAGGAGAAGATGCGTATGGGTGGATTTACAAGGTGGAGCGATACTTCGCCGTCAATGGGCTGACGGAGGAGAAGCTGACCGCAGTCGGATTGTGCTTGGAAGGAAAATCTCTGTCGTGGTATCAGTGGAGAGATCATAGGAGGCTTATCAGGAGCTGTAGGGAATTCAAAGAATGCATAATAAAACATTTTCAAACCGACCGGGGAGGAGATTTCTATGAGCAGTTCTTTGCTCTGCACAGAAGGGATCAGTAGTAGACTACCGGGAGCAGTTCGAGCACCTAGTTAGCAGGGTAGAGCAACTCTCAGATACAGTATTTGAGGGAAATTTCATGAAAGGGCTGGAGGCGGAGATCCGAGCAGCAGTGAAGGTTTTGATGCCCCGTAACTTGGGGGAGGCCATAAAGTTGGCCCAACTGGTGGAGAATCAGAGGAATTTGGAGAGGGGAGTCAGGAGTAGCAGCACTGGGGGCACTTACAGGATGACGAACTCATCTAGCACCTAAAGGTCCTACAACAGGAGGGAGTCGAGAGGCCACCAAGGAGAAGGCAGGAGGAGGGAGCGGGGGGAATTTCAAGCGGTTGACGGAGAAAGAGATGCATGAGAAGAGGGATAAGGGGTTGTGCTTTAGGCGCGATGAAAAGTACACGCTAGGGCATCGGTGCAAGGACCGAACTCTTTAGGTTCTCACCGTCTATGATGACAAGGAAACTGAGGAGGGAGGCGAGGAGGCAGAGGTGGAGATGGAGGAGAAGCTACACTTGGATCTGGCTGAGGTTTCCCTAAACTCAGTGGTTGGATTCACTACGAATCACATCATGAAGGTGAGGGGGGAGATAGAGGACAAGGAGGTGGTGGTGCTAATTGATAGTAGTACTACCCACAATTTCATTTCCACCCAGGTTGTCGACCAACTGGGAGTGAGATTGGTGGATACCAGCTGTTACGGGGTGATGATAGGTACGGGGAAGGTGGAGAAATGTCAAGGAATTTGCCGAGGAGTGTGGACTAACGATCCAAGGGATACAGGTGAGGGAAGACTTTCTTCCGCTAGAGCTTGGGAGTACAGACGTCACCCTGGGGATGAAATGACTGCAAACTTTGGGGGACACCAAAGTGAATTGGGGAGCACTCATGATGGAGTTGATGGTGGATGGGAGGAAGGTAGTGATTAAGGGAGATACGGGGCTTTCCAAATCCCTGGTATCTCTTAAAATTATGGTGCGGGACATTCAGTTAGCGGGCGGAGGGTATTTGGTGGAGCTGCACAATTTGGAGGGAGCGAGATTGGAGGAGGGAGGAGACATACCCCTCTCCATTTGGCCGTTGATTCAGCAGTTCCAAGAGGTGTTTCAGCTACCTCAGGGATTGCCACCGCAGCGAGAGCAGAAGCATGCCATCGTGTTGAGGGAGGGAGTGTCGCCCATTAGTGTACGGCCTTATCGCTACCCTTAGTTCCAGAAGGATGAAATCGAAAGGTTGATTAGAGAGATGTTGGAGGCAGAAATCATCAGACCCAACATTAGCCCTTTCTCTAGCCCCGCTCTGTTGGTGAAAAAGAAGGATGGCAGCTGGCATTTCTGTGGACTATAGAGCACTCAACAAGGAAATTGTACCTGATAAGTTTCTTATACCAATCATTAATGAGCTATTAGATGAATTGAGCGGGACTGTGATATTCAACAAGATAAACTTGAAATCAGGCTACCACCAGATCTGAATGAAGGAGGATGTACCCAAGACGGCCTTTCGAACTCATGAAGGACATTATGAGTTCCTAGTGATGTCATTTGGCCTAACTAATGCTCCCGCTACTTTCCAGACACTTATGAATAAGATTTTCAAACCTTCTCAGACGATTTGTATTGGTATTCTTTGATGGCATCCTGGTCTACAGCAGGACAGAGGAGCACTGTGAGCCTTTAAAAAGGGTGTTAGAGGTACTACATGAGTACTATCTAAGGGCTAATTTGAAGAAATGCTGCTTTGCACTAGGCAGTGTAGAGTATTTGAGCCATGTGCTATCAAAAGAAGGGGTGGCAGCAGATCAGTCCAAAATTACGGCAATGCTAACGTGGGCAGTGTCGAAAAATCTGAAGGAGCTAAGGGGATTCTTAGGACTGACATGTTACTACATAAGGTTTGTAAAGGGGTGCACCACCATAGCATGGCCACTCACTGAGCAGTTGAAGAAGGACGAGTTCCTGTGGGGGGAGGCGGCCACAACAGTGTTTGAGAGCCTGAAGAAGAAGGTGACTACGGTACCGGTCCTAGCTTTGCCAGATTTCACTTAGACCTTCATTGTGGAGACGGATGCATCCGGATATAGGCTTGGTGCGGTGCTTATGCAGAATCGTAGGCCCATTGCCTATTTCAGCCAGGTTTTGACTGTTAGAGCCAGGCTGAAGTCAGTCTATGAGAGGGAATTAATGACGATTGTTTTGGCCATCCAGAAGTGGCGACCTACCTACTTGGGAGACATTTTGTTGTTAGGACAGACCAACAGAGCTTGAAATACCTGCTGGAGCAACGGATGGTGACAGAGGAGCATCAAAGGTGGCTGTCCAAGTTGCTCGTGTATGACTTTGAGATCCAGTATAGGCTAAGAGTGGACAACAAAGCGGCTGATGCCTTGTTCAGATGTATGGGGGAACTGTAGGCAGTGGCAATATATGTTCCTCTAATGCTTGATTGGGAGGCCATCAGAGAGGAAAGTGCGAGAGATGAAGGTTTAGGAAAGATTAGGTCAGATTTACTGACAGGAGAGGGTAGCCACCCAGGGTACGCATTGGAGGGAGACAAACTACTATATCAAGGGAGATTTATGATACCCCGGACCTCGATCCACATCCCAAACTTACATCATGAGTTTCATGGAAGTGCGGTGCGGGGCCATTCAGGCATATAGAAGACATACAGGAGGCTAGCTGCAAAATTATACTAAAAAGGGATGTGTAAAGATGTTGAAGAAATGGTGGCCATATGTGAGATATGTCAAAGGAATAAGTACCTGGCTATGTCACCAGAAGGATTACTACAGCCGTTAGCTCTACCGGGAATAGTGTGGGAGAAGATATCTATGGACTTTATAGATGGGTTGCCCCGTTCAGAGTGGTTCATGGTGATCTTGTTGGTGGTCGACAGGTTGTGTAAGTATGCACATTTCATTCCCCTCCTACAGCCCTACACAGCAGTGACAGTAGCTTCAGCTTTCATCAGGGAGGTGATCAGGTTACATGGAGTACCCGAGGCAATCATATCAGACAGAGACAAGGTATTCCTCAGCCATTTTTGGAGAGAGTTGTTCAGACAACAGGGGGCAGTTCTTAAGAGGAGTACAACTTAACCACCCACAGATGGATGGCCAGACGGAAGTAGTCAACAGGAGCTTGGAGACGTACCTGAGATGCTTTGTGACAGAGAAACCCAAGCTATGGGCTAAGTGGCTGTCATGGGCGAAGTACTGGTACAACACATCTTTTCATTATGCTTCATAAATGATCCCATTCAAGGTGTTGTACGGGCGGGATCCTCCACACTTGATGCACTTTGGGAGTAGCAGTACTCCCGTTTCTTCAGTAGAGGAATACTTGGAGGAGAGGGATCGAGTGCTAGAGGAGTTGAAGAGGCATTTACTGAGAGCTCAGCAAATTACGAAGAAACAAGCGGATGGGCATAGGAAGGACATCCAGTTTGAAGTGGGGGAGAAGGTGTTCTTGAAACTCCGACCATATAAGTAGAGGACAGTCGCCCATAGGAGGAATGAAAAGCTGTCTCCAAGGTACTATGGGTCTTATGAAGTGCTGGAGAGGATTGGGGCAGTGGCATATCGACTGAAATTACCACCATTGGCGATGATACATCTGGTTTTTCGCATCTCGCAGTTGAGGAAGGCCATTGGTAACTACACAACCAACCCCGAGCTACTTGCGACGCTTACTGAGGATTTAGACGTGGTTCTGGAACCCTTAGAGCTGATGGGAGTGCGCCAGAAAGAAGATGGAACTAAGAAGTGTTGATCCAGTGGAAGAACCTCCCTGACTACGAGGCCACGTGAGAGCCATATGAGAGGACAAAACAACAATTTCCGAATTTTTCACCTTGAGGACAATGTAGTTCTTTGGGAGGGCGGTAGTGTTACGCCGGCTCTGGCTGAACTGGCCCAGCCGGTCATGGGGCCGATTCAGCATGTTTACAGAAGGCAGAAGTAGCCTGCCTCCTTCCTCCCTTTTCCGCCAATTAGGTGGGCCCCATCCAGCAAAACGTTTTCAAAAAGGAAAAGGGTGGGGCAGCTTAGGCTTTGGGAGGGAAAATTAATTAGGAAACCTTTTGTATTAAAGTGCATGAGGGAATTAGGGAGTTTTCATGTTTTGGTTGATTGAGAATTAGGGTTTCTTGGCGTTTGGGCTCTAGACTCTCTTGCTGGAGATTTGGGAGAGATGATCCTCCTCTCGAATTGAGGATCACTTGTATATTGCTTTCGTGTTGGTTTTGCTTTGCTTCCCTTATTGCAATCTATCGTTTTGGGGCTGATTTCGAGCATATTTTGCTTATTTCTCGCTGTTTTTCTCCTATTAGTGATAGGTTTGCTTGCGAACTCAAGTATTCCCTTGGGGTTACTTGCGAACTCGAGTATTTCCTATCAACATCAATATATTTTATTGAGTCCAAAAATTGTACAAGCAAATTGTGAAGAATGTGCTACCAACATAAATGATCAATCGATAGCTATGAAAGTCCACCAAAGAAGAACTCCAAAACAATCAATATTGACAACATAAATTTGGTCTACAAATATGTAATAAGCACTAGTTTATTTTTATTCTTTTTAGTTGAGATAGATTGGGTCTATCTATTTTATCTTAAAGTTTGTGTTAGGTAGATCATGTTCATCTTGTAAAGTTTGCCTACTCAAGTAGTATAAATAGCCTTCTATTGTAAGCAAAAGAATTATGAATGAAAATGTCTGGTTTCTCTTTTTTCTTTCTCTCTCTTCTACTTTTCTTTGGGGAGTTTACACCTACTTTAAAATTGTCAAACGATCTTGGGTCTCCAAGAAGTTTATCAGCTGCATTCCACTTGGGTCTTAATTTGTTAATTAAAGCCCCACAATAAGATGAAGTCAATTGGCTAAAGTATATTATGAACCATCTGTCCAGTTTATTAAGCTAGATTACTCAATAATAGAAGCCTATAAAATGAATTATGTTTAAACTTTCTCTGGTCTCCCACTTTGTCAACCTTGATTTGTAATTTTAGCTAATTCGAAGTATTTTACTTATCATGATATGGCCACAATATCAAGGAAATTGGCTCATATATGTAATTCCTTAAGCAATAATGGTAGTAATGATGCCATTTATTGACACCAAATTGATCCATAGTTATAAATTAAAATGAACTTATTGATATAAATCACAATTGATTGTGTAGCAAGAAGGTAACATTCAAAATGTGAACTCAACTTGCTATTTTTTGTGATTTTCCTGTTGTCAACGGAGCTAAGCCTTTTCTAGTTAAGATAGGATCGAGATACTTAGTGTTTTGATAATGCAGAGACTAGAAAAGTGATGAATACGTTAATGGGTATGCACTACGACCGTTTTGGTGAGTTTAGCGATTCCTTTCTTAGAAATATTTATATCAAATTCTTCCTTAACACTCATTGTATAAGGATATTCCTTCCATTATGGCTTACCGTGGTTCCCTTATGCGTTGTTGAGTTCTACAAGATCAAAATTGCTTATAACACCAAAATGTTTTTGTTGAAAGGTGCAATCGTACCCTTAAAGATATGATGAGTAACATTATGAGTGGGACAAATTTACTGTAGTTCTTATACTCTCCTCAATAGAGTTCCTAGTGATGCTGTTTTTCAAATACCCCTTGGAACATTGGGTTGGGAGAAAGTCTTAATCATTTCCATGTGTTGGAATGTTTTGCTGAAGCCTGACCTTATAACACTACTGAAAGAAGTAATAATCTTAAATCAACCCATTGCTATCTCGTGGGTTATCCTACCAGTGCAAGGTGTACAAGTTCTGTGGTTCTATTTGAGGTTCTAGGATTGTCACTTCTTAGATATCCAATTTCTTAGCCTAGGATGATTCTGCTATTATGTCCTGTTCAGATAAAAATAATAGTTCTTGATTGTCATCAAGTTTTGATAGTTATCAACTTGATCAACACAGAAAAGTATAAAAAATAAGAACATTGCGATAATGCAATGCGGGGAAGTTTGTTGATCTGTTGACATACAGTGATGTTATTTCTTGTTATCAATCTGAATTTTTGTTTAGTGCTATGAAGGATGAATTGATTTATAGATCTGAGAATGGTGAATGGAAACTTACTGAACTTCGTGAAGGTTTTAAGGCTGTTGGATGTAAATGGATCCTTAAGACTAAGAAAGATTAGTAGAGAAAGGCTGAATGCTTTCAAGCGAGATTGATTACGGAAGAATTCACTCTTAAGGAAATTATAATTTCAGCCATCTCTTCAAAAAACTCTTTAAGTACCATTAACAACACTAATAACTTATTTTGTAGAGTGGTATAAATTGGATTTCAAACAACTTATTGAACAGTGGCTTTGATGAAGTTTACGTGCAACAAATTGAAGAGTTTATAGAAATTTGAGAAGAAAATTTGGCGCCTAAATTAAGGAGGTTTTCCTGCGATTTGAATCAAGCTTCTAGTAGATAAAATTTGATGAAAAAATAACTTTATTTTGAAGGAACATAAAGTTGATCAATGGTTATATCTCAAGATCAGTGGAGTAAGTTCTTTTTTTCCTTAGTTCTTTATTTTAAATATTTGAAAGTCAAAGTTAGGAGATTTATTTTAGGAATAAAAGCAGAGATCGATTGTGGTCTTCTCCTATGATTTTGTTACCCAAATTTTTGGAAAGAATTATTTTCCTATGATTCTATTTCCTAATTTTCATGAAAAATTATTCTCCTATGATTATCTTTCTAAAATTTTAGGAAAAAATTAGGTTAGTTATTTTCTTTATTAGACATTTTATAATATATATATATATATATAATATTATTTTTTAACAAGAAGAATAACAAATTAAGAAATACTTCATAGTATCTGAGAGTTCTCTGAACCTTAATCTGATGCGGACATCCAACCATCCATGTATATCCGAGGAGCTGAAGATCAACGTTTGTCATCGTCCCCACGTTATCTTATATTTTATTTGTAATTTTTAAATTTTTATTATAAATTTTTCGTTTTTACCCACACTTAAGAGGGTCGTTCTATGTAAGCTATAGGGGCATATGTGTCTTGTTTTAGTTTCTTAGGCCTATATATAGAGGCCCTTTCTTATGTAATGGGATGATGAATTATTGAAGGAAAATTTTATTCTACTTGTGTGATCTCTTAGTGAGTTCATGAGAGGAGAAGGATCTCTTTGTGAGTTCCGAGATTCCCAAGATCTCTTAATGAGTTCTTGAGGAGGAAGTGATCTCTTTGTGAGTTTCGAGATTCTGAAGATCTCTCTGTGAGTTCTTGAGGAGGAAATACTTGAGGTTTGTAGCTCCCTAGATTTTCCAATTTTTTTCTCTTATTTCTCCTGGCATTTGTTTTCCCCTTCCCCATCTCCTTACACCGCCGGCTCCACCTCCCCAAATTCCCCACCCGCCAGCATCCAAACTTCCCTACCCGCCGTCCCCTAGGCACCACCACAATCACCGGCCCCTTTCTCTCCATAGCTCCCAAAATCTGAATTCAATTCCATCATAAAATCTTTCCTAATTTAGCCCATCAGTTTAGGAGGAGATTTAAAATTCAAAATTCAAAGATTTTAATTTAAATCCTCTCTTAAATGATCCCCCTCTAATTTAGGAGAGGTTCTCAATCAACATAAATCTGAAAATATGTCACCAATCACCTTAATTGCTTGGGCCCACCTCCTTAATGCCTAACCCCTCTCACTTTCCTTTTGCCTTTAAATGCTCCCAATTAAGACTCCTTAATCATCTCCCTCTTGCCCCCATTCCATTATGATGATTTCAATTATCATAACTCATTTCCTAAATTAACTCGAAGAGAAAAAGAAAGTAATTACCTCAATATGAAATTTGAAATTCAAATTTCAAAAACTTTCCTTATTTGCAAATCTTAATTAGGAAAGTGCATAAATTCAAGTCTATTTGAAATTCAAATTAAATTTGATTTCATGATAGCTTTCTTAATTCCACTGAGTTATTTTGGAAGCTCTTAAATCCCTCCACAAAATCCTCCTCCCTCTCTTAATGCCGCCGGCCCCATGATTGGGCTCCACCTTGGATTTTCCTCTTAAGCCCAACTCCCATTTGAATTTGAAATCAAATTCACATTCTTTCTCTCTCCACTCTCCACTTAAGCATCAATTAATCCCTCCTTCCTGCCTTGGACTCGCCGCCCGCTTCCCCTATCTCTTCCCTTCCTCCACGGAACATCCATTTGTCAAAAGGTCCAGTTTTTCCCTGCTGTCTCAGAATTCCAGCCAAGGAAAATCTGGATTCCGGCCGCCTAAAATCTCCAAACTGTGGGCTGCTCTCTCACAACTTGCTGTCCAACTGTTTAGGCCCAACCCTTACTGTTCGGAGGAGTTTCCAAGGTCAAAAACTGCTGTCCAAGGAAATTGGACTGCTGTCTGCTGATTTCTGCAGGCTTCCCAACACCGTATCTTTCATCCGAAAGACTCAAACTGCTGTCCACTTCTTCCCCAACACCAAAGTGACTACGCCGGAGCTCCGTATTTGTCTTTCCCTTTGGAATATTAAGCGTGCAAATTTCCTTTAAGCAACTCATCCATGCAATTATGTTTCACATCATAATCCCTTCACGTCACCTCTCTCTAGCATATTCTTTCTAGCCATCTTTTTGTTTCTCAGGCCAATTCTCTCTTACTGATTCTCTCTAGGGGTGCAAACGAGTCAAGTTTAGCTTGAGTCATGCTTAACTCGAGCTCGACTCGTCAGTTAAATTGCGAGCTCGACTCGAGCTCAAATGGCCTGCTCAAGCTTGGCTCGTGACAATGGATGCGGGCTTGCGAGGCAACTCGCGAAGCTTCTAGTCCAAGTTCCCGCTTCAGTGTTCGCGATTTTGCATCTGCACTTCTGTTAGCATCCAAGCGTGTTTCTAATTTCTCACCCCTAGTTCACTTCTGATTTCGGGTCGACGCTTCCGCTTAAGCCTTCCTCAATTCCACCTTCCTCCTTCCTCCTTCAGCGTCCGCACTTGATCCACTCGACGAGTCTACGAGTCGAGCAGTGACTCAATCGAACTCGAGCTTGATTGTCCAACGGGCTCGTTGCTCGAGCTCGAGCTCAAAACTCGACAAGCTCGGCTCATGAGCTTGTTGTCAAGTCAAGCTCGATCAGGCTCACGAGTCGGTTTGACTCGTTTGCACCCCTAATTCTCTCTGGTTTGTGTTCGTTTTGGCCTTCTTCTATATTTCTTGCAACCTTTTTCGTTCTTCTTCCTCATCTTGTTCTTTGCAATATGGAAAGGCCTCATCACAAATATCTAGCATCATGGCACCAAAATCAGGAAGCAGTTCAGAAATTTCAAACCATGGTGAAAATGATTCTTCTCGTATTCTCATGACATGACACAAATTAAATGGCCATAATTATTTACAATGATCACAATCTGTGTTGTTGTTCATTTGTGGTAAGAGAAAGAATAAGTATCTCACGGGAGTATCGGCCATGCCAAAAACTATGGATCTAGGTTACATAAAGTGGAAGATTGAATTTGATCATGTTATGGCTTATCAATTCTATAAACAATGACAGGTGAAAATTTCTTGTTGTTTAGGACTGCAAAAGAAATATGAGATGAAGCCAAAGAGACTTACTCTAACTTTGAAAATACTTTAGAGCTTTTTCAAGTTGAATCAATACTTCATGACTTCCGCCAAGGATAACAGTCTGTTACTTAGTATTAAACACAGTATTGGCAACAACTTGACTTATTCGAAACTCACCCATGGTCATGTCCAGAAGATGTAGTAATATACAAGCAGATTATGAAACAAAAAAAGGTTGTTCAAATTTTTCTTAGGACTTAATAGGGAGTTGGATAATGTTCGAGGTCGAATTATGGGCATTAGACCACTAACCAATCTTAAGGAGGCTTTGTCAGAGCTTAGGCGTGAAGAAAGTAGAAAGAAAATGATGATGAGATTAAAGGAACAACCCGCATCAATGTTGGATTCATCTGCCCTTATTTTCAGATCATCTAACAATAATGGTGGAGATCAAGATTGTGAAAATTGGATTGGGGGTCGAACCGAAAAAGTGAGAGGTTTAAGGTTCAACAATTTGACCAGAGTTGAACCGTATGATGTAATAAATATTAGAATTATTTGAATAAAAAATAAATATTATAAAAATGATAAAATGAAATAAATATATATTGATATAAATTTGGGGCTAAAATAAATTTAGTTTATATATAAACTTATAAATGTAATATAAATTATTACTAATTTAAGTAAATTTTAATATAAATTATTATTAATTTATATTATATATTTAGATAAATTTTACCATAAATTATATATTAATTTTATATTTATAAATCATTCATATTAGATTATTTATAATTAATAAATAGATAAAAAATAATTTTTAATGATGTTTTATTTAAAAATTAAAAAAATAAAATAGATAAACAATTAAATTTAATTAACCATTAAAATAAATATTATTCTCATTATTAAAAAATAATTTAAAAATGTTTTTATTATAATCTAATGTATGTGCTTCAAAGTAGAAAATTTCAACCAAGTTATTTAGTCCCACCTCACTTGGGAGCTATTATGTTTTGTTTTGTTTATATAGCTTTTTTTTTGTTTTCATGTGATGAGTGCTCACATGGGGTTGTGGGACTATGTGAGTATGTTGAGTTGATGCTTAAATGGTAAATAATCATTACATAAATTTAGGTTTATTATAAAATTTAAATATGTTACATTTAAATTAATTTATTAATTAATATTTTATTAAATATTTTATATTAAATTAATTTATTTAATTATTTAAATATGATATCAATTGAATCGAGACTGGTTTAATGGTTGGCCGGTTGAACCGACTATTCAAACTGGAAATGGTTCACACCGGTTTGATGCTTGGCCAATTTTTAAGGCGGGCCGAACCGGCCATATGCAAATTGGCTCATGACTTTAAATTTTATCCAAAGTTGTGTGCCTTTTAGGACTTAAAATCGAAGAAGATGATTGACAGTACTGAACTATGCTCTTGACTTTATCTCCTCCCATGTAAACAGATCCTTAAACCAAGTTTTTCTTAAGAAAGTTATGTCCAATCTCAGAGTCTATTAGAATCTTTCAAATATGTGTCAAATTACAATCTCCATAAAAATAGTGAAATTATATTGTTACATTACCGTCTTGGTCATTCTTGTTTTGTATATCTTGCAAAATTGTTTCCTAAATTATTTATCAATAAAGTCCATTATATTTTCATTGTAAAACTTGTCAGATTGCAAAGCATATTTGAAAAGTATATCCTCAAATTCCATACAAACCTTCAACTGTCATTCATTTGATCCATAGTGAGGTCTGGGATCTCTCAAGGATAAAAAGTGTTTTTGACACTCGATGGTTTATGACATTTGTTGATGATCATACAATGGCAACTTGGGTTTTCCTTATGAAAGAAAAGCTTGAGACTAGAAAAATTATGCAAACCTTTAATCTTATGATTCAAAATCAATTAAGGTATTTAATTCAGACAATGCTAGGGAATATTTCACTAGTAGTCTCAATACTTACCTATAGAACAATTGGATTATTCACATAAGTTCTTGTATTGGTACCCCTCAACAAATTGAGGTGGCTAAAAGTAAGAATATACATCTCTTGGAGGTTGCCCGGTGTCTTATGTTTTTCTCTAATGTTCTAAATTATTCCTGGGGAGAAGTCATTCTCACAGTTATTCAAAGTTATTTATTTAATCAATCATATGTCATCCAAAGTCCATAATTTTCAATCTCCATGTTAGCTTCATCTGTCAAAATTTCCTCCAATCAGAAGAAATTTGGCACCGAGAAAGAAAGTACATCTATAAATAGTGAGAGATATTAGAGACTTCTTAGACTTCTAATATATCTTTCACACGCTCCGTCAAATATTAGTTTTGCAGTGAGTGTTCTATGTCAATTCTTGTGCAATTCTATAGAAGAACACATGAAAGCTGTTTACAAGATTCGTAAATACTTGAAGATGGCACTAGGGAAATGCCTAATCTTCAAAAAGGAAGAGAATCGTGACACTGAAGTGTGTTTAGATGCAAATTGGCTATTCAGATGCAATTGACCAGGAAACATCATTGGCAGACAGTTAACTTCTAGGTACTATTCTTTTGTCTTGAGTAATCAATAGTAAGGAGCAATTAGTGGTGACTAGAAGTAGTGCAGAAGCTGAGTATAGAGCACTAGCACAAGGATTTGTGAGGGGATTGAATAAAAAGGGTTCTTAGTGAACTGAGGTAAATGAGTTCATCTCTTATTCTGAGGATGTGTGATAATCTGGCAGCTATCATTATAGCTAAGCATCCTGTGCATCATGATAGTTTAAGCACGTTGAAATTGGCAAACACTTCATCACAAAGAAGGTGATTAGTGAGATTGTTAAATTAAAATTCATCCCTACTAAGCAACAAACTGTAGAAATCCTCACCAAAGTTCTACCTAGGCCTAACTTTGAAGACTTAATTTGCAAGCTTTGATTGTATGATATATATTCTCCTGCTTGAGGGGGAATGTTGAATATTTGAAAGTCAAAGTTATGGAATTTATTTTAGAAAAATATTTTTAGAGATAAAATGAGAGATTGATTGTGATCTTATGATTTTGTTTCCTAAATTTTAAGAAAGAATTATGCTTCTATAATTCTATTTTCTAATTTTTAGAAAAAAAATTATTCTACTATTATTCTGTTTGCTAAATTTTAGGTAAGAATTAAGCTAGTTAGTTATTTCTTTTATATATATATGTAGACATAGTATCATTTTTTAACAAGAAGAATATTAAGAAATTCTTCAAGTACCATTAATGACACTAATAACTTATTTTGATTTAGAGTTGTATAAATTGGGTGTTAAAACAACTTATTGAATGGTGACTTAGATGCTTATGATGCATGCAAATTTCAATTTTTTTGAGTTTTTTATTGAACTATTGTAATTTGAATGCAATGTTTATTTTTTGTTTTTTTTATTTTCTACCCTATGATGGAAGTCAACCTATGATCATGAGTAGGTTGTGCTTTGAACATTTTTTACCTTGGGTGTGCTAGCTTCTTTGGTGCCTTGGCTCTTGGACCGATTTGGTTCCTTGGTTTGTGCTTGGTTGTCTCGGGTTATGATGCCCCTTTGGTGAGCTGTTGCGTTCTACTACTAAATTCAGCTCATTATGATGCTTATGAAGTTCAGCTGCCTTTTTCAGCTCATAATTGGGGTTGTTCAGGTTCTTCCCCTCTCGTTTGGCCTTTCAATTTCTCTGCCTGGCACCTGTTCCCGCGGCTGGTTGTTCCTGTTCCCGCGTGGTCCCTTCAGGTGCTGCTCCAGGCATTGCCTGTTGTCTTTTTATTTCCCTTTTTCTGGTTGGTTCGGCTGGAGGCTGTTTGGGTTGTTTGGCTTCCTCTTTTCACCTATAAATATGGGTTGTTTTGAAGCATGAAGAGGCTGTTTTTGGTGAGTGAATATATCTCAAAACCTGAGGGTTTCTTATTGGAGAGCTTGCGAGCTTTTTCCAATTCTCTTCCTCTCTCTTTGATTTCGTTTTGGGCTTCTTACCTACTTTTTCTCTCCACAAGTTTCCACCCCACTTGTGTCTTTTTTCTCAAGCTCTTGAAGGTGTTGTTGGCCAGTTTGGTATCATTTGCCGGAGGAGTATTGTGGTGGACGTTTGATGTGAAACCAAAAAGGAATTGCGTGCGGAAATTAAAACAAGAATTAATTAAAACTTGCCAATACAAATTTATTACGAACAAAATAGAGGATTAAATTTATTCTAAGTAATCAACTTGCTTAGGCGAAGATTTGCTTTGAGTTCACCAAACAATTCATAGTATTTCAAGATAAAAAGATTTACTAAAATGCTCATAACACAAACCCACAATTAATAATGAAGAAGTTCACCTTGAGCACCCTCTCACTTGTTCACTCTTGGGCTTTAGCAGAGAAGAAAGAGCCACACAAAGATGGAGAGCACCACTACGAAAAAGGGGACGAAAGACTTCGTTACTGGAGAGGTAGCCACTTGTGGAGGTGGTGGTGGATGGCATCCGATGATCGTCCAAGCGTAGTCTCGAAACTGTCGGTCGATGATGCTCACAAGAATCGGGACGACTCGATCCAAGTATTCTTCAACTGTGGCGTCATCTTCAAATCCAACGTCAAAGAACGGAGATCGTTGGATGTTAATGCTCCCGTCGGCGTTGAATATTAATCCCCACTCAAACTCTGGATCCGCCATTCACCATCGGAGTGCGGAGGGAAGGAGACAAGAGGGGAAGGGTTGGGCCGTGAGCTAGAGAGGGGTTTGGAGGAAAATCTGAAGTTGTATTTCAGATTTTTGATTGGGAGGAGTTATTGGCTATCAAATTTTCCCTCAATTAGGTGGGAGAGAGAAGCAGCTAATAGGGAAAATTAATAGAGTCATTAGTGGGTGCTTAGGTGGCAAGTAGAGAGAGAAGAGCATATGTGGAGGGGCCGGCCAAGCAAGGGGGGAAAGAGAAGGGATTTGATTAATTAGTGGGCCCCAAGGATTTAATTAAAATCTGAGCTTTTAATTTCAGATTTTAACTAAGTAGGGAAGTTTCAAATGAGGGAGGGAGGGAAATTTGAATTTGAATTTGGGTGATTAATCCTCAATCAATTGCTCACTAATTTGAGGAGTCAAATTAGGAAAGCATTAAAAGAGAATTGATGGCTGAATTCAAACTCCTCCAGGCACTGAAACCGGCGGGATTAGCTAGGGGAAAGGAGGTCCGAGCTGTAGAGGGAGAGGCGGTGGCTGTGCTGGGGCCGGCGACTGGTCCAGCCTGCGGCAAGAGGGGGACGGGAGGGGAGATCGGCGGGATCAGGGTGGGCTTTGGTTGAGTCGGCTGCAGGAACGGGAAGGGGGAGAGAGGCGGGTTCGGGTGGAGGGGGAAATTGGTAGGGAGAGAGGAAAACAGCAAACAAAATAAGGTAAAACCAAGAGCTCACCAAGGTGGCTGTTGGGTGTTTCGGGTGGAGCCTCTCCTAGGTCTCCTCTCTTTCTCTCAAGCTCTCAAGCAAGAAGACAAAAGAAAACTTCAGAAATTTTATTAATCCAACATTAGCTCATACAATAGGAGGAGACCCCTTTATAAAGGTCTCAAAGCATGAAAATGAAAATGACTCACATGCCCATCGGGCTACAACAAACACTATGCCTTCATAAGGGCAAATTAGTCACTAATGCATGAAATAAAAGATACATAAAATAACATAGAAAAAAATATCATAAAATGACATGACAACATCAGAAATATAAGCTCCCAATCCTAGCCGTCGATCTACGATTCCTTCGCCGGTAAACCTACCTAAAATGTCTGTCGATAACCTCATCATTCTCCCCAGGTGGGAGAAAACTCAACCCCGTCGAGTGAGTAGCTCCAGAGCTCTCGTACAACTCTAAAAGATCTGGGTCTAGGATCTGTAACTCCTCTCGATCCATCCAAGTGTCCTCCGTCGGTGGTGTCCCTTTCCAGTGCACTAGGTACCTTCGTCATCCTCCTTCCTTCGTGGAAATGATCTCATCATCCAGTATGGTTTCTATTTTTTTCGCATTAGGTAAATGGGGCAATTTGGAAAGTGGAGGTGGGCTAGGGATCTCACCAGGTGGGTTCACACAATGCTCATTTGTAAGTGGATTATGGGGGTTAAACTCTGGTCCCTCGAAGGCTACTAAATCTTCTATATTAAAAGTAGGATTGATGTTAAAACCTTCAGGGAGGTCCAGCACGTAAGCGTTACTATTTATCTTGGAAATGATTTTTAAAGGTCCGGCGCTTCTCGCATGCAATTTCTTCGCGGATCTGGGAGAAAAACGCTCCGAACGGATTCGCACCATCACAGAGTCTCCGACTTCGAATTCTTTAAACCTTTTCTTTTGATCAGCAATTAATTTGTAATTGGCGTTGCTTTGTTCAATTTTCATTTTAATGTCTTTATGCAATTCCTGTATGTGGGATGTAAATGCAGATGCTGACTCTGACACTCTAAACCTAGGACTCATGGGAAGCAAGTCTATGGGTTGTCGGGGTAGGTATCCATACACGATTTCAGCAGGACTCAGATCAGTGGTTCTATTGACGGAGTTGTTGTAAGAAAATTCAGCAATAGAAAGCTTGGAATCCCAATCTCATATATTCTCTCCTACCAAAGTCCTGAGAAGATTTCCTAAACTTCTATTAACCACTTCTGTTTGTCCAACGGTTTGGGGGTGGAAGGCTGTGAAAAACTGGAGTTTTGTGCTCATTTTGTGCCATAAGGTTTTTCAAAAGTAGCTAGTGAACTTGACATCCCTATCGGAAACGATGGTCTTGGGTAATCCATGTAGTCTAACAACCTCATCAAAATAGAGTTTAGCAATACGGGAGGCGTCAAAAGTCTTAGTGCAAGGGAGGAAATGGGCCATCTTAGAAAAATGGTCGACAACTACACAAATTGAATCGTGCTTTCTTACAGTCTTTGGTAAGCCAAGAACAAAATCCATACTCACGTCCTGCCATGGACAATTAGGTACAGGAAGAGGGGTGTAGAGCCCTGTATTCTGCTTGTGTTGCTTAGCGAGTTGGCAGGTGTGGCACCTCCTAAGAAGTCTACTAACATCGCGCTTTAAACTAGGCCAGTAGAATCGGTTTTCTAAGGCAGCAATGGTCTTGGCTTGTCCAACGTGACCAGCTAACCCTCCAGCATGTAATTCCCAAACAAGAAATTCTCGCAGCGACGTATTGGGAATACAAAGTTTTTGAGACTTAAACAAGTATCCATCTTCCAACATAAAATCTCCTATAATCTGTTCATCTCCAGTGGTAAGCGCAGAATAGGTTTCCTTAAAATCAGGGCAGTCTGGGTAGTCTTCCTTGAGCCGCTCAAAACCTATTACATCAGTTGTCATCTTCCTAGTAATCATCATCCGACGGCTTAAGACATCAGCAGCCTTATTTTCAGATCCTGCTTTATGTCTAATGGTGTACGTGATTCTTGTAGGAATTCAACCCAACGGCCGTGCCGAGCATTGAGTTTCTTTTGAGAATTAATGTACCGCAGGGCCTCATGATCCGAAAAGATAACAAATTCTTGCGGTAGAAGGTAGTGACGCCAATACCTAAGGGATTGAATGATGGCGTAAAATTCCTTGTCGTAGGTGGAGTATCGTTGCCTAATGTCATTCAATTTTTTGCTAAAGTAAGCGACCGGGTGTCCCTCTTGCGATAGGACTCCACCTATACCAATTCCCGACGCATCACAAGTCACCTCAAAAACTTTAGAAAAATCAGGTAATCTCATCACAGGGGCTTCCATCATTCGCTTCTTAATCTCCTCGAAAGCTCTAGTTGCAGCTATGGTCCAAAGAAACTCTCCTTTCTTAAGCCAGTCCGTTATTGGCGCTACTATGGTGCTAAAATTTCGAATAAACCTCCGATAAAATGTGGCCAATCCGTGAAAACTCCTAACATCTCTAATATTCTTAGGTTCTGGCCACTCATTTATAGCTCGCACCTTTTCGGGGTCAGCAGATATGCCTTGGGAAGATATGATAAATCCAAGGAAGGTCACTTGATTTGTGAGGAAAGAGCACTTCTTCGGATTGGCATACATCTGTTCCTTTTTCAAAATCTCACAAACTTGTCTTAGATGGTTCAAATGTTGTTCCACCGAATGACTGTAGATTAAAATATCATCAAAGTATACTACAATAAACTTTCCAAGGAAAGGCCTAAGGATCTGAGTCATCATTCTCATGAAAGTACTTGAGGCGTTGCTTAATCCAAAAGGCATTACATTCCACTCGTATAACCCATCTTTAGTTTTAAATGTCGTCTTCCACTCGTCTCCGGGGCGGATTCTAATTTGGTGATAGCCACTCTTAAGATCGATCTTAGAAAATAGCGTGGCTCCGGTCATCATGTCCAACATGTCATCTAACCGAGGGATTGGGAAACGGTACTTGACGGTGATTTTGTTGATAGCACGGCTATCAACGCACATTCTCCACGTCCCATCCTTCTTAGGGGTAAGAAGGGCAGGAACCGCACACGGGCTAAGACTCTCCTTAATGAACCCTCGTTGTAACAACTCATCCACTTGTCTCTTGAGCTCCTCATGTTCAGTAGGGTTCATTCGGTAATGGGATTGGTTTGGTAAGGACGCTTCAGGCACTAGGTCTATGGCATGTTGAATGTCCCTTAGGAGTGGCAGTTGTTTGGGCAAATCTTCAGGAAAGACATCAGAAAAAGTCTCCAACAGTGGTTTTACTTCCTTAGGGATTGGCTCTTCTTGATCTACACTCACTTCCCGGGCTACTAACGCGTAAAGAGGGGCTCCCGACTCTAGTTCCAAACCTAGGTCTTTAGCAGTTAATAAATTCAAGCCCGTATTGGGTTTCAGGGAGTTGGGCTTAACTTCTTCCTTGATAGACTTAGGTTGAGTGGGTAAAAGTTTAATCTTCTTGCCCTCGTGTTCAAACACACAGGTGTTAGATCGTCCATAAATGTGTACGTCGTTGTCGAACAACCAAGGGCGGCCAAGGATGATTTGACCCACATCCATTGTCAAAACATCACACCAAATTTTCTCTTTATATCCAACGAACTCAATAGGAACGAGACTCCTATCTTTTACCTCCAAGGTGGTTGAGTTGATCCATGCATTTTTGTAGGGGTTCGGGTGTGGTGTGGTTCTTAATTGGAGCTTTGAGATCATAGCAGAAGACACAGCGTTAATACAACTTCCACTGTCAATTATGATCTTACAATTCTTGTCTCCTATTTTAGTGAAAGTGTAGAAGATCGTGGTCCTTCGCCAGTCGTCGCTAGGTTTAGGTTGTGAAAAGGCACACCTAACAACTTGCAGATCCAAGCGGTTCATCTTTTGGAGGCAGTGGACCACAGCAGTATCCTCCTCATCGAAAAATTCCCCATCGTCGTCCATATGGTGGACTAAGTCAGTTTCAGGTTCATCCTCTTCCTCCGTCACTTTAATCAATTATTGTGATCTTAAACGGGCTGGAGCACTGAGAAGCAATATGTCCGTACCCATGGCATCTAAAACACTTAGTGTCGACAGTGGTTTTGGGTGTCTCCCGTTCAGGTGTCTTCCCTTTATTGTCTGATCGAGGTTGGGCTTGGCTAGGGGAAGGCCGACTACCTGAGGTTTCAGTGGGTTTGTTGTAAGGTTGGCTAGAAGAAGACTTGAATGTGTTGGGTCTAGAGTCTTGAGTCCTAGTGGGGTGGCTCCTAGACTCTTCCAAGTCTAGTACAAGACTACATGCAGCTTCATATGTATTTACTCCTCTAGCAAAGAGCTCATTCCTAAGATCTTCCCTCAATCCAGCTCTGAACATTGACAGGAGTTGTGTAGGAGTGGTGGTTTCTTTCCCGTTACAACGAATCAAGAAATCATTAAAGGTTGATATGTATTCCTTAACAGTTTTACTTCCTTGAGTTAACCTATTCCAACGATCTAGCAGTCTAGGGTAGTATGAGGGGGGAAGATATTTCCGTTTCAACTCTTGTTTCATTGTTCCCCAATCAGCGATAGGATATTCTCCTCGAGTCTCCCTCATGTGTTCTATGTTCGTCCAATACTGGTTGGCTCTACCAGTCAACTTCATCTCAGCAAATCTAACTTTCTTCTCTTCCGAAATGTTATACCATTTGAAGTAACTGTTCATTCCCTTAATCCAATCAAGAAAAACTTGGGGTTCTAACGTTCCGTCAAAAGTCGGGACATCTACCTTAATGCTCTTAAGGAGTTGTGTATCGTTGTCCCTCCAAGGTGCGTCACGTCCTACCGGTTCTTGATGAGGTCGGTGATTGGGTCGGTAGTAGTCTCTAGGAGGTCCGTACTCAGTTCGGGCATCTTCACCATAAGGTGACTGGGGTCTAGATGGGGTATAGATGGCCGGGTGTCCTGCCCTTTCAATGTTGTCTTGTCTTTCCCCCGTATGACGTTTAAGCTCCGCTACACTCGTTTGGGTGTCCCTAATTTGTTGTGACATTGAGCCCAACTGACACAATCATGTCTAAGGTTGCTTGCATATGTGTGGGATCCATGGTTGGGTGCTAAGGAACACTAGGAAGGCTTCCTAAGTCAAGGGCAGCAGCTAATCCCGCTGAAATGCTTGCTGAAATTGTAAATTCAGCAGCTGGAAAGTCCAGGATAGCAAGCACCGAAGAGGGGAAAGTTACCTAAGTGTTTTGGCAAGGTTACCGGGTGTGGACAGCACCTAAACAGTGACTTTGGGTTCCCTAACGGACGTTCAACAGCTGCAGGAAACAGTGGACAGCAACTTAATACTACCTCGAACTCACTCTAAAGGCTATACTAAGTGCAGAAAATTAGCGGGCAGCAAATGTCTAAGTGGTCTAGATTATTATGGATGTCAAATTGAAGGTGGCAGCACTTAAACACATGAAGATACTAATGTAAGATGAAATAAATGATGCAGATTTTTCTGGACAGCAGTAGAAAAACAGGAAATAAATCTACCTAGATGATGGTATGCATGCAAACTTCTACGGATAACTTAAATTGGATTCCTAGGATGCAATCTAGCAAAGGGAAAGCATGCTAGCCATGCTCTGATACCAAATGATGTGAAACCAAGGAGGAATTGCTTGCGGAAATTAAAACAAGAATTAATTAAAACTTGCCAATACAAATTTATTATCAACAAAATAAAGGATTAAATTTATTCTAAGTAATCAACTTGCTTAGGCGAAGATTTGCTTTGAGTTCACCAAACAATTCATAGTATTTCAAGATAAAAAGATTTACTAAAATGCATAACACAATCCCACAATTAATAATGAAGAAGTTCACCTTGAGCACCCTCTCACTTGTTCACTCTTGGGCTTTAGCGGAGAAGAAAGAGCCACACGAAGATGGAGAGCACCACTACGAAAAAGGGGACGAAGGACTTCGTTACTGGAGAGGTGGCTGTGGAGGTGGTGGTGGATGTCGTCCGATGATCGTCCAAGCGTAGCCTCGAAACTGTCGGTCGATGATGCTCACAAGAATTGAGACGACTCGATCCAAGTATTCTTCAACTGTGGCGTCGTCTTCAAATCCAACGTCAAAGCACGGAGATTGTTGGATGTTAATGCTCCCGTCGGCGTTAAATATTAATCCCTACTCAAACTCCGAATCCGCCATTCACCATCGGAGTGCGGAGGGAAGGAGACAAGAGGGGAAGGGTTGGGCCGTGAGCTAGGAGGGGTTTGGAGGAAAATCTGAAGTTGTATTTCAGATTTTTGATTGGGAGGAGTTATTGGCTATCAAATTTTCCCACAATTAGGTGGGAGAGAGAAGCAGCTAATAGGGAAAATTAATAGAGTCATTAGTGGGTGCTTAGGTGGCAAGTAGAGATAGAAGAGCATATGTGGAGGGGCCGGCCAAGCAAGGGGGGAAAGAGAAGGGATTTGATTAATTAGTGGGCCCCAAGGATTTAATTAAAATCTGAGCTTTTAATTTCAGATTTTAACTAAGTATGGAAGTTTCAAATGAGGGAGGGAGGGAAATTTGAATTTGAATTTGGGTAATTAATCCTCAATCAATTGCTCACTAATTTGAGGAGTCAAATTAGGAAAGCATTAAAAGAGAATTGATGGCTGAATTCAAACTCCTCCAGGCACTGAAACCGGCGGGATTAGCCAGGGGAAAGGAGGTCCGGGCTGTAGAGGGAGAGGCGGTGGCTGTGCTGGGGCCGGCGACTGGTCCAGCCGGCGACAAGAGGGGGACGGGAGGGAAGATCGGCGAGATCAGGGTGCGCTTTGGTTGAGTCGGTTGCAGGAACGGGAAGGGGGAGAGAGGCGGGTTCGGGTGGAGGGGGAAATTGGTAGGGAGAGAGGAAAACAGCAAACAAAATAAGGTAAAACCAAGAGCTCACCAAGGTGGCTGGTTGGTGTTTCGGGTGGAGCCTCTCCTAGGTAGGGCTGTAAACGAACCGAGCCGAGCCGAGTATGTGAGTGTTCATGTTTGTGTTTGTTTAACATTAGCTTGTTCATGTTTGGTTCATGTTTGATTCGAGCTTTGTTATTTGTGTTCATGTTTGGTTCGTTTAATTTAAGGGTGTTCATGTTTTGTTCATGTTCGTTTGTTTAGTGCTTATCGAGCTTTAAACAAGCTATGTTCGTGAACATATTTCGCAAACAAACTATTGAACAAGCAAACATTAAATTTATTCATGAACATTCTAACAAACAATCTAACAATATTTTATTACTTTAAAATTTATTAATAAAAAATAATTATATTATATTATGGTATAATTAAAGTTTTTATATTTAATCGAACTTAAATCGAGCTTTTTATCGAGCTTGTTCATGAACATCAACTGATGTTGTTCGCGAACATAAACGAGCTGAACGCATTAGTGTTCAAGCTTGTTTATTTAAGAATCGAGTATTTAAAATATTGTTCAAGTTTGTTTGTTAGTTAATTAAACGATCACGAACGAGCTTTAATCGAACCGAACAACGAGTAGTTCGTCGAACGTTTGGTTCGCTTGCAGCCCTACTCCTAGGTCTCCTCTCTTTCTCTCAAGCTCTCAAGCAAGAAGACAAAAGAAAACTTCAGAAATTTTATTAATCCAACATTAGCTCATACAATAGGAGGAGACCCCTTTATAAAGGTCTCAAAGCATGAAAATGAAAATGACTCACATGCCCATCGGGCTACAACAAACACTATGCCTTCATAAGGGCAAAATAGTCACTAATGCATGAAATAAAAGATACATAAAATAACATAGAAAAAAAATATCATAAAATGACATGACAACATCAGAAATATAAGCTCCCAATCGTAGCCGTCGATCTACGATTCCTTCGCCGGTAAACCTGCCTAAAATGTCTGTCGATGACCTCATCAACGTTGGCCCAAAGTAACTGTGGTGGACCCTTGGTTTGCACGTCCTTAAGCACTTCTTTTATTTTACCTACTATTTCATTGCATGTGAGGTGACCACTAGTTGGTTATTCTTAGGGTAGCTTATTTTATTTTTATTTTAGTTTCGTTTTTTGTCTAACTTTTATTTGTTTCAAGTCAGTCTGTAGTTTTTGCCTGCTTAAGTTGGATTTGAGAAAAGTTTTTGCCTGCTTATTTTAGCCCTTGTGTTCTCCCTTTTGATTTTTTCTATCTAGTTGTCTGCTTCAGTTTACATGCAACAAATTGAAGTGTTTATACTTTATAGAAATTGGAGAAGATAATTTGGCGCCTAAATTAAGGAAGTTTGCATACGTTTTGAAGCAAGCTTCTCCTAAATGGTAGATAAATTTTGATGAAAAAAACTTTATTTTTTAAAGAAAATAAAGTTGATCAATGGTTATATATCAAGATCAGTGGAGTAATTTTTTTCTTTAGTTCATGTTTATTAAATTCTACTTGCTAGTAATGATTTAGAGTTGCTTAAAGAAACACATCATTTTTTTTCTAGAATTTCTTATTTGGCGTATCAAAGAAATGTTTTTTCGTCTTAGCATTCAGATACATCATGATAGATCCTAGGGATTATTGGGACTTCAAATTATATTGGTTTTCTCCTTGCTAGGTTTAATGTATAAAATTGCAAATTTGGAGATGCACCTGTTGTAAAGAGTGACAAGTTTAGTTTGAGTCTGAGTCAATGTATAAGAAATGAAAAAGAAAAATAAGTCCGTGAAATCTGTGCCTTGAGCAAATGCAGTTGGAAGCTTGATGAATATTCAACTTTGTGCTAGATCTGACATAGCTTTTTCTATTGGTATTTTGGGAAGATAATAGCCAAATTTAGCGCTAGATCATTGGGCTACTGCTGAGAAAGTTATGAGGTTCTTGCAGAGGACAAAGAATTACATGCTTTTTTTCATGAGAGTAGATTCTTTGTAGATTATTCAGACTTCAAACTCTAAGTTTGTTTGTTATAAAAATGATCCCCAAATTTAGCTATATCTTTATGTTGAGTGGAAGAACCATATTTTGGAAGTGTTAAACAACAATAATGGCTCCTTCAACTATCCAAGCAGAATTCTTGGCATGTTATGGCTTTGTTTGTACTTTTCTCTTCCACTCCCAAGTGACGTTCGCCTGCCCCAGCCTTTATTGTTAAGTTATTTCTTTGTGGCTTGTCAATATATTTTTCTTTTTTTCTTTCTCCATTTATCTTAATGTTCGATTATTCTTTTACAACTCAGCATATCATCTATTTGACGTCTATTTTTACTTTATACCCATTATTCCTTTTTGGAGTCGAAGAATTCAATTTTGTTGAGCAGCTGCTTTGAAGTCGTTTTGTTGAAATAAATGAGTTTATTTGGTAATTCAAGATGATTATGCAAGGTACTGTCCTTTTCTAATAGGTTTGGGCGGCTTCAGGCTGTTGACCTCGAGTCCGTTCAACCTTCATTTCGAGCCGGTATGTGTGCTCAGATCAGACTGATTATATTATTTGCTATCTGCTTTCTTGAACTTTATTTATGTTGGTGGTCCTGCAATCAATTTTTGTTTGGTATTATGTTGTTTTTCCATGGCCAAGCTAACCAATAAGTTAATCTTTGCATTTTTAGTTGTAACTTTTTTAAATACCTTTCCACTTAATGTGTTTGTTGACAATATGTTTATCTTGCTTCAGAGATTCCATTTAAGCATTTATTTGATTGTTAAAGATAAACCATGTCATCAAATACATTCTTCGTTATCTATTCAGACAAGCAGATGACATTTAGGTTTGATAAATTTTGCACTTTGATAGAGTTTTATTTTGGCAATCAAATTTCTATTATTATTAGAACTGAAGTGCTTCTGAACTGTACCTGTAGTTTCAATAACTACTCAACAGTAAACACCAGCTTGTTCATTTCCATATAATTGAAATCCTCGCATCATTATGAACAAACCTATACCCTTAACCTCTTATAATCTTGTTTATACCACCAACAAGATTTGCAGCCGCTTTATGAAACCTGTAGCTCAGGAAACTAAACCTTAGGAGGAGCCTTACTCCTTTAGAAGCTCAATGGTCTTCTTTTCGCTTATTTGGATTCTTCCCTATTTTATTTTGTTCTTCTTTTTTTTCCCATGCCTTTGTTTTCCCTTCCTTTTAGACTCTTGCATTTGAATTAAATCCTTCTCTCCTTAGGCTAGTCATGTCTAAAGAGAGAGAAAAAAGTAATGGAGAGTGCTAAAGAGATGGGGAGATGGAAGAGTAGAGAGAGAAAAAGATGGCTATGACTAATTTTGGTGAGAGATTGAAAGAGGGGGAGTAATTGGAGTAAAATTGTTTATTTAAATTTCTTAAATAATTTAATGAATAAATTTATAGAATAATGATCTATAATTTTTAATGATGAAATTATAATTCTAATAACTAGAAAATAGGATAAAAAGCTATCTTTATTCTATGATTTAAGCAATTTATCCTTTATTCAAGCATCTTCCTTGAAAAAATGCCAACCATCCTCTTTACTTGCCCCCTCAAGATGGAATTTGGGATTTTAAATTCCTTCTTTCTTATCTCCTCTTTATCATTATGAATGTGACCTTTTGTATTTGGATTTGAGGTTTCTATGATTCTTTTTCTTGTGGCTTCTTGTGTGCCATGTCCCTAAGTTTTTCTACATGCTTGTGTTCTTCCTTGGAGCATTTTGGAGCATCACTTTCCTTACTCGCTCCCACAAATAGTTGGATATGCAAGTCCTCTCATGTCTTTGGCGTGTCTCCTTGGCTTATTGTGCTTCTGTTGTTTTATAAGATTGCTTTTTTTCTTTTTTACTTGTATTGGCAGGTAGACAATTACTTCTTCTACTCTTGCCTTTTGCCAAGAGGGTGCTTCTACTGTGGGTGATGGCTTGTCCTCTCATGTCTTTTAGTTTACATTCTTTTGATCTAACCACTGCTTTGTTTTCTTGCAGATACTGAACTAAATGCAGAACTTAGAGAAGACTCACCAGAAACTTTCCAAAATAGGTGATTATTTCTCCCTATAATTAGAACCTTCTTTGTCCAAGAACAATATTAATTTGTTCAATAATTGCCCTTAGATTTGATTGATCTGGCATATGAAAAGATATAAACCTTATTGGGGAATATGTGAACATAATTCCAAAAATTTATGATTACGTCATATTGGATTAAAGGAATTAATGTTGTAATTCTTCAACATTAAATCATGATAAAATCTATAACAGAATAGAAGATCTATATATATATATATATATATATATATATATATTTTTTTTTTCTTGTTGATGCAAATTTCACAACCCTTTTATAAAAGAAAAATTATTACTTGTGGATGTCTGACGCATCCGGAGGCCAATCCTGACGTGCCATGTCACCCAATACACAATGCATTAGGTGATATGGCGTGTCCGGATTGACTTCCGGACGCATCCGCATGTAATAATCTCTCTTTATAAAAGAAAGAAAATATGGGTTGATATAATAAACTATCTAAAACATCCTTAATGAAATAACTTATAAATATTGATTATTTTTCTGGGCGTGAGCCCTTCTATCCCCCACAATGATCTTATCGTGAAGGTCGGTCCATGATTAAATTGATGTTCTTAGATTAAAAATTAGGCTGTGCAACTTTTAACAAAATTGCTTGGATAACAAGTGCTCTTCATAAAGAGAATATTGCACATCATTCATTTTTTTTTTTTTAATTCTGTTTAAGCATTATTGTTTTTCCATTCAAATGGAGCATTCATTTACTTGACTATTTGGCTCTTGCAGGGAAGCAATGTTGGCAGAAGTGCCAACCTATGACAGCCCCTACATTAAGGTTCCCAAAGTCATAAACAAGGAGTGAGTTTGAACAGTTATGTTATGTAGAATTTTGAATGTTACTGCTCAATTTGTGCTCCATTATAGCTCTAATATATCGTAAGCTTCGTTTGAGACAGCTTTTTTATTAGTTTTTTAAAGCAATTTTTTGGTAGAAAAAAAATCTACAACACAATGCCACTAAAAACATAGCTTAATGATCATAAAAACATTTAAGCTTTATAATCTTATGTTACTATTTTTTTGGAAAAATAATTGTGCCTGAATATTATTGATTCAATATGTATTAAGATTGGATTGAAATTTACTGAAAATTAAAATAAATTCATATATTATTAATTTCAAAATAAATATAGTGATTTTTAACTATCCTAATATAAATTACTTCAGCAACATCAAATAATTTTTCCCATTATTTACTATCTTTAACAAGATAATATGAATTGAGCTCATCTATTAATTTCTCTCTTCTCCTGCATTAACATACCTCCTTATTAAAGTCCTCTAAAACTTATTGAAGGTTAGGCCAGCAAATACATATTTATTTCTTTGAATGTGAAGATTTAAAATATTTTTTAGCTGATTAAGATTTCATTTGGGATGACTTTTGTATTGTTTTTTAAAATAGAGTTTTAGTAAAAAAAATTAATTTTGTACTAAAATACTTTTTTAAGAAGCAATAAACAATACAGGAAAATGATGGTGGACCAAATCCATCGGTAACAATGGAAATCCGTCAGAAAATTCTATTTTTCGATGAATTTCTGACGAAAATGCAACCGACATTGTGAGAATTGGAAAAAAAAGGTCTACTTTAAATGTAATTAAATGTCCTAAGTTTTCAAGTTGTGAATAGATGACATAAAATAGAAATAAATAAGAGCTATTCTCCTTTAATAATAATAATAATCCTCTCTCTCTCTCTCTCTCTCTCTCTCTCTCTCTCTATATATATATATATATATATATATATATATTATTTATTATTTTTTCTAATGCAGTGTTAACAAAAGATTAATGTACCTATTGTATATTCTAATTTTAATTATATCTTAATTTGAAGTTGTACAATGATAGGTGAAGTTCTAATAATTTAGCATATTTAAGCCTTCTTTGAAATGATTTTTTCATTGCTTTTTAATGCAATTTTTTAATATAAAATATTATTGAATTAAAAAGTTTTTATATTAGAAAGTTATTTTAAAAAATAGTAAAAAAAAAAATATTCCAAGTAAAATAATAATCTAATGATAGTAAGAATTTATTTGGATGATTGCATACAAGAACAACATCAAGCCTTTATCCTACTATTTGAAGTCGATTACATGAATCTTTTTTCTCCATTGTGTTTGGTTAAGAGTCAATTTCTTATTTAAATCTAATAAAGAAATATCATTTCTAATATTTTTTAACCGAGTCTTTTTAAGTCTACCTCTATCTTTTTTAACATAGGCTAAATCTAATAAACTAATACATCTATTCTCCTAATCGGGTCATCGGAAGACCGTCGTTTTATGTGACAAAATCATCTAAGGTGATTCTCTCTAATCTTATCTGCCACTGGAGCTACTCCAACTCTCTCTAATCTCATCTGCCACTGGATCTACTCCAACATTTTCAAATCTATGCTCATTTCGTGTTGTCTCTTAGAGTAAAGCCACTCATCCACCTTAGAATCCTCATCTCTGCAACACTTAATTTAATATTATGTTTCACTTTTAATGGCCAACATTTTGTGTCATAAAGCATAGCAGGTCTTACCACCATCTTACAGAATTTTTTCTTAAGTTTGAGTGGTACTTTTCTATCATACAGCTAGCCCGATGCATTCCTCCACTCCATCCATCCAACTTGAATTCTATTAATAATATCCCCATCTATTTCACCATCACTCTGAACAATAGACCCAATATATCTAAAATGTGTACTATTATTAATGACTTGATCGCTCGAAGTCACAATACCCTCACTAGATCTATTACTATTAAAATTAAATTCAATGTATTCGATTTTAGATCCACTCAAATGAAAACTATTAGACTCTAAGATTGATCTCCATAATTCAAATTTACCTTTAACTCGCTCTTTAGTCTTACCAACAAGAAGAATATAATCAGCAAAAAGCATACGCTAGGGAACATCCTCTTGCAAATCTCTAGTAAGAAATCCATGACTAAAGCAAAAACGATATGGGCTTAAGGTTGATCCTTAATATAATCCAACTGAAATTGAAATATACTTAGTCAAACCATCCTGTGTTTGAACACAAGTAATAGCTCTAACATATATATCCCTAATGACTTGAATATAAGCATTATTAATTATTTTCTTTTTTAAAACTCTCCATAGCACTTCTCATAGGACTTTATCATATATTTTCTCTAAATCAATAAATATCATATGAAGATCTTCCTTTTTTCTATTTATACTTCTCCATCAAACCTCTCAATAAATATATGACTTCCATAGTAGATCTACTCGGTGGTATGAATCCAAATTGATTTTGAGAAATAGTAATATCATGTCATAACTTATGCTATATAACTCTCCTATAGTTTTAAAGTATGAAACATCAACTTAATTCCTTTATAATTTGCATAATCTTGTGCATCACCTTTATTCTTGAACATAAAAATCAACACTCATTCTTCACATAGCTAACATTTTTTATTCTTCGAAATAATATTAAAATTTTAATAAGCCAAAAAATTCTTTCATTTCTTACATACGTCAACCTATGTTGGAATATCATTTAATCCAACAATTTCCCCACACTTCATTTTCTTAACTTCAATTTTAATAATGCTCCAATAAAAATAAAAATCTCTATTTGTTAAATAAAATTTTGTAAAATTATTATGAGAAATTAGCTATTTTAAAAGTTACTATCAATGTAGCTATAGCTATTTCAAATTGAAAAAAAAAAATCTCATTAGATTTAGGCTTCGTTTGGGACGCCTTTCTTTCTGCTTCTTAAAGCAGCTTTTTAGTACAAAACTTTTTAATTTTGTATTAGAAAGTTGTTTTAAGAAACAGAAAGAAAGCCGCCCCAAACGAAACCTCAGTAGTTAACCAAATCAGACATGTAATATTTCTCCTAACAAAAAAAAAATTTCCTTTAGCCTTAAACTGATAGATTCACAACATAACTTACAAAAATTGGGTCAATGATTTCAATCGAATTTCAGTTTGGTTATTTTTACATAATCCGCTCAAACTAAAATTTAAAAATTGTGAATCAGAAAAAACAACCCAACTATTTACAAATCTGTAAGGTCATAAACTCTAGATCAGAAATTAAAATTCTGAGAAAGCAAAATGAGCAATGCATTACCCCTAAAACCTCAAAATAATATATAAAAGGCTAAATTAACATATAACCTTTTTTCCCCTACAAGCTCACATTTCTCCACAAATCACTTTGAAAAACCCCATCCATATATGCAAGCAAGCAGACTTTCACATTTAAATACAAATAACATTATTTATAATAAAAGGTATTACAATATACAATAAACTATAAGCAAATAATAATTAATACATAATTTATTATATCTACTTAAACAATATATATTTAAATAAATAGCATAGTGTGTATCAGTGAAGAATTAATCAGTATAGAAGTTTTTTTTTTTTTTTTCCCCATAGGCATGATGACCTTCCAGTGTTACCCAAACAATGGGAAAAAAACAGGTGCATAAATTATGAAAGTAGGATAGGAGAGAAGAGGAGTCTAATTTAGAGGTGGAAGCTCGTTTCTTTACATACGCAGTTTACTTCAAATCAAAGCAGTAACAACCCAATCACCAAATTATACACCCCACCATCTTTCTCCCAGAAGCAAAAGTAGCGTATGATCGATATCCCCATATAGCAGTGAGAGAATAAATCAAAACAATCAAACAGACGAGAGAAACCAACTATATATATTCTGTATACATCTACGTCAAAATCTTCTCTACTTGTGCGCACTAGAATTACACTGATTGAGACGATGTGACCTTAAAACTGTACTGACGGACTCAACTAGAGTGCTACGGGAATAAACAGGAGCAGATAGTCTGAGGTTGAGCTTCCACAGCCGGCAAAACCAGACTCAATTGCCAAACATGAGTGGAAGTTCCATTTTTTTGGGTTCATCATATGCACTCAGATTCCATGGTTAAATGTCACGGGCCTCTTATGCCACACAGGATGTCGAGGCGTTTTCTCCATGTCAGGAACTCACACGACAAAGAATGATGACATTCATTAGTTGTAGATTTTCACAGGTTTTTCGTAGGCGTGACGACTCTGCAAAATATGAAAACCATGAAGCCAAAATCTGTCAAGATCACGGTGCTGGGAGCTATTATTCTGTGTGGACTCCGGACGGTTCTCCCGTCCGGTTACATGCTCGGTACCGAGTGGTACTGAGCTCGGTATCGAGCGCGGTATATTTTTAAGGTGTCGTGGTGCATTTTTATTGGTCTCTGGACGGTCCAAACTCCGCACAAAATAAAAATTCTGGTGTTGGAGATACTAGGAGCGGAGCGGGGAGCATGCACCCTTTGTGATAAAAAAATATTGATAATTATGATAAAAATTTACTTATTTCTTGTTTGGTGCAGCCCTCTCAGATTTAATATTTGTAATGATACCCCTTTAAGAGAATGATCAGGACATAAACGGACAGGCTGGGCAATGTCCTATTTCTAGGAGAGAGAATGTAGATTTAGTTTTGTACCTGATTAGCCGTATAAGCCCTTTTAGGTGTGGTGTCAGAATGCTCCAATCCAAGATATTGTTCCCAGGCTCCATAGACATCTCTCCTCTGCTGTACAGAAGAGGAAAAAAGCTATTTTGAGACAATCACTTAAACATTATTAAACAAATTCAGGAACTAAAAGCTTCAGGAACCTGAAATCGGCCAGCAATAATATCAGAATCCTGCAAGTATTCAGGGCGTCCAAGTGACAATAGTGCAAATTTCCACTGCAAAACCGACAGAAGATCACCAGGTTTCATAATAAGGAACATAACTTAAACAAAAATCAGTCTAGTTTATGCAAATTATGCTGGTTTATCGAGCAAATAATTGTCTGCATCATCAGGGGAAAATTTTTTTACATCTGCCCTATCTAATCTTGAGTGAAATCCATGTTATCATCAACAAAAGGTCACAAAGGCAAATGCCCATGCCAAAAGCATGACATGCAACGAAAGAAAACAAGCCATTATTCGCCTACATGAACAAAAAGAATAACTGTTACTAATCATAGAAAGGTTTGGACAAAAAAGAGGACGTGCTTCACCTAAAGGAAACATTGAAGTTAAAAATGACATTAAGAAACGTAAGTTGGTTACAATTTCGGCCCAACTTGGTTCCTTCTCTTCAAGCAAAACCATACAAAGCAATCCAAATTCCTAGAAAACAAGATTCACAACCATGGCTTCAGAATAGCAGTGTGCTTCAACATAATTTTTAAAGTATGAAAACACTTCGTTTCCACCTGATCAAAGGTCTAGCCAAGTTTGGTAAAATTTGGCTCAATTAAACTTTTAATAAAAAGTTTCTTTTTTCCAATCTTCAAATTGCTCTTGTTCATATCAATCATAACTTAGTCCTTGTCTGTGAGGGTCTTATGCCTCTTTGACCCTTCCCCAGTTCTCTGGTTGTTGATTGCTTAAGATTGCGTGCCCAATTATGTTTCTTAAATATTCCCCTAACCCTATTCCTCCGTTGTGGTATCTTATAGTTTCTTTGAAACTCTTTTCTTTCATCTCCTTTGGCAAAATTAAATTAATCCACGAACTGGAGGTTAATTTTGTACTAATCATATCAAATAATCTGGCGATGAGTCATCCATAATATATGTTCTGAGGAATGCGATTAAATTCTTTTGGCTTGAATAAAATTTCTCTTCCTAGTTGTGCTATTGACAGTGCAGGTTGAATGTGTTGTGGGTTCCTTCAATTGCAATACAAGTCAACGATCTAATTCTGTAAAAAGTATCTCATTGTATCAGCATGAGACTTATTTTTTTTCTTACTTCGATATTTTTGGCCCTTGTTCTATTTCTTTTATTATTTAATATTGACTTGTTTAGTGTTTTTTATTTTGACAAAAAATTGACATCTCGAAAATACAAGTTGTGAAAATTAATTCATTTTGCCCACTAATTTTATATTATTTCAATTTCTTGTTGGAATTCTTGGATCTTTTAGTATCAATTGGTTTTAAATTCCAATAAAACATGTTTACATTTAAAAAAAAAAGTAAATTAAATTAATTAGAAACTTACAATTTGTGAATCTTTTATTTGATTATGCATGAAATCATACTATGTAGAATATTCAAGCCAAATTAAGTTAATTGGAAACTTCTAATTTATGAATCCTTTATTTTATTTTGACTGAAATTATACTGTGCATCATATTAGCTGCACTAACAGACCCTCTGGCATCCTTGCATCAGGTCCTGTTGCCAATAATTACCTTAAAATTTATATTTTCTCTTTGCATGCAATTTTACCATCACAAAACAACAAGCAATTTCACATTGCTGGGCAGTGCGCATCACTGTAGTACCTATGTTGCTTAAACACCATTTGTAGCAGTATCAACGAAATGAAAACTCGTTAAGTGTGAAAAGAAAGAAAAAAAAAACATGCACAAGTAGAAAGAAGAAGAAGGGGAGCTTAAATGCAAATACTTTTTACATTTTAGCATTGGAGTAGATATAGATACATGCCAACATCACAGCAACATTGACTGAATTTATAGTCCTTAAATTAGGAATATGCTACTAACCTCAAGCAAGAGGTAAAGTTAGTCAAAAACAACAAGACCCAAAATGAAGAGAAACGCATAAATTATAGTAACATAAAGTTGTACCTTCGAGAATTCCTCATCAGGAACTTGTAGTTTCTTCTGAATGCGCAATTTAATCTCAGCTAGTGTCTCGCCATCATGGATAACCAAGAAGAAAGGCTCCCCAAAGTTCTGAACCTGCTGCCGGAAAAATAAATAAATTTGGTAACTAAAAAACCAGATATCTAAAAAAACATTTCGTTAAACAATATCCTTAACAAGTTACTAAAGCTGTGCTATTTAAACTAGTATATTACTAGCTGCTAACAAAAAAATCATTTCGCATAATAAAAATGGCTCAAAAACAAATATTCTAGAACCAAATTTCGTATAATTTACCATTTGGTTTTGATTAGGATCCTTCATGAAGTGATAGACATGAATCAAGCGATTATGTGAACCAAGGTTTTTCTCTTCTTCTGGAATCTGCAGCATACATTGAATTCACTAATATTGAAGGAACAAAGCCCAAACGTATTCACTAATATTAAAGGAATATAGTTCTCCACAAAACAAACATGCTAAAAATGCAAAAGTGATCACAAACGCCAGAGTAGAAGCTTTTCTCAAGCAAAAGGAGATCAGGAATAAACAACTTTACCTCCTCAGCACGCAGGGTCCAGTACTGATCATTTATGTTCTCTATCTTCTCAGAGGGTGGAAAGATCTACAACCAAAAAAAGAAAAAGATGACTGCGATGAAGGAGGCTTAAACTATTCATAAAAAGCTCAGATAATGTTAAATCCAGAACCTAAAAGTCTTCTTGAATAGATGCTACACAAACCTCTACTTGAAAATTTTTCTAAAAATTCTAATTTAACATTTTAGCATACCATTACAACAATTAATCAATATAAAATAATTAAGCCATCAAAGCAATACAATCAACCACAGATGATGCTCAACTATGCTAAAAAAATGGTTTGATATATAACAACTAGAAAGCAGGAGACAAAATTTATCTCAACCACTAGCACAGCATAATTTACAGTAAACCTCAAAACTATAAGAGGATAAAATCTTGATTAGTATTAACTCTATGATTAGAATATGAATGCTAAGATCATTCACTTTAAGTATAGCGCAAACTTTAGATAGCTCGATATGCTTGAAGAGTACCTTGTAAATTTTGTGGTAGAAAACCTCAATTAATCGGAGTTCCGCATTAGGATGAGACAGTTCGACCTATCAAAATAAAGTCATACTTGAAACGTGGATGACATCCAGTAAGAAAATCAAAAGAACCAGAAAAAAAACTATGCGCCAGATAGTTGATTATCTTATGATCAAAAGGAACGTTCTCCTTACAAGTACAGCATGGCTACATAAAGCAGTAAAGCACTAAATTTCCAAAGTTGAATTGTCAGGATTAAAAATCATAGGTGAAAGTATATATGAAAGCATAATGATTGCAGCTACAGCCACCTTCGTTTTCAAGTCATTAATCACATCAGCCACAGTACTGCTTTTTGGTAGCCTGATGTTGTGAATCACTACCTGGATAAATAGAGAAATCATGTTTTCAACATAAACTTTCATGTTATTAAACATAAGCAATAAACAGCAAGCACACCTCATCCTTCGTGGCATGATGAAATGCAACTTTAAGAGTTTTTAAACCTTGCAATTCTGGAAGAGGAATATCCAAAACTTCATAGTACAATATGTCCGAGATCTATTTCACACGAAGTCGTGTATATTCCTTCAGTTAACAGCAGCAAGCATAATACAACAGATTCCAGATTCAAAAAAATTGTTTAGAACAGAAACCTGGTTGTAGTGGACAAGCATGTCCGAAAGATGCTCTACACCTCTGTATTTGACAGGTTGGGGTTTAGGCTGTTGAGAATAGCAGTTATGAGATGTCAACCGTATCTTTGATGGGTCATCAAGACCAATATGTCGAGCAAGTCTTTCTACAACGTCATCATAGGTGAAAAGTTTTGACCTAAAGCATATGATTTTATTTAAAAAAAAGCAAAAATAAACATGCATTAGAAATGTCAAATAATCTCAGATCTATCTATCACAGAAAATAGCTAGTTTGCATTAACAATAAGAGGCATTAAGACTTACAACTCCAAGCTAAAATCATCCTCCTTTGGCCTCTCCAAGGACCGAAAATGGACCACCTACATTGAAAGTCACATAAAATTAAACGTTATGAGTTAAGGGGATAGAAGAGGGATGTAAAAAGACTAAAGACTGGGGAACTAGAAATGTAACATATACCATGCTATGACAACAGGTTATGGTCTCTTCTATCTTGATTACATTAGCGAGTTTGGTTAACTTCTTGCAATTTTTTTCAATTAAGATCTCGTCGGATTCACTAGTTCAGCACTTTTAGTTCCTTGATTTTAATCAGAACTTGATGAGGACATCGTCAGCATTTTCGACACGTGTACCATCAGGAGATCGACGGCTACGATCATGAGTTTATTTCGAGTCATTTTATGTAGTTGTTTATTTGAATTTGTGTTTTTTCCGTTTTTGCCCTTATGGGTGGTTAGTTGCTATTGTAGTCCAAGGGGCATTTTAGTCTTTTGTTTTCTTTGTCATTGTGAGGCCTATTTATATGGCCCTTCTCTTGTAATAGTTTAGCTTTGATGAAATGAAATTTACTACTTGTTCTCTTTGTGAGTTCCTCCCTCCAAGATCTTTTAGTGAGTTCGCCGGAGAAGACTAGATCTCTTTGTGAGTTCTAGTTCGCCGGAGAAGACTAGATCACTTTGTGAGTTCTAGTTTTCGAATTATCTCATCTTGTGGAAAATCAACGTGGAGACAATCGAGGTTAGTAAATCCGTAGTCGTCGAAGCCTTGAAATCTCCGTTTCTTCCTTTTCCCCTTGCTCTTGCCGCCGCCCACGCCAAGCAACTCAAGCCGCCGGCCACCCTGCCTCCATCTTCCGCCAGCCAGCTCAGCCGCCGCCAGCCACCCTCCTGCCGGCCAGCCGCCGGCCTCCAGCCGACCAGCCACCCGCCGGCCAGCAGCCGGCCACCCCTTGGACCCTCATGCCGCCGGCCCCCTCTAGCTCCCCCCTTTGAATTTTGAATTCCCCTCTCTTAATGACTTTCCTAATTAAGCCATATTAATTTGGAAAATTAATTAAGAGGAGTTACACATATTTGAAATTCAAATTCAAATTCAAATTCTCTCTTACTTTCATTTGAATTTGGGAGTTACTTATGATAATTAATTAAGAGGAGTTACACACGTTTGACATTCAAATTCAAATTCCCTCTTATTTTCATTTGAATTTGGAAGTTACTTATGATATAATTAATTCTGAAATTAAATGTCAGTTTTATTATGCTTAATTAACTCCTTGTGGTCCCCACTCATTTAAATTCTCAAGCCTCCTCACCACTATACATGGCCGGCCCTCTCTCCTCTCTCTCCCCCATTAAGTCCCTTTATCCACCTCACCAATCTTCATTAATTGGTATCTCATTATGGATCCAATTAATTAAGATCCCAAACTTACTTCTCTCCTAATCACCTTAATAACTCCACAAATTCATCCCAATTCTTCTCCTCATTTCCATCCCTCTCCCTCCTTGGATTAATTTGAAATTCAAATTAAATCCCTTTCCTAAACCACTAAAATCTGAATTTTATTTCAGATTTCTTGCATTTTCCTTGTGGCCCCCACCATAGCCGACTCCCCCCATCTTCTCCTCTTTTGCTTCAACAAGTGGTCGGCTCAAGGGGCTCAAGAAGAGAGTTCTCCACATCCATGGACGGCCGATCCCGACTTCGACCACGGCTTCGTCTTTGAAGATCAAGGAAGAATGGATAAGACGTTGGATGCTCACTAGTCATCCCATGGACTACCCGCCACCGGCTACCACTCCAACGGACTACACTTTGTGCGTCATTTGTCTCATAGTGGCATCGCTCGGTTGCTCTCAATCTTCCTCCATTAAAAGTGCCACCAACAAGAGAGTGAGTGAGAGACCCAAGGTGAAAAGTTCTATTTGTTAATTGTGGATTATTGTTTCTCTCCATAGCATTACTCTTTAATCATATGTTGTCAATTTGATATTGTCCCGTTAATCTAGTTATAACCGCATGCCTTACTTAATTTTGAATTGATAATTCTGAAAACCTAATTTGGGTAAGCATTAGTTCTATAACTAGCAAAGCTTTAAAATCTTACATTAAAATCCCCAAGCAGTTCTTGTTCATCGCAGGTTGTATCACATCAGAACTTGCACATGGCTATGTTGTAGCCTGACACGGTTTTTGGTATGGATTGCTAATGGATTAAATATGTTTTGCCTACTGCAAAATGTGCATATGTTTTTAATGGCTTTCTTTCCATAGGATTGGTTTGCTACTTTGCTGTTTTCGATTTCCTTATGTGGCTGATTATTTGATGATTTCCTTACTATGCCTATCTTGGAACGTGGACTTCTCTTATTCTCTCGGTTTAGGACAACCAAGAACCAATTCTTGTTATCTTGACCAGGCTGGATTGGGAAAAATTATTAGGTGCGGAGTGCATACGGGGAGAGCACCGTCTGCACACACACAGGGTACCAAGAGGTACCTAGTGGTACCCAGCGGTACCGAATGGTACATAGCTGGATTTTATACTAGTGTGCGGACGGTTCTCTCCGTTTGCACTCCGCACCTAATAATCTCTCCTGGATTGGAAGCTTCTTGAGTTGATAGAAATTCAAGAGTGTTGAATTAATGCAAACAGTGGGAATTATTATTTTTTTGTTATTTATAGAAATGTTAAGGTATGTAAAAATCCAAAATCCAAAATTGGCGGAATGAAATTGCATTAAAAATAGATAGTAGATGTTAATCTTTGGCGAGTTTTTTTTTTTTTTTTCTTGATTTGCATTAATAAACCAATACCTTCTCTAAAGCCTGTCAAGCATACACTAACACAAAAGCTATGAAAGCTTAAATATGATCTTATCGAAGAAATTGTGAATTCAATATTATTTTGATGATGTGTCAAATGCATAAAATGGTTATAGTTACAAAATAAATCTAATTTGATTTAGTTGAATCTAAATTTACAAAATGTTATTCATGATACCCTGGGAAATGAAGAATTCAATATGGAGGAGGTAGAGGAATAAATGAATGAATTTCTTAAGAGGAGGGAGGTAACAGTTCAAGAAGAGAAATTAACCCTCATCACTAGAAGCAAGAGAAGGAACTAATTCCCCAAAGGGACACACAAGGAAAAAAATATTTTTTCTATTCTATCATCAATTGGAAAGATTTACAAGCATTCAAAAATTGTCTTAATGATCAATTAAAAAACTAACCTTGGAAATAAATAGAAAATACAAAATTATTCATAGTTAACATTTACCAGACTAATTATGAACTTAAATACACATAGAGATGAGCATCTGGATAAGGGGGGCACAGGCAAGGGAGGCGAGGGTAATTACAAGGCAAATAATATTAACTGCTTAAATCCCTGCAGCACATATGTAGATAAATCACCAAATTACCTGTCGGTTATGAACATATTCCAAAAAAGATGGAACATCCGGATAACGATATTTATCTTCATTATCTTGAATAGGAGCTTTTTGATAACAAATGATATCACCATCTTCAAGCTGAAAGTAAAAATATATAGGTATTACTGATAAAAGTACACTACAAATGAATTTAGATTTAAATGAGAAATACAACGAACCTGGCTAGACCGAAAAGATAGCTTCTTGTCGATGTGTTCACACATTACACTCGGATCAAACTTTATTTCCTGTGTGTCATTGATGGGAAAATTGGCAAGATTCTTTAGTGTGAGTTATACCCACTACAATCACCAACACAAAAAAAATGAACAATTAATAAATTTGGGTTAAATGGAGTAACCTCATAAAGTTCAATCTCTTCATTTTGAGAGAAACCAGCCATTTGATTTAATTTTGACAATATCTCCAACGGTTTCCCAAGAGCTTTCACAAAAAGTCTTCCAACATATCTATAGAATACCAAGAGCAAATTTTACACACAAAACTTAGAGCAAGATAAGAATAGAAAAAAGTAATATATAATAGAAGAAATGCCAACTACCTTAGCTCTTCTTTTTCAGGGTCATAAAGTTTAAAAAATAATAGTATATCTTCCTTGGTCTTGTCTGGTGGAGGGAGAGCACGAAGGTCCTAAGTGATAAAAGTAAATAATATAAATAATGGTATATTAAAAAAATTTAAGAAACCACATATTAGTAAGGCCTCATGTTTGCAACAAGACAAAAGAATACATTAACATTTATGAAAGAATAAATCCTGAACACAAATATAAGAGACTCGTAAGATATAAAATACCGGTCCAAGTTCCACCTCCAAGAATAGCCTTAGTTCAGCATTGTGTGCTTTATTTGATACTTCTCTTAGTTGCCCAACCTGGGCAAACGTATCATACAATATTATCATCATTAGCCTTATCTCACCTATTTAGAGTTGGAAAAGAACGTAGTACAGCACCCATCTACTTTCTATTCCTACAGAAAGCAAAATGTTCAAATAGAAAACTGCTGATGTTTCCTTTAAAAGTTACATTAATACTTACTCAAAACTGCATAAATAGATCAAATTCAGAATATCAACCCCTCCACAGAAAGGTAACAAGATATTCGTTATTCAGTTTACACATGAATGCGGTGGTGCGCATAGATGAAGCTTTGAGCACAATCTCTAATGATTTAAAATGGTACGCAAAACAAACAAACTTAATGTAATAATAGATAGATTAGCGAGATAATGGACGGGTAACGGGTTGAAGCCTTACCTCCCATTTAAGCTCTACGTTATTTCTAAAACACAAACCAATGTTTAAAATTGCGTAATCGGGTATTAAGGCGTTTTTCGTTCGTAAGGCGAAGCGTAAGCCTCAAGGCGTTTTGAGGCATAAGCCTCAAAATCAAAAAATTGCGTAAACATAAAATGATAAATTTTGTATATACTAATGAGTAAATAATATATAAAACATAAAAATGCACAAGATATTAAGTAAAATCAAAATATTCTAATAATAAGACAACATCAAATATAGTTGAACTCAAACTCCATCTTTCCCAAATCACAGTATTCTTTTCATTAACATATAATTCCAAAAATAAATAGCAATGACATATCACATAAGAACTCATAAGTCATCAGCACTGTCATCACCATGTTTAAAAATGCGCAATTAGGTATTGAGGTGGTTTTTGTTTGTAAGGCGAGGTGTAAGCCTCAAGGCATTTTGATGTGTGAGCCTCATAATAAAAAAATTGTGTTAAGTGCAAATAAATGTTAAAAGTAAATTTTTATATAATACTCAAATAATATGTTAAAAAATGGCGACGGATTAGAGGTTAAGGAAGTTGAGAGGAAGTTGCTGCGACTATGGGGTACACTAAGTGTGATTTGTTTGCGGCTTTATTTCAGGATTTATGTAAGTTTTAATATATATAGGGTGAGGCGTAAGCCTCACGCCAGTGAGGCGAGGCGCGCCTTAAGGCGGGCCTCAACCAAATTGAGGCGCAAGCCTCATAAAAAACACTTGAGGCATAAGCCTCAAGGTGCTTTTCACTGGAATTGCGCAAAGGCGAGCCTCATATTGCGCAATTTTAAACCATGACACAAACTATGAAGTTTACTGTGCAGTAAAACTGATGTCCGGATGGAGATCAAAGAACTACTAGCATATCCTAAAGTCTGATTCACAAAGCCAGAAATAAATGTTTGTACACGCAAATCATGTATTGTGGTGGTCGAAAAAGAGATACAAAATGTGGTGGTTAGTATAGTTTATAGTATGGATAAGATACACACATTCAACATAAAAGAAATGTAATTCAAAAGGTACAAGATGGATAGTATGGCATACCGATAAATAGTTTCATGTGCGCACACAGTCATGACCTTAAATAACTGCAAATACATCATAAACAGCACGTATACATTCATAAATTCATTAGATGTAAGAGTAACATTCATTTACAACACATGCAACATCAGAAAATGTTTCTTGCTCATACATACAAATTTATCTATTGTGATTCATTTAGAAAGTGTAGATAAATTATTTTTCTATGAAAATTTAATAAAACAATATAACCGTGCAATGACATAACGCACTGTCTCATAACTGCAACACCTTATTTGCCAACATTTCAAATGAGCCACAATTACATCCTTAAGAAATACAGAACTTCGTGAAAATGATGTGGTGCCAAATTTTTTAAATTTGAAATGTTTGAATATGGCATAAAATCCATGCTTCTATGAAAAGCAAGAAATACAGACACAATACCCCTTCAGAAGTTGGCATGCCTTACAGTCAAGTTGTCTATCAGATAACAAATCCAACAAGCATTCACAAAAAGTAAGCATATTGCAAGCATGTTATAACTGACGCAATTTTCATATCAATTAAACGCATCCATAAACAATATCAAAAATCTAATCTGAACAAATAGAGTTAAAGCATGCTCGTACTATTTAACGGAACACAAAGCAGCCCAGCATTAAAATAAGAATAGCAGGTACAGAAATCTTACACTAAAAAACTCAGGGATGGTGTCAATAAGTACATAATTAAATATGCTTATTATCTAAAATGGTTCAATGTTAGGAACTATAACTATCAAAAGCTACGAAGTACTTACAGATTGTGCTTCCTCTTGCGGATGCAATGGCCTATTGGGACGGTAGGTATGGTTCTGCCGCTTAGCCCACAACCAAAAACGCTGATATTGGACTGGGACACCAAATTCCTTGGCTACCTCATCCTGTAGACCACTTTATTGTTATAAATAAATGGAAGTCAAAATCAAATGAATTCTTAAGAGTTGAAGATCGAATCTATTTGAACATCTATGGTAATCAATTCATCTGATATAGTGAATATACAAAAAATGTTCATAACTGAGATTTCTGAATCAACAGAAGAATAAAAATGCCACTGCATGCATCAATTTTCAGACTACTTACAATAATAATAATAATAATAATAAGCTAGTTCATTAGCGAATCCAGAAACACCATGCAAATGACCTACAAATTGACTTCAAGAAGGCATCTAAACATATTTACCATTGCTACTCTCTCTCCTCCCATAAATATATCATTATTATAAGGACCTAACTTCATAGAAAACCTGATCCATTTTATTTTCATTAGATAAAATATTAAGAACTTTGCTTTCAACAAATAGCCAAATTTGTTTCAATAGCACACAGAAATAAAATGCCTAATTAAAACAAAATGCCTCTCAACATTATAAGAAAAGAAAATACCGACATTTGAACAATTTCCAATGACATTGCTAAGTAAGAAAAAAGTGACCTATTTTACATAGCAAGAAAGTCGAGCCAAATGTCACCATAAGCCTTATAAGTTAAACATAGCCCTGAAGAACAAAAACACCAGCTCGTCCACAAAAGAAAAGACACGTCACATTAAAAGAACTTCACGGTTTAGCTAAAGACCTTTCCCCAACCAACTCTAAGATTAATTATCCAACTGCGTCAACTGAAATATGAAATTGTAACTCTGGCTGAAGTAATCGAGAAATCACATGCAAAACTTGATTATACGACAACTCTAAAATCATTACCTTGAAAAGATTGAAAGGCATTTGCTTCTGTATGCGGAAACTGCGAACCTTTTCATGATCAACTAAATCAAAATATATATCTTTTCCAGTCTGTTGGGCCAAATCTTCATCCCGAGCTACCTATTTTTGTTAAAGGACACTCACAGAAAGAAAGCGCAGATGAGACGGAGCTCAGCCAAAATTCATCCTGAAAAGAACCAAGTATTATAAATAAAAGACCTTTATAATTGTATAAAGGTGAGCCTCTGCTTTCTCCTTTTTCTTGTGCTCCTTTTCCTCTTGTTCTTTCTTCAGCCTTATCTGCATAAACATATCAAAAATCACTGGAGTCTTCAGCAGTGAATGCTAATTATTAAGGACGGTTATTTGAAGGGAAAAAAAGCTTCATCAAATAATGGAGCTCCCTTGCTAAAGAATGGGTAGTCAAGCCCTTTTGCATTGTAAGTGTAATCAAAGGACATGTTGGCACATTTGGGTTTTCAACAAAATGAGCAGTAAGTAATGTCACCTAAGCATCGATCAGCTATGACACTAGTGGCCAGATTATTGGACAACGTTAGATGCCGCATGATACATGGCAGACATCAATAAATTTGTGGAGAAAAAAAACCACTTAACTCAGATTTAAATCAGCTGGTTGGGACCATAGAGCTTATGTTTCAACCTTCATGCCTTATGAACTTGGTGGCACTTAATAGCTAGTAAATAAAGTGAATGTACAACAATAGATGTCTAAATAACTAATATAAATATTATTTGTATAGAAATAACGGATAGATTTTAATTTGACTGATCCTTTGTGATAGGTGATGGTTGGGAGTAAGAGAAAAAAATAAATATCATACGGCAGATAAGAAATATCTGACATTTCAAAAGTCTATTCAATTTTGAAGGTATCACTTGATACAAATAAGATTTGTAAAATTTTATCCCTTTTTGCTTTCTCTTTTAGCCAACAACCATTCATAAACTTAATTTTATTTTTTTTAACTCTTAGCACACACTGAGGGGTTTCATAGGTGTCATAGCAAAAGAGCATGCCAAGACCACAGTTGTTAAGTGCTCAACCACTCGAGGTGTTTGAAGATGCATCTTACATAATATGTGATCTTCATGAGGCAGGGATCATCCCACGCATGGCATTAGGGTTGTAAATAAATTATTGCACTAGGTAAACAATTTGATATTCATTCAAATAAGACTCATTTATGTTTATTTATATAATATAACAAGCTTGAACACTAACCCACGAATTTATTTATGTTTGTGAGCACACTCATTAGTTGTTAAGAAAATAAATTGTCAAGAACTTAATATAACGTTCATTTAACCACAGCTTAATCGTTTATTTGGTAAGGTACTCTATGTTCAATCATACATCTTCATATATATATATATATATATATATATATATATATATATATATATATATATATATATATATATATATATATATTTATTTATTTATATTTTTTTTTATACATCTTCATATATCTTATGTATTTTAAAAATTAGGTATATATTTTTTTATAACTTATGCACTTTAAAAATTAGCTATATTATTACAAATATATGTATGGAAAATGTCAAACAAAGAGCTAAATATAAAGCTTAAAATATTTTCTAATTAATATTTAAACATTCGTGAATTAACTTATATAAACTCAGTTAAATCTTGATTAAAATATATAAATTCGATTATGTTTAGTGGAAAAGCTACATGTTTCAATCAATAAAATCAAACATATAATTTATTCAACTCAATTAGAGTTTGACAATGGCTCAAGAAAATAAGAAAACTAATAAACAAGCTTGAACAAAATTTTAAAACCGAAGCCATGTCCAATCTCAACTTGAACTCGATAAGAAAATGAATGACCAAACTTGAAACATGATAGTATATGGTTCAATTCAAATTATTTATAACCCCGCATGTCCTGAATGCAACCCACACATATTGCATTGCACACAAGTCAAATCGTGCATGGTCAATGTGCAACATATGTTGTGTTGCAAGTGACACATGCAATTTGTAATGAGTAATAGCTCAAGCAATATTTTTTAAAATATTTTTAATGTAAAAGAAGCTCAAATTCCATAAACTAAGCAAAGTAATTCTAAACAATTTATCAAAACATGTTGGCTAGAAATAAAGAATTCTCAAAGGGTTGGTTTGTTATACTTTTCTATGGATTTTAATTATTGAATTTGCTTCAAAATCAAGCTCATATATGAGGATCAAAATCTCCATTTATTTATAGTGGAAATGTATATCCCAGAACTAATCCAGCAAAATCTAATTGACTAATTATATGATAGTGCATGCCATCTGTCACATAAATGGGATGCAATGAGAAATTTATAAAGCAACAAACTTCAATTTTTTAACCCTTGGAGATGTTCTCTAAAAATCCAAGTCAAAAGATGGGAGTTTTTTTTTTTTTCTTTGGGAAGAGTGTTCAAAAACAGAGTTTCCATGATGACATCCAAGGTGCTACAAGGATTAATGCTATCAGGTGGACAAATGTTCCAATTTTAAACTACATGTACTAAAAAGAACATTAGAGATGCCACCCATGTATATGGTTAGATATAACATCTAAAATCATCCAAAAGGCAGAAGCATTCAAAACTAACAGGAGAAACCAAGCCGCACCATGCCTTTGGCATCCAAAGGGCCTTCCTTCGCAAAATATTTACCAAGGGAAACTCATTAGCAAAATAAATTCCTTGTAAATTTGACTAATTATAAATTAAAAATAACAGGAAATTTCTTACTCTAAGGTGTTCTGCGATATCCTTCTCATCCACATTGCAAATTATCTTATCCTTGTCAGATTCACGAATGTAAACAAGCATATATGCATTTGAATACTTTGTAAACTTGAACGGAGTATTATTAAATCCGGGATTTGTCTGTGGCAACTGCAGAAGGCAAAGAAGCATAGAAAGGAAAGATGTTAAAAAGTAGATAATCAGGTGAGTTTGAAAGAAAAGCTGACACCTAGATGGCAATGTAACAAACACCTCTTCTTCCCCACCATACTGCTCCTCTAGAGCCCTTTTCACATCTTCTTTAGTTACCCGCTCATCATCAAACTTATACCTGTAAAAATAAAATCGTGATGACTCAAAAAAAATAAAAAAAAAAAGCTTAATCAAATATTAACAATGCAAACACCATACTAGCGTCCAAATGCAAGCTATTGGCCAATTAGCATTTGATAGGAAATACTTGAGTTCGCAAGTAACCCTAAGGTAATTCTTGAGTTGGCAAGCAAACCTATCCCAAATCGGTGAACAAACATCAACGAAACAGTGGGAAACAGCCCGAAACAGTGGAAAACAGCAAAGAAACTGAGTAGAAATCTGAAGAAAATCAAGCCAACCACTTGTATCCCACTAGTAGGTGAATAAAGACAACAACCATACAAGATTCTTCGATTTGAGAGAAAGAGAACTCTTCAAAATCTCTAGCCAAGAAAACTAGAGCCCAAGCCTCCAAGAAGATTCCAAAAATCAGCCCAAATTCAAGATAAAATCCTAAATCCCCCTTTCCCCCTAATTAACTCCAAAGCCACATACAAATTTTACCTCTCACACTTGAATTAAACCCAAGCTTGGGCCCACTAGGCTTCCGCCCCCCTTGCCCTCTTTCCGCCCCATGTGGGGCCGCCTGGAGTAGGTAAGGACCGGCCCCTCCTGGGCCAGCCTAACAGCATGCTGATGCCTATGTATGCCAGTGCATGCACGCACAAGCATGAGAGAGAGATAGAATGCAAGTTGTTGGCAACTTGGCATGAGTGCATTGTGCATGGGTGCGCAAGCTTGAGTAAGAGAGATGGAGATATGGAGATCGGGAGAGGGAGAGAGGGGAGGGAAGGAGTGGATCCAGGAGAAAGGCATGGTTAAATAAAAGGGAAAAACCAGCCTGCACACAGATTTAGCAAAAAGAACTAATTCTCCAAAAATGTTGTATAGTACCAACATAAACAATACCAAGCCGTTCAATGATATAAATAAAATTTCCATAAGAATTTTGAATCCTACATATTTCCCTATCATAATGAAATTGGTGGTTTCTATACAAACTTTACCAAGAAACCATTGTTAACAAGTTTGTCCACAACAAAAATGATAATCACGGTCAAGAACAAGAACTAAAAATCTAACAAAAAATCCTTAAACTCATCATATCAACTTTGTTGCATGCAAAGGAAAAAAGAAACCAACAAATTTGTTTCATTCAAGCAGCAGCCTGTCTTCCAATCAAAAAAGGAGATGTGTCAACTTTGGCACAAATTACATAGAACATTTAAGAAAGAGAAATTTTAAAAAGGCTTAATGCATTTCAGCTGCATACCACTGATCAGACAGAGTTGGTCTGATGAAAGCATAGTAATGTCCACCATGAACACCACCACTATGTACAAGAACGCTGCAACCACAAACAATAGCAAGAGAATCATTGTGTGAGACAACACAGGGAACTTTCAGAACTACAGTAGTTCGGTAGCTATTGATCTAAAACAAAACCAAAAACAAGAACTAATTAGAGCTAACTACATCCCATAACAGATGTTTAGAGAAGCAAAGTTCAAAAATTCACATCATCAAGTTGTTTAAGAAAAGAAATGTATCAAGGATGTTGATTCAAGAACTTAACAAGTAGAATATGATAGAACTATTAAGAAAAAATTTGAAAATCTCAAGAGGAAAACATCATTCCAATTAAGTTTCAATATAAAGAGAAAGTGTGCATATGGCACTCTATTTTTTCATCATAAAAACAGTCAGCCCACAAACTCCTTGTGGTCATCTAATGGGTTACCATTAATGCCTACGGAGATTCATAGAATTTTATTTCAAGCTAATACCTTGAGTCTTTGAAAACTATGATATTCTGCTTACTATAATCATCACATGTATAAAGCAGCTACCAATTACAGACAAAGATTCCATGCATTATAGTTCTGATTTCATGCACTTCATTTCAAGTTATAAGTTATTGGACTTTCACTTGTGGGATCTATAGTGGCATAATTCATTTCAGACTCACGAGATAAGACGTGCACCTAAAACCTCATGATTATAGAACACAGGATGAGATGAGGCAAACCCCCTCATCTTGGTTTCTACATGATGATTATAACAAAAAGAATGAAAACAAATGTGATAGCTAGAGGCAAAGGACAAAAATTTATCAGTTCATCACCAAAATATGGGTACTAAACTTGCATAAGAAAGCTCTTGATAAAAATAAAATATGTATATCACAATAAAAGCACACCAAAAGGTAAGTGTGAGTAACACAATATGAGATACAAGGATTGCTGAACCCAGAAGCATATCGGTAATAGCTAAGGTCAGTGAAATGAACAAATGTTTGAACTTCAAAAAAGAGAGGAAGGTTTAGCATATTATACGATTAATAAGCCAAGCCAGTACGTTTCATGCATGATAGCAATCTATTTGAAATTCAAAAACATGTAGTTCGATCTTTCCAACAAAGGCTAAATTATCATACATGTGCTCTCAGCACAACTAATCGGCAAACAAATGGAGACATATAATAACTGAAGGCAGAGAAGAACCAAATAACAAATCACTCAAATCCTGGAATAAATAAAGGGAAGAAAATAGCACAATGATGCTAAGCCTTTTATGTCAAATAAAAATGGAAATTAAGAATTACCTATGGAGAGTATAAAGGTTGCGGACAGTATGGTCAGCATCAGGAGAAAGATACTTCCTATTATCTCTGTCAAGGTTTAGTTGCAAAGGAAACTCATACCGGTCATTTATCTGCACTCCATGTTTCATCAGATTAAAATAAAAAATTTTCAATATTTGATTCCAATCTCAAGCATCTGATGAACTGATCTAATCATGCAATTTTAATAATAGATATAAACTAAATATATACTGAAAGCCTACCTTCACCATTGTGTCACGCATGTAGTCATATTCAAAGCGTTTTAGTTGGAGTTGCAACACAGGAGGGAAGTCAACAAAAAGTGCACCTTTCTTTGCATCCTGAAGTAAATAAATAAAGTATCATAACAAGTCATCAGGAAAATTTTGTCATGCTCGGCTTCTCACGGGCTATGAATGGGAACAAAATACAATATGAAACATCGGATTCAAAGGAAGTAACAGCAGGTGGCAGATAACAAGTCAACAAATGAACACTCAAAAGATTCATGACCAATCTCACCACTCCGAGTCATCACATAAAAGTTTTGAAAAAAGAGTAGACAAATAAATCATAGTACGGTGACCAGATGCAAATAACAGAGAATTCTTAGAAGTTCAAGAGAATATTCCACAACATAGATAACCTAATGAAGACATGACAAAGAACCCAAGCCAATGAACCACAAAACATGATTAAAATAACATCTAAAAATTCAAACCAATCCCAAAAACAAAATAGAAAAACATCCAAAATATTTAAAACAATTTGTAGCTACAGAAATGCAGCATACTTCATAATTTTAATGTCATTCCAAAATGAGACGAGGAAGAATAACTGAAGACATAATTATGACCAAAAGGGTCCCAAAACTCAGTATTAAATGCATCAAAATAGCACGGTAGTGTGCCTCTCCCAGGAACTCGGTCTCAACTTTAAAATATTCTTCAAAAGATTAATTGTATCATGAATAGCTTTTAACTTCAGTCATTCCCAACTAATGGAATGGTGAGGAGTCAAGCTCGTCTGCAAGTTACGACATATTCAGGAATAATTCAATATAGCTAAACTAAACTGTTCAAAACTAGCAAACAGAAAATCAAGCTGTGCAAATGCAAACAAACCTGTAAACCATATTGTTCAGCATGGTATTTGTTATCTCCTTCAAGCCGCTCCACTTCAACATACTTATCAAAAGAAGCATACACATCCTTGCAACCTTTCACATCTAGCTGAAGATCTGAAAGGATAACATTTAATAGATCATGTTAGGAAAACAAGGTCCTTAGTTTAAAACTTCAAAAGGTTTAAGATTCAAATAATAGATAAATACCATAGAATGATTCCTTTCTACTTGACTTGTAATCTACATTTATGCACTCAATAAAATTCATATGATGTCCCTCAAAAAGTTGCTGAATCGCTCCTTCCACGACAGTTCCCTATCACACAAATAGAAATTCAAAATATTTAAAAACCAGCTACACCAATAAAGTTGAAACTTTCAAATGCAGGAAAACCTTCATTTTGTCTTCCAACTTCTCACAAAGAACTCGGTTGAGTTCTTGCACATCGTGTTGCATAAAAGAATCATACATGTCCCATCCGAATGATTTAGTCAGCTCTTTCGTAGCAACACTACTATCACTATATTGAAGCTTATAAAACAAGCTTTGCAGTGCCAAGGGAATGCTTGCAGAAGGAATATCAATCTCAGTAGTCGGCATATGGTACACAGCCTGGAGGGTACAAAATCATGAGTGATTCTTCTCAAACAACAAAGACAGTAGAAGGAAAAGCAAAGAAGGACTAAAAGATACGATACCTTCCTGAAATAAGGAATATGGTACAAAGTTTGAAGGAGAGAGTTCATATAGCAAGTAGCACCTTGATTCTTGAGACCAACATAACCTGTTTCTTTTTTTGAATCATAATTCCAATAATCAACCACCCTCCTGACCGCAACCTCAGCCTCAATGACACATGTATCGTTGACAAGATATCCTTTAATCGGATCATACAGATCTCCAAGAGGCATGAATGATGTGAAACCCCAATCACTTTCCCGAGCATTAAATTGGTGTTGAGTGTCTTCAAGAATGGCCAAGATACTATGTTAGCAAAAAAGCTAAAATGTGAATTTTTCATCAGCAGGACAGTGGTTTAGAAAGGATTGAAAGACAGATGCAAATGCAACCATTTTCAAATTATCATTTGTCTCAAATACAAAACAATTAAAAAAATGGCATTTTCCAAAGCATTTGAACAACAGCAAGTCATGCCATATCAACAACATGACATTAATTGGAAACCAAAACATGACTTTCTACTACAAACAATTGCAATAGTAACACACCCATAATAAATGGAATTCAATAAAGTTGTGCATTCTTCAATTATAAGATGCATAGAAACTTTTCCCTATCAAGACTATCACTCTCATTTCATCCAGAGTTCCCTAAGCGGGGAACTACAGCATCATTAGCATAGAAGGAACCATACAAACCCCTGGCAAACAACATGGAGAAGAAACATTAAAAAAACCAAGATTGTCCAAACAAATATAGCATAAGTCATATTGCTGCTTTGATATTTAAATAATTCACTGTATAAGATAAAACAGCGAGGGTTAACCATCTGCATAAAGTTTATCTTGAGAACAAATATGAATGCCAGCTTAGATTTGTAAAGCAACAAAATAGCATTAAATTTACAAAAGCAAAATCACAGTGTATTCACAATGCCACATAACAGTTTAAAGCCAATTAGAGCCCATCTTTTACAGCTCCAAAATTACTTAGCAATCAAGAATAACAGAGAACATTTTGCTCCTTAGTTATTCCTCAGACAATGAGAAACGTCCCCGCAATAGCGATCATTGATCAGTATTTTGCTCTTTAAACGATCACAATCCATGAATAGAAATAGAAACTATAAAAATACCTTTTCTTATGGTGAACTTGTTGTGAATTTGATTGCAAACAGCCAGGCTAAATTGTGCATTTCTACTCCAACCATAGGGAAGAGTGCCAGAATCAGCAACGTCAAGGTACATGGACAAGTGATCCACGTTGTTACCTTTGGGAAAGATCAAGATCCGCCTACAATGCAATGAGAGAGCAATAGAAAAACATTAGTTGCAGCATAAAGTATGCATACATTAAAACAAATCAACTGCCAAATGCATTCAGACAGAAGGAAAGAACAACGATTAGTTATCATCTCACCACTTATAGCCTCCAACAATGAAAATCTCCGAGTACAGCTTCTTAGTGTTCAGCCTCGAGAAATTTTCAATCGTCCATGTGAACCTGGAGGTGGGAGGATCCTCCACTGGCTGGTTCTCCGCCATGGTGGGAGCCTCTACTTGAGCCACTGAATGAAGGCAAGACAGATAGTAAAGGAATCAAAACCCTAAATACCATACAAAAAGACGCATCTTTCTGGAAAGAAGAGAACAATGACACCTGGAAAGCCAATAAACACCGATCTGTCAGCGACATCATTCTCTTCAATCGGAAAGGAAAACTCACCTTCCATCGGCTGAGGGCCCTCGGTGAACTCCGGGTGAGGAACCAGCATCTCGTCATCCTCCTGCTGCAAAAAACCAAATAACAATCAAAGCTCAGATCCAACAGAGACGCACACAAGAGATCAAATTAAAACCCTAAAAATAACGCGACAGCGTGGCAGCTGAGGTAATTCAGAAAGATTAGCGTGGCGGCAGAGGCAGTGTGCCTCGTAACCCTAATAGAGAAGCAAAGCCAGAGAAAGGGCACCGTAAAAGTGCCAAAAAGCAAGGGTAAAAAGAGATCTTGAAGTGAGTAACGATAGAGCGTAATAGGAAATTCGAGAAGATGGAAGAGAGGGGATGACTTGAGCGAAGGGTTTCGATGGAAGTCGCACCTCGAGCGGCGGCGGGGTCATCATAGTCATTGCTGGCGGAGCGGCCCGCAGACCGGCGCGTTCGTCTCCGGATAGGTCGTCTCCGTCTACTGGCGCGGGAGAGAGATCGTGAGCTTTAGAGAGAGAAAGATAGACGGAGGAGACTCAGAGGACGTGGGAAGTGGAAGGGAAAGCCCAAAACCGCAAGGGCTCGGAGAACGATTTCCTTTGCCTCGCTTGTTATGACATTTTTGGAGTTCGAAAAGTATGTTAATAAAAATAATATTATTATTATTATTCATAAAATTATCATATTATTTTAAATTTTATCAGACAAAACTAAAATATTAATGATTTTTTTAATTAATTATATATATTTTTTTTTAAAAAAAATAGGACCACATCTTGAATTAATTATAGGAGGATTTTCATTAATTTTTATATTATTTATATAATATTTTAATTATGTCAAAATACAATCAGAATAAATAAATGTAATCTTATTAAAATTAATATTAATGATATTTTTAATTTATTTTAAGAATTTAATATAATTTAAATAAATATAAATTTAGATAATATATAAATAAATAAATAAATAATTTTATGATATATATGCAAATCTCCTTAATTATATCATTTAAATAAAAATTTAACATCAATCCTTTTTTTTAACTTCTGTTACAAAACGTTTTTGGTTAAATAAATATTTGGGTGGACGAAAATAAACATATTATCTATTTTTAATTAAATATTTTAAAATAGAAAGTTCATGACGATGGCGGGTTTTTTGTTTTAATTATAGTTGAAGCTCCCGTATATACATAGATAAAAGAGAAAAATATAAGAGTCGCAAAAAGTTTTCACATGAAAATTTCAAGAATGCAAGACTCTTAATTACATGAAAATTTCAAGAAGAAAAAACTATAATGCTTAACCCCAAATGAAATAATCAACTATATACATGAAACTACATAAGCTCATCTTCTTCATAGTTATCATAGAACTATTTTTTTTTTGAGTAAATATTGTGGGATAAATAGTGGATGAATGATGATGACAATCAGATGATTTTAATTATGCAATATTTGTCAAATTATGATGATTAGACAATGATGGTCCGATAGCAACAATCAGACAATGGCAGTCAGATGATTGGATAGTCGAACAAATATGATCAAATAGCATTGGTCGGGAAAAGGTGGTTGGGTGATAGCAATTCAGTGATGACAGTTCAACAACGATAATTGATATATAAAGATCTACAATTAATTCTTGAGATCAATAGGCTCTCTTAATTTTCAAGTTTAAATTCCTTTCATTTTGAAAATGTGAGTCTGTTTATATTATTTTGCAAGGATAGTTGGCCTGCAAAATTTAAGCATTTGCTTTTTAATAGTGTTGTTTATATTTTATTTTCATTTTTTTATAGAATAATGCTCTATGTTATCATCTTCAACAAATTTCTACAGATAAATGTTCATAAAAAAATTTGAAATTTTGTGAACATAGATAACCTAACCTCATTGGCTAGTTCCAACATTTTTTTTCTGTAAAAATATTATTTTTTTATGGGATAAAAATTCACGAACTTTAGTTGTTTCAAATATGAAACATTCCTTATTGCTAAATTGGTGAATTTACTTCATGAATTCAATGAACTATTTCCTTTGGTGGGAGTTTGAAAGCTACATAATACTTCAACAAATCCCTTGTGATTGTAGAGTATGTCAACATCATATATATCCAAAAGTTCTATATGTGGCTTTGAAATAAGATTTCTTCTTTATTAGTCTTTGTATTTATGATGGTTCGTGTGTTAACAGATAAGCTTGAATGATGTTTACAATAAAAAATTTGAAGTAATGAATTCTCCACCTTTGTGTAAGAGTAATTCAAATTTAAGAGAACTTGCGCTTGAGTGGAGAGTAAAGATTCGTTTGAGATGGCTTTCTTACTACTTCTTAAAGCAGCTTTCTAATATAAAAGTTAAATTTTTTGTACTAAAAGTTGCTTCAAGAAGCAATAAAAAAGCCGTCCCCTAAGCCTTTTACATGTCTTTGAAACATACTTAAGATCTTTACATAATTCTAGAAATTTAACATATCGTGATTAAATATTTGAGTTGGCAAAAAGATATTGCACTGAATTGAATTATAATGGCCTCGATTTCTTAGTTGATAAGAGCTTTTTGAGGCTCATACTTTATGAGATTTTTAGATGATTAAAAAGTTTATCAGGCTAAATAATTAGAAAAACTTATAATAAAAGTTTAGTAAATATTATGGATATAAATATAGAATGTTTATTCTTTGAAACTTACACCTAAGGCTTTTTAGAGGATGTTTATCTTTTGTGATTTCCAAAGTAAAAAAAAACATGTAAATTTTAAAGCTTTTGGCATTTTGTGACTTTTTTCTAGAATTGGAGACGCCTCTATCTTATGAGCATTTTAACCTTCTGAAATGTTTAAAATAACAAAAGAAATGACATCTTATGGGATTTTGATCCTTCTGAGATTCTAAAATAAGTGAAGAAATTTGTACGTTATAATACTTTTAGGCTTCTGACATTATTCGAGAATTAGAGAATTGGAGAAATTTATATTTTCTGGGACTTCAAATTTTCTTGTGTAGAACCTAAGAAACATTTATTTTATGAGATCTTTTGTAAGTATGTTTTGGGGTGCAAGATATCTAAAGCGAGATCTGAATGCTAGATGTAAAGACTTTTGGGTATGTGAATGAATTTTAAAAGTTTTAGTGGAGCTCTGTATTTGTTTTAATTATGTTGAGGTTCAATAAGGTATATTACATGCTTCATGTTGTTAAGTGTGGAGTTTGATACGTTGAAATCTTTCTCTGTTATACTCCAGTTCGTGGTAGAGGGTGAGTCAAACTGGGGTGTGACATCTTTAGTCTTAGAAATTTTTAGATGAAAGGAGAACCTATCAATTACTTACTCTCATGAAATATTTCTAATGATGGTACTATTCACTATTACCTTTTCATTGAGATAGAATCATTAACGTGCCTTCCAGGGTCGTTTGTGAGTGCAGATCCTACCTGGTAATCATCCTCATATGATGTTCCTAGTGAGAAATATGTCACTACGACCTTCCTATTAAGAATTTCTCATGGGCGTATCTTCCATATATCTTTATTAAATATAATATTATTTATAAATATGAGACTTTATTTATAATTTCAATAAAATTTACATTAAAATTGTATTTTATCTATAGTAATATATCGCGATATCACTTTTTTTAGAAATTGTAATGAGATGAAGTACACAATGCAATAACCCAAACCAGTGTTAGCAGATTACGTCATTTGGAGTCGATGAAGATGAAGGGACGTAGGAGTTCCATCACTTGTAGTTGTGAGAAGGCGAAGGGTTGATCGATTTCGTTACCTTTGTCGACGATTATGAAAGGAGGGGTTGATCGGTTGAGAAGCAACGAGATGAAGCTAACAAAATAGAGACAAAGGATCGATCATCATAATTTGGTCGTGTGAGGAAGTAGACCTGTCAATTTCGGGTTACGGGTCGGGTTGACCCGAACCCGAAACTGACCCGACACTATTCGGGTTCGGGTTGACCCGACCCGGTTTTGCAAACGGGTCAATTTTATGGATCCGAATCCGACCCGCTTCGGGTTCGGGTCAACCCGACCCGACCCGCATAGTCTTTGGACGCCGACGTGTATCTGCGTACGCCGGCGATGCTGAACTAGCCTGGGCCGCCCGCCGCCTGGCCTCGCCACCTCGGGACGGAACGCGGAAACCATCTGGCTTGGCCTGCCTCGGGAGTGCGCGCAAATGGGCCAAATGGCCTGCTTCGGGACGCTGCGCGCGGCGCGCCTGCGTGGACGGCGGAACTGGTTTGGCCAGCGGGAGTGCGCGGACGGCGGAACTGCCTCGGGAGTGCGCGCAACTGCGCGTGGCGCGCCTGGGCGGGGCTGGCGGCCAGCGACCGGGGCTGGCGGGCAGCGAGGGAAATTCGAATTTTTTAAAAATAAACGGGTTTTCGGGTTGACCAGGCAACCCGTCGGGTCAACCCGAACCCGACCCGTTTTTGCAAACGGGTCGGTTTTCCGGACCCGAACCCAACCCACTTCGGGTTCGGGTCAACCCAAACCCGAAAATTCCGGGTCGGATTCGGGTCGGGTCCAATATTGACAGTTCTATGAGGAAGATGAGATGTATTGTCTCGTTATAATTGGAAGAAATATGGAGATAAAGGATTGAGAGAGATAGAGAGGGAGGGCGATCAAGACCTGCGATGAGAAAGGGAGATGGGTGGGAGAACTTTTTTAATTTAAATTTATTCCAATTCTCACACAATTTGTTTTATTTATATTTTAATATTTTCTTTCAATTAAAACTACAGAGTTAGACATTATACCACCTAATGTATTTCTATCAATTTGAAAGAAAAAAAAATTATAATATATATTTCTAATTAGATGCGGCATAGGGAATATACAATTCATCCCGAAGTATGAAAATCATATTCTCCTATCTTTCCAATTAAAAAGATAAATTATAAATTTATCTCGATAATTAAATATAGAGGGTACTGTGTAAAAGCAAATTCAATACCCATCTATCTTTTGACTTTGACGTTAAATTTAAAACATGGATAAAGCAAAGTCTAGATTCACATATTTTTCCTCTATTTTAGAAAATAAAACTAAAGTATGGTCTATTTTATTCTCGGATTTAGACTCCCTATAAGGGAAAGACCCTATAAAGAATACTCTTGATTAAAATGAAAACCAAATAATTTTAAAATACATCTAAGTTTAAAGAAATATTTGAGCTAATTAATTTTCAAACCACAGGCTTTAGATTATGAATTCTAACATTGAATTTGAAGATTTAGATTTGACTAGAAGAAAGAGAGTGCATAGATCATAGTGTATACAATCTGGACTTACCACTTGCCTAGAGTGAGTTGTTAGCTAACAATCCTAATCACAATAATCTCCAATGAATTCAAGATTAAGAAATCTTAATTTTATGAATCAAGAAGTTGTTAAAAAATTAAATCAAATGCAGTATAATATGCATACAAAAAATAAAAATCTACACGTATGATGGTTTTGATGCTTGAACAATAATATATATAAAAGAAATGATTTTATTAAATAAAATTAACATAGTACATCCTGAGATTTGCAGTAAAGTAAAGGTGGTCAGGTCCCACCAGTAGTAATCCTGGATTATAAACCTATCAAAACATTTAGAATCAAATACAGCTGTTTATAATTTTCAGGCTCCAAGTCTTCTATGAAATTCCAAAAAGAATATCCCTTTAAAAGGGACATTAATTTTTGGAGCCCCACCTATATATCTATAAGTAGTTATCTTTAACTATTTACAACTCTTGACTCTGTATAACTCGATCTATGTACAGGAAATCTATAAAATTTAAATTTACATGACTCTTTATATATACATCAATTCCTAGGAACATTCTTCTTTGCTGAAATTTAAAAAGCAAAAAAATAAAATGCATATATGAAAGTGCATTGTGAGCACTTATATGTATAGTAAAGTAAAGAAAAGTAAAGTATATGGCCCTAACTCATTCACTCCGCTCTCTGGTGCACTGACAGAAAAGTTTGAACTAGTTATGAATTTTCAAAAATCCAAATCAAAGCGTGGTTAAGATTTTTGTAAATTCATAAACTAGCTAAAATTACTTAAAATAGTCTTAGGAAAATTAGAAAAGATCAAACAAAAATGTATAATAACTCTGCCAAGTTTCAAATTAAAATGACTTATGTATTTTTCCTTAAAAAACAGAGTTTTTTGTATTTTTGAAACACTTATTAAAAAATAATCAAAATAATTTAATTTTATTTTTAAAGTAAAGTAGATGAAATTCTAAAGAAAACAAGCCTAAGAGCTCAAAAATTGGTTGAGAAATGAATTTTCTACCAAATTTTGAAGTTCTAGTTAATTTTTTTGATGTATTTACAGGTTTTATTACACAGTCAGTCGGCGACATTGATTGTATGGGTCCTTTTTCACGTGGTTGTTGACCTCATTTTTGTATGAGGTCACTTTTAACTCCTCCCTGAGTTCTAGATCCTAGGATTTTCCTAGCTCCTAGCCCTTAGGCCCAGTCCAGATCTTAACTCAATCCAAACCCAAAATTTTAGGCTAAAGACTTAATTCCTAAAGCCCTTTATGGGTGATGTTTCAATCACCTTGAAACCCAGTCAATTGACATCTGATTCAGAGTCTATTGTGGGTCTCTGAAAGGATTCCGCTCGCGTGGTTCGAATGCAAAGGGTACGATCACACTATCCCGTAGGACAAAATGGTCGTAGGCCTTTACACTCGGCACAAGCAGGCCGATGGAAGAGCAGATGGAGTTATAGATATGATTAGTCATAGAGGATAGCGGGTTTTCACCTACGCACCTCGATGGATAATAATATCTATAACCCTAAATTCACGAGATTTCCCCCATTCGATACATCAGTTCGAATGAGGTTTATTTGATTGTGGGGATCGGTTTCCTACGGGCGCAAGCCCCCGTAGTTAATTACATCTTAGACCTCGATCTAAGAAGACTCTCGATTAAGGATGTTAGATTATCTCCTCTGATGGGTTTAGTGCAAGGGGATTTCTAGGTTTTCCTAATCAAAGGGAAGAAGGTCCCAATTGGCTTAATCAATCACACATTATTCATTCAACATCCGGTCGGCTCGGAGAAGTGGAAAAACTGGAGAAAAAGAGAGATCACGCATTCGAACAAGCATGAGAGAAAGAGGGAGGTGGCGTCATCTGTGTGACGCGGATGGGCAGGATTTATAGCTTCCGAAAGGATGGATAGCTTACCCACCAATAAGGTGTACAGGGGTACACTCGTACCGCTCACCTTTAGACCCTAAATCTATAAAAGACATAGTGTTGCACACACAACACTAACATCTACGACCTAGCTAATGCAATCTGGACTTATTCCTTGCCTGACAAAGGAAGCCAGCTAAAACCACCTAATCGTATAAAATCCATGCTGTCCAGTCTGTATGAAGAAGGGTGGGTAGTTTAGACACTGAATTTGGGATCGACAAACTAGAGAAATCTCTAATTGATCCCACACTTATGAGAGGTATAATGCTTCTAAAACTAATGCAATTAAATTTTGATTTCGATTAGTTACTAATGCAATTTATGCTGGTTGAAGTCTCCAAATCAGATATGTATGAATTTTAAAAAGGCTTTATAAAAATAACTTTTGAATGACTAAATTTCCCCAGGTCCGGCACTTCATCCTCATAGGCCAGATTATCCGGACTCTACCCTCAGGCGGGGAAATTTGTCTAAAAGGTGAGAGAATGCATGTATGCTACCCCGGACGATTCCGGCTATTTCCTAGAATCGTTATGGTTTCTATGTGAATTAATCTTAAAAATTTTTATTTAATAATTACGAGTATAAAAATTTTATCCCTAAAGAGCCTAACGGTCAGACACAAGCACATGCAAGAAAGAAACCTATAAAAAGCATGCTGGTTCTACTACGCAATCAGAGTAAACAAACAACAGTAAAAAGAACAAAATCTCACGGAAAAGAATGTTCATGGCAAGCGCCATTCAATATTACATCACAGAGTACAGTAAGGAATGGTGGCCGGGCTCCACCGACAACAACCCGGAAACGACGCAAATCTTAAAATAAGGCATTTTTATATCTCTTCAGTCTTCTTCTTCTCTTCCTTGATTCGTCATTGGATCGTCTTCATTCTTCCTTCTGGTTCTTCGTAGTACGTCCTCCAAGAGAACGCCCAAATGAAAAAGGAAACCCCCTGTAAGGGTTTACTTTTCCCTTTGGACTCCTCGTAGTGAACGTTCCAAAAGGATATCCAAATGAAAAAGGAAACCCCCTTGTGGGGGTTTACTTTTCCCTTTGGATTCCTATCTCTTTAAAAATGTCTTATTTTAATGACTTTCACAAAGCTTAATATCAAATACATTACATTATTGAAAATAAAAAATCTAGACTCTCCTGCAGGGGTTATCCTAAGCAGTTATAATAAAATTCATCCAAGCAGTTATATATATGAATTAAAAAACTCATATCAATCACTTGGTCGTGCTCTGATTATTGGGGGCTAAGCAGCTGAAGCAGGTACCTAAAGCAGTTGTGAATAATTATTATTAATTTTTAGCCCCCTTTTTTTAGCAGCATTATATGAGTACGGCCACCTGCAGGAAGACAGCATTAGTATAAAAGAACGTGCCTAACCTATGGGTATTCTAACGTCACAACCACAGTGCAAGAAAGAAAAGAGTAGCTAGCAAAACAATACGAAACAACATCACAGAAAAGCTACAACAGGTAGCGAAAACAACCAGCACACGGGTCACATGCAGGGCGTCACAACAAAGTACAGAAAAGTAAAGCAAAACAACAGCCTAACCTAAAGCTAATAGTCGTGCCCTATCAAACTCATCTAAGTGTGTGTGTAGGCTGTGTGATTTTTTTGGTAGGTCCTATATAGGATGATTTTAGTTAGAGTTGTATGTATATTTGATTTGTTTGTTGAAAGGGACAAAGAAGAGTTTTTAATTAAAATTCAAATCTTAGTGTTTTAAGATTGATTTTAGGTATATTTTATTTTTAATGTTTAATTAACTACCACCTTTGTTTCACACCGAGGCCGTGAGGTTTATTTCACCCTCCTTGGGGCTAACTTAATAGCCTCGTAGGCCTGGGTTACCCAGTGATAATTAACTTTATTTGATTATTACAGTTTGTTGTTAAAAGAAATGAAAAGGGTGAATTAAATCATTTATTAATCAAGTTTGAATTATGCCCATTAGAAAAATTAATTTTAGGTTTTGACGCTCCATTAGATCCATTCGTGGCGTTGTGCCACCAGGCTCGAGGAACCAGCCTCCTTAGGACACTTAGCCCCGCAGCCCGGAGTAGTCCATCCAATAAACTTCACTTTTGGAGCGGTTGTTGTGTATTAAGGGATTTGTTGATTACTTTTAAAAAGATTATTCTAAGTTTGATCTTTAAGAATCTCTTATCCTAATTAGTTTAGTTTGTAATTTAATCTCCTAATATGATCTACATCTTTTAAATTTTAGATTGGTTATGAATCAATTATTAAGTTAATTAGGATTGATTTAGGTTTATGTTTTAGATTTTGAATTTAACAATTATAAATGTTAATAATCAATTGATTAGGAATTAAGTGTTTTAATGAACTTTAAAGAATTAGATTAAGATTGATTGATTGATTATTAGTGAATTAAGAAAACAAAATCTAAATCTAGGAAAACGTGTCACTAAGTTGTTGTTTTGATGTTTCTATCCTATAGGGAGCATGCATCCTAAGTCTATGTTTTCTAAGACTCGGTCCTTAATTTTTTGTCCTTAGATGTCACTAATGTTGTAGGATCGAAAGTGATGTTGTTTTCTAATTCCTAAGACTTCTATACGGATGTCACGGGATTTTAGGGATCTAAACAAGAAAAACAAAAGCAATCCTAATTATAATTGAAGTTTCTAAGGTCCTAAGGGAAGGAGGCGTACAATCATCTAAGCCCCTAAAGGTTTTCTAAGTTTTAGTATACTTACAGCACCGGGGGCTACGACCCGGTGGTTCCGCCCGTAGCACCCCTACTAGATGAGTAGGGACGACTGATGCTTGGATCCGACTGTCCTAGCTCCAGCTCCAAGTGCTCCTTATCCATTGCTTTCCAGAAGGTACCTCGCAAGACAAAAGAAAGATAGGTATTAGAGCAGTTCTATAAGAAAATAACAATATGAAAGAAAGAAAATGCAGAAAAGAAAAAGAACGTACCCTTTTGTTACTGGTTGAGTCGTATGTCTGTGGATCTTCCTTAGTTTGTAGGTGTGCAGTACCAAAAATATAAAAGAAACGGCGGAGAAAACTAACGAAAAATCGAATACAAAAAGGGGTGTAGGCATTGTTGTTATTGGATGCACTTCGTAGAAGTCAAGTGCATCCTACAATAGCAACAATGCCCTTTGCTGTTCCCACTCCGAACGAGGCACTTGATACGTTTAAGACCTCTACCCACAAGACCCTCCAAGCAAAGCATATGACAACTAAGGGGAAACTAACCTTTAAAACTCAATCTAAAATCTATACCTTCTATTTTATATTTGTTCAACATTCCATATATTGTTAGAAGTCAATACAAAAGAAAACTAGCTTGAGTAGAGAGTACCTTACTCCAAAGGACACTACCCACCCTCCGACACAAAGCTCCTTAAACTTCAAATCTCCAAAACTCATTTCTTGGAAAGGACTACTAAGAGAATCTGACCCAAATGAAAAAAAAAAACTCACTCACTTCCAAAAGACACGAAGAGAACCCTACTAAATAAATCTATCCACAACATCATAGATTTCAAAAAAAAGTTCACAAGAACCCCTAAATGGACTACTACACAAAACTTCACAAAATCTATCCACCCATAATCACTTTTCTTTTGATTTATTTTGACACCAAAAACTTTACCAAAATCCTTTACTAAAACCCCTATCCTACCACAAAATCCTACCCGAAACAACCTACAATCAAGTGTCTCACCCTTCATTTGGGGTGGGGTATGAAAATATAAAACTTTCCAACAAGGAGGCTTTATAAAACCCCTCATTGGAAAGTATTCGCGAAATTCGTCGTATAAAATCCTTTAAAACAAATCCCAAAGCCATTAGACACCAATCGACTTACAAAAGCTTTCGATCACAAAATCATTCATAAACATTCTCAAAGACATGTTATGCGATAACTAAGAATACCTAACATTAAAAGAAAAGACATATAAATGCTCTTAAGCATACTACACATTCTTACAAAATGAGATTAAGAAATCTTTCAATATAAGACAAAATATAAAACTTCTCAATATAAGACGAAACATATGTTCAAAGTTGGAACCCAACCCTCATATATTTCTCTAAATAACTTATAAAACTTTCAATTCTAAAGCAAACAAGCTTGCACTTGAACCATATATTCTCTAAATCAAAACATGAAGCATGCGAAATATTTGCGATAATATTCATAGACTTCGCCTTTAACTATTAAGTGCAAAACTACTATCTACCAAAGATTCAAGACTAACATTATGCTATTGGAAAGGAGAAAAAAAAAATGCCCCCCCTTAAATTCCCAAAGCTTTGAGGTTGAAGTACGGTCTTAAGAAAGGCATTTTATTATCACTCCTAATTGAAAGAGGCAAAGAAAAGCATGACGTTTTATAGAGTCTACCTACTCATGACCAATTTCCAATATAACCAAATCATTTCATTTTAAATCCCAAAGCACACTCAAGATCGAAACACACGGCATTATGGAGACTTCTCAACGAAATTGCTAACATGAGCTTTATATAAATTCAAACAACTAAAGAAGAATCCAAATTCGCAAAAAGTACAGAGATATCTCATCATATATAAGAGGTACAAAATCATTGCTTGCTTAAGAGTTCTAAATTAACATCACATTATTGGAAGAAAACAGCCCACCCCCCATTAAAAGATTTTGCTAACAATTTTAGGAAGCCTAAAAAAAAACAAGTATAAAGCTCTCATATGCATTTTGTCACACTTCTTCCACATACATAGAATAAGAGCCAGTCAAACTACCACAATGATAATCGTTTGGGCTTGTGTATACATGTACCCGCTTGGCATTGAAACCTTGTATGAATGATACTAAAAATAAGGTGAGCAATAAAAAGAAATTCCAATAGGGCATTTAACCAAACAACTAGCATGTGGGGTTTAAGAGATAATGTAGAATAATTTCTTTTAGATACATTACCATGTCACACTTGGACCACTAAACCACATAACATGATTCGAAAGTGGAGCTCATGCATCACCTATCCATTCTAAAATAAAGCAACTCAGTGTATATTGTAGCAAGTTCAACAATGGCCTTCACAAAGTATGCGCACAACGAAGGGAAATTCATGTGTGCACTTAATTGAAATACATCACCAAAACATTACTTAAGATTCGCCAATATTTATCATAAACAAAAATGCCAACCATAAGATTCATAAGTTGTAATTAAAGCAAAGTTTGTCTTGAACCAAAGCCTCACCACAAAAAAAATGCCAACCATAAGAAAACTTACAAAATCATTTAGAGCGAATTATTATAGAAGCTAAAACTCCCATAATCGCAAATCCCCGTGAAAACTTTAGGTAAGTATTTGAATTATTCGATATTTACCGAAAGCGCATTTCCAACATTTCCAATCTAAAGAGCACTAGTCATTTCCATAAAGAGACATAAGAGAAATCTTGTAAACACAAATATATCCACGAAATACTACAAAAATTTCTTAAATGCATTTCACTGAGCACTCTATGTGCATGCCTTAGTGAAGAAAGAAAATGGCTTCTCAAGTTTTTTTTTTATTCACACCTGAAGCTTCTAAACCATATGGTATAAAACAAATGTAGGTCCACGCACTAACTTTCCATTCCGAAGACAATGTAAATCAACAAGTTGGATGAAAGTATAGAACAACGAGTTATGAAGAAATCCACCGTTGTTATCACAAACTATTAAAGGATTTAGCATAATGAATGAATAAACTCACTTAGAAATTAATGGGTTTATGAGTGTAATGACATATACACCCCCAAAAACCCCACAAAAACTACTTGAAATTCATCAAAATTCATTCACAATGTTGTTATTTAAAAGAACTTTGAACATTACAATAAGGAGATTTTGGAATGAATTTCACAAGCATAGATATATATAAAACAACATGGCTCAAGGCTTCATGATTCGTTAATCAAATATCCCACATCCTTTCTTGAGGGCATTTCATTGAACACCTCATATGCATGGTCTAATGAAGAAATGACATAACCTCTTTATAAGCCCTCAAAGTTCACACCTAAAACTTCTAAGAGGTATAGCATGAATCATAGAATAAGTTTGACATGCTATTGTTCACTTTCAAATACCAAGTCATTTTGTTTACATCTCATGGAACCACTCATGATTATCATCATTCTTCCATATTTCCAAAAAAAAACATTGAGGCATCATTGTATGACCAAACAAATATAGTAAAACTAGGCAACAGTGAACGATAATGGATGCTTTATCGAACTAATTGTGAGAGAAATTAGAAATCAAACTCTTTCAACTTACATTAACTAGGCATAGAGAAGAAAGAAGGGAAGGGAAGCTACCCAAGAATGAAAGAAGAAGAAATATGGAAGAGAAATAGAGTAAGGGAAGAGAAGAAGAGGAAAGTAAAAGGAGAAAGAAGAGGGGAGAGGGGAAGAAGAAGAGAATACTCACCTTGCAAAGAGAGGGAGCCCAAGAAATCAAGGCGTCGGGCTCAGGTTTCGCGAACAGGAAGGCCGACGTCGGGTTCGAGCTTCGCGAACAGGAAGACTGGCGTCGTCGAGCTGTCCTCGGGTTCGGGACGGCGAGCTGGCTTCGGGCTCGGGACGGAAGGGCTAGCCGGAGGAGAAGGTCCGACCGGGCTATGCGAAATCAAGAAGGAGAGAGGGGTTTCTTGCGTGAGAGGGAGGCGTGGCTTCTTTGATTCACGAACGAGAGAGCGAGGGAGAGCCGGGGAGTGAGATCCAGAGCGTGAGGGAAAGGGGGGAGTTCGGGTTGTTGGAGAGGGAGTTCGGCACCTGGGAGCCTTGGAGCCGAGAGGGAGAGAGCAAAGCGAAAAAAAGATCGAGAGAGAGAGGGAGTTCGGAAGAATGCCTGGAGCGTGAGAGTCGTCCTCATGGTAAAACGAACCCCTCTTCCGAAAGAAGAAGCCCGCCTCTTCCATGCCTCTCGCGACAGTCGCTCGTATACACGAAAACGGAGTCTGCAGCTGCTTCGTATCACTGCTCTGCCTGACCGAAGATTGCGAGCATCAGTGACCGTGCCAATTGCCCATTCAATCAAGACCGCTCGATCAAATTTCCTGATCTAAGGATCAATTTCGAATTTGTTAGAAAGTGAATTGGAGTTTAAAATGGAATTATCTTGAGCTGTATTAAGTCAAATTCGTCTAAAATCGGGTTAGGTTCGAGCTCGAATTTGACTCAATTTGAATTAAATTGGGTCCGAGCCGTCGCAACGAAATTGATTACAAAATTAAATTCAAAGTAATTGTTGATTTAAACTGAATCGAGCTCAACACGACCAGAACCAATTAATCGAGCCTAATTGAATACGATCAAGTCTAATTTGACTCAATTCGAGTCGATCCGAACTTGAATTAGACCCGACAAAATTCGACTAAGTCGATCGAAAGAGCTCGAGCCCATTCGAGCCAAAATCGAGGTCAACAAACGGACCCCCAACATATACGGAGAACAATGGGTGAACCGTATATGTTGGCGTTGACCTTCCTAACTTTAGGAAGATACAACCTTAAGGTCGACCAAAGAAAGTCCTTAAGCAAATGCAGTCAACTAGTGAGAACAAAATCAATAAAGAAATCTCAAAGGACCAAGTAGAATTTAACGATCACCTAAAGCACATGTCTAAGACGATGCGAGGAGAAGAGAATTCAACAATAGCTTGAAAATCATATCGAATAACAAAGAGTAATAATCAACGGATATCAATAAAGATGAAGAATCAATGATAGAGAAATCATCTATCTGCCTAACCACGTCGCAACAGCAGAGTAGAAGAAGAGATTTCATGCTAACAAGAGCACGAATCAAGATAATATTAAAAAGAGCTCAGGCGAACACAAAAGTCCACAAGAAACACTCTACTATCATTGGCGCATATGCCAAAGTGATAAGAAGAGGATAGAACACTCTAATACCGCCGGACGCATATGCCGCGACGATCAGGAGAGGAAAAGTACACTCTACTACCGCCGGGCGCATATGCCGCGACGATCAGGAGAGGAAAAGGTACACTCTACTACCGCCGGACGCATATGCCGCGACGATCAGGAGAGGAAAAGTACACTCTACTATCACTGGCGCATATGCCAAAGTGATACGAAGAGGAAAGAACACTCTAATACCGCCGGGCGCATATGCCGCGACGATAAAAAGAGGAAGGGGTGGTGAGGAATGCCTCTCAGGGACTCTGTCGGGCTCTCTCAACCAGCAAAAGAGAACTCTACACTCTAATACCGTCGGGCGCATATGCCGCGGTGATAAGAAGAGGAAAGAACACCACTCTAACATCGTCGGGCGCATATGCCGTGGCGATGAAAAGAGAAAAGAACAACGCTCTAATATCGTCGGACGCATATGCCGCGGCGATAAATAGAGGAAGGAAAACACTCTAATACCGCCGGGCGCATATGCCGCGATGATAAAAAGAGGAGAAGTACAACGCTCTAACATCGTCGGGCGCATATGCCGCGGCGATGAAAAGAGGAAAGAAAACACTCTAATACCGCCGGGCGCATATGCCGCGACGATCAGAAGAGGAAAGAACACTCTAATACCGCCGGGCGCATATGCCGCGACGATCAGAAGAGGAAAGAAAACACTCTAATACCGTCGGGCGCATATGCCGCGACGATCAGAAGAGGAAAGAAAACACTCTAATACCGCCGGACGCATATGCCGCGACGATCAGAAGAGGAAGGGGTGGTGAGGAATGCCTCCCAGGGACTCTGTCGGGCTCTCTCAACCAGCAAAGGGAACTCTACACTCTAATATCGTCGGGCGCATATGCCGCGACGATCAGAAGAGGAAAGAAAACACTCTAATACCGCCGGGCGCATATGCCGCGACGATCAGAAGAGGAAAGAACACTCTAATACCGCCGGGCGCATATGCCGCGACGATCAGAAGAGGAAAGAAAACTCTAATACCGCCGGGCGCATATGCCGCGACGATCAGAAGAGGAAAGAAAACACTCTAATACCGCCGGGCGCATATGCCACGACGATCAGAAGAGGAAGGGGTGGTGAGGAATGCCTCCCAGGGACTCTGTCGGGCTCTCTCAACCAGCAAAGGGAACTCTACACTCTAATATCGTCGGGCGCATATGCCGCGGCGATAAAAAGAGGAAAGAACACCACTCTAATATCATCGGGCGCATATGCCGCGACGATAAAAAGAGTAAAGAAAACACTCTAATACCGTCGGGCGCATATGCCGCGACGATCAGAAGAGGCCAGAGCTCCACAACCAACCAACGCTCATATGCGTGGTGCTGTGAGAAAGCCAAAGAAGTAAGTAATTCATCATCTAAGAAATCTCAAATTTATACTTTAGTTACCACATGGTAGAGGACAAATCGTCGTGGCCATGAGTAATTAAAATACAAGTAAAATTTCCTTAGGTAAACTAAAATCATGTGCAACATGAAGTAAATGATCGATATACATCTCTCTAAACAGAGGAACATATAAACGACCGAGTAGAAAGAGTAATGTCATATCAAAAGATCAAGTGAAGTGGCGAGGGAACAAATTTGTCACTAAAAATAACATTCATCAAATCGAATATCAGTGATTGAAAAAGGGATCACAGTGGTAACACCTATACTAACTGTTGGGACCCTGTGAGAAGCATAATCAGCATTTATGCATTCAAAGAGACTATTTTTATAACTAAAGCAAGGTCTCGATGAGAAACATGTCACTAAAAGGAGTAGTGGATTAACTTTCTGCTAGAAGATCAGACTCCACTAAGAAATGATGTTAACACCTAGGGCAGGATGTACCACATCATATGGAAGGGAAAACAACATTCCATTATAAGTGACCATAATAGAGGGAATTGACACAATCATCTCTTAAGCAGTCATCAAAATGCTTTAAGGAAAGAGAAAGATGAGGATTTGGATGGACTTTGAGCTCTTGGAGTGTAGAACCGGGTTCCACCTGTGACAAGGGCAACCGATTATACTCAACTGAGAGCTTCCCTCTCGAAAGGAAAGAATTTTAAGAGACTTTGGGCTCTTGGAGTGTAGAACCGGGTTCCACCTGTGACAAGGGCAACCGATTCTACTCAACTAAGAGCTTCCCTCGTTTTTTTTTATTTGAAGAGAGGGGGAAATTGTTGGCTTTGATAACCCAGGCCATACTCGTCACATGAATAAAACTGGGGAGAGAGATATTACAACAATAATTTGTAGAAGAATTTACAAAGTGGCAATGGATCAACATCACTATATTTGACAGATATAGATCAAGGATGGACCCAGTATCATACTTCATAGAGATTCGAGTTAATAGTTTTGGTATCCCAGACCACACTTGAAAGTGACAAGTGAAACTGGGGAGCGTCAACCCTTATAGGGGTTGGAGAGGTGATTTTGCGCAACAATACCAAAGTGATCAGTGAATGTGAAAGTAAACACAAACATCCCTACGGCGTATTTATATACAATCCTTAAGGATGATCTCATACTTTGCATGACGAACATCACGTGGTAGAGGACAAATCGTCGTGGCCACGGGCTGCCGAAAAGTACAAGAAATCCTTTAGATTTATATCTATGCAGAGGGATATTTACAAGTGGCGAGGGGATGCCTCTTGCGATGTGCAAACTTAAGCATAGTACTTTCTCAAATACTGCCCATTGATGACGGGCATGGGATGAACGCCATTCGCATCAACTAGCAAGTAAGATCCACCCTCGTATACTTGCTCTACAACAAATGGGCCTTCCCAAATGGGTTCAAACTTACCACATCGACGACGGCGTGAGATGATAGGCCTACGCAAGACAAGGACTAACTCACCGACCTGAAAAGCACGGGGTCGGACAAGGCGATCATGAGCCTGGGCCATCCGGGCCTGGTATAACTTAAGGTTCTGATGAGCTTGCAAACGGAGCTCTTCTAAACCATCAAGTTCTTCCAACCGTAGTCGGGCATTATCCTCACGAGACAAATTGTGGCTAACTGCTACACGCAACGAAGGGAGCTCAACCTCTAGCGGGAGGACAGCTTCAACCCCAAAAGCTAAAGCATATGGTGTACACTGAGTAGGAGTACGGTATGTAGTCCTATAAGCCCATAATGCTTCAGGCAATTTATCGTGCCATTCTCTTTTATTTGCCACAAGAATCTTTCTTATCAACTGGACTAAGGTCTTATTGAATGCTTCAGCCAAACCATTAGCCCTAGGATAGTAAATCGAGGAATATCGCCAATTTATGTTATGGCGGCGGGCAAATCTAGCAATTTTGGTGCTTCTAAAAGACGGGCCATTATCCGAAATTATACGGCGCGGAACACCAAAACGGTAGACAACATGATCGCGGAAGAAGCGCATCACATCTTCTGATTTAACTTCCTTAAGTGGGATAGCTTCTGCCCACTTAGAGAAGTAATCAGTAGCAGCCAAAATAAATCTATGACCCTTAGAGGAAGGAGGGTCAATAGGACCCACTACATCCGTGCCCCAACTCTCAAAAGGCCAGGAAGACACAGTAGGGTGCAGCGGATTAGGAGGTTGGTGAATAATAGTATTATGAATCTGACATTGGTGGCACTTCCTAGCGTGCTCCATACAATCACGGATCATCGTCGGCCAGTAGTAACCAAGACGTTTAATTCTGACCTTCATCTTAGGTTCGGACTGATGAGCACCACAAAGCCCCTCATGTACTTCGCCCATGACCTTACGAGCCTCCTCGTTGTTGAGGCAACGCAACCACATCTGGTCAAAAGAGCGTCGGTACAGAGTTTCGTTCACATAGGAGAAGGACAAAGCTCTCTTTCTAATCTGAGCGGCAAGAGAGCGGTCATCCGGAAGCTTTCCACGCTTCAAGTACTCAACAAAGGGGACTCTCCAATCTGACTCATCCTCAACAGCGCATACTGTGAGGGACTGATCGGGAGAAGACAAGTCTGCATGACACAAGGCTTGTCGGTACTGAACAACAACCGACACCGGATTTCCATTCGGGTCAGCCAACTCCTTAGCAAGTTTAGCTAGTGCATCCGCTCTACCATTCTCAGATCGAGGGACTCTAACTAAAGTTACTTCAGGGATCAAACACAAGAGCTCCATTGCCCTATCGTGATAAGGCAAGAGCTCAGGTTTGAGAACTTTGAAAATTCCAGCCACTTGATTAATAATTAATTGGGAATCTCCAAAGATTTTCACCCGCACAATGCTCATCTGAATGGCCAACTCAAGTCCTACAATTAGGGCTTCGTACTCAGCTTCATTATTAGTACGCGGCTCTGAAAGACTGTAGGAGTAACGGAGGGTATGGCCTTCAGGAGACACAAAAACCAACCCCAAACCTACCCTAACTACAGGAGTTTCATAAGGACGTAGTGATTTGATGGAGGAAGCTCCATCAAAGTAAAATTCCCAAGTAGGGGACTCCTGCTCTTCCACACTCATGACTAATTCATCAGGCAAATCGTCATTAAGTGGGGAATCTGCAGGGATCGGGTGAGAAGCAAGAAAATCAGCTAGAGCCTGTCCTTTGACGGCCCGCTAAGGGACAAAAGTAATGTCAAACTGCAGCAAAATCATGGATCAACGTGCTAAACGACCCGACAAAGTCGGACGGGTAATCAGGTACTGCAAAGGGTTGACTCGAGAAATCAAACTGATCTTGTGTGAGAGCATATATTGTCTAAGCTTCTGCACAGCAAAGATCAAAGCCAAACACTGCTTTTCCATTGCCGGGTATTTTAGCTCTGCAGGAATCAAACGTCTGCTAAGGTAGTATAAAGCGTTCTCTTTGCCTTCCTCATTTTCTTGAGCTAAAAGTGCACCAAGCGACTCATCCAAGGCAGTAGTGTAAAGAATCAACGGTTTACCAGGGATGGGTGCAGCTAACACTGGGGGATTCGTTATGTAGCGCTTTACGCTCTCAAAGGCCTCCTGACAATTCTTATCCCAATGGAAACGGGCATCCTTCTTTGCTAAAGTAGCAAAGGGATGACATCTACCGGCAAGATTGGAGATAAATCTCCGCAAGAAAGCGAGTTTACCCTGAAAAGACCTCAACTGGGTAAGACTCCTAGGAGGTTTCAAGTCCACTATGGCTTTGATCATGGAGGGGTCAATCTCAATGCCATGATAGCGAACAATAAAACCAAGAAACTTTCCTGCACTAACTCCAAATGCACATTTTAAGGGATTCATCTTCAAATCATGTTTTCTTAAGCGTTCAAAAACGATTCGTAGGTCTCGGAGGTGATCACTACGAACCTTGCTTTTGACCACTAGATCATCCACATAACATTCAACCTGCTCATGAATCAACTCATCAAAAATGATAGTCATGGCACGCTGATAGGTGGCCCCGGCATTCTTGAGGCCAAAGGGCATCACCTTGTAATAAAACACACCTATGGGGGTGCGAAAGGCAGTGAATTTCTCATCTTCAGGGGCCATCTTAATCTGATTGTAACCAGATGAACCATCCATGAAGGAGAAAATGCTATGGGACGAAGCGATATCAACCATAAGCTCAGGGATAGGAAGAGGGAAATCGTCCTTAGGACATGCCTTATTCAAATCACGGAAGTCAATACAAACACGGATCTGACCGTTCTTCTTCCGGACTGGAACAACATTGGCAAGCCAAGTGGGATACTTCTCTTCACGAACAAAACCACCTTCTATAAGCTTCTTAGTCTCGGCTATCACCTGTTGTTCAATCTCTAACCTCATCCGACGAGGTGACTGCTTAACAGGGACTGCATCAGGACTAATAGCTAACTTATGGACTGCTACTTCTGGATCTAAACCAGGCATCTCAGTGTAGTTCCAGGCAAAACAATCCTTAAACTCAGAAATGAGTGCAACATACTCTTGAGCCTCTGATTCGGATAGAAAAGAACTATGAAAAATAGGTCGAGGATCCGATTCAGTGCCCAAATTGATCTCACACAATTCGTCCATGGCAGAACTGGCGCCATCTTTGAATTCACGTGGAGCTTCAAGGACCCTGTCCTCGTTCTCCTCCGGGTCTTCGTCATCGGAGATGGAAACAACCGGATAAGAATGAGAAACAACCCGAATGTTGGCGGAAGGGGACTGATACTCTTGAGAATAGCCTATACCCTGCCCAGTTCGAGGAAAATCAGTTCGCCAAATACGGGCCTGCTGTTGGGCCTGTCTACCTGACCAAGTCGAAGGGACAATGCCTCGCTCAACAAAGTTATCAACAGTAGGGGAAAAGTACCGGGGAACCGGCATGATCTCATCATCCACAGTGGATTCCACAGGACCCTGTATGTCAGTACTCTGTGGGACGCCTACACTATGAAACAACGATGCATGCCAAGAAGATTGTGCTGGTACATAGAGAGTGTGTAGCTCTTGTACAGAGCGCCTATCTAAGGGTAGTGCACCACGAACACTAACGAAAGGTGTAGGGGAAGATTGAGGAGGAGATTTCTCAATTCTCATCCCATACATCTGGCGAGAAAGGGATTGTTGACTAGTAGTCTGACGTCCGACATCTTCGTCGTCGTCTGAATCACTATCAACAACCAAACCACCCTGAGGAATCAAACTCCTATGG